>PVIA01002634.1:0-200621 GCA_004024845.1 Tonatia bakeri | reverse complement strand
AGTGTTGGAGAGGATGTGGAGAAAAGGGGACACTAGTGTACTGTTGGTGGGACTGCAGACTGATACAACCATTGTGGAAAACAGTATGGAACTTCCTCAGAAAATTAAAAATGGATCTGCCATTCGACCCAGCAATTCCACTGCTGGGACTTTATCCTAAGAATCCTAAAACACCAATCCAAAAGAACCTTTGCACCCCCATGTTCATAGCAGCACAATTTACAATAGCTAAGTGCTGGAAGCAACCTAGATGCCCATCAGTAAATGAATGGATCAAAAAACTATGGTACATTTACACAACGGAATTCTATGCAGCAGAAAGAAAGAAGGACCTCCTACCCTTTGCAACATCATGGATGCAACTGGAAAGCATTATGCTAAGCGAAATAAGCCAGGCAGTGAAAGATAAATACCATATGATTTCACCTTTAACAGGAACCTAAACAACAAAATAAAGAAACAAGCAAAATATAGTCAAAGACACTGCATTAGGGGACAGGCAGAAAGTGACCAGAGGAGAGAGAAGAGGGAGTTTCAGGGGAAAAGGGGAAGGGTTTACAGGAACAAAGTTAAAAGACACATGGATAAAAACTAGGTGGAGGGTGGTAATGGGAGGGAAGTTGGGAGTGGGGGTGGGAGGGCTTGATTAGGAGTAAAGGGGAGAAAACTGTACTTGAACAATCATTAAAATAAAAAAAGAGAAAACTTATTTGAAAATATAATGAAGGAGAACTTGCCCAATATGGTGAAGGAAATAGACTTCCAGGAAGTCCAGGAAGCTCAGAGAGTCCCAAAGAAGTTGGACCAAGCAAGCACACACCAAGGCACATCATAATTACATTACCCAAGATTAAAGATAAGGAGAGAATCTTATTTTTAAGAAAGGTATTTATGTTTTATTTTATGGCAATAATGAAATGTACTGATAGCATTCCTGTCATTAAGCTAACTTTTCCATCTTGCAATAAATAATACATTGCTATAACATATTATACTCTCCTATTTTTTATTTTTTATTTTAATTGTTCAAGTGCAGTTGTCTGCCTTTTCACCTCATCCCAGCCCAACCCGAGCCCTCCCCACCTCCCTCCCATATCCACCCACCTTGTTATTGTCCATGTGTCCTTTATACTTGTTCCTTCAAACCCTTCAGCAGCAAAAGAAAAGGAGACAGTTACCTACAAAGGAGTTCCCATTAGACTATCAGCTGACTTCTCAAAAGAAACCTTGCAGGCAAGAAGGGGCTGGAAAGAAGTATTCCAAGTCATGAAAGGCAAGGGCCTGCATCCAACATTACTCTATCCAGAAAAGCTTTCATTTAGAATGGAAGGGCAGATAAAGTGCTTCCCAGGTAAGGTCAAGTTAAAGGAGTTCATCATCACCAAGCCCTTATTATACAAAATGTTAAAGGACTTATCTAAGAAAAAGAAGAAGATCAAAACTATGAACAGTAAAATGACAGCACACTCATAGCTATTAACAACCAAACCTAAAAATAACAAAAACAAACTAACTAACTAAGCAAACAACTAGAACAGGAACAGAATCACAGAAATGGAGATCACCTGGTGGATTATCAACAGGGGAGTGGGTGGGGGAAAGAAAGGGAAAAGGTACAGAGAATAAGTAGCATAAATGGTAGGTAGAAAATAGACAGGAGGTTAAGAATAGTATAAGAAATATAGAAGCCAAAGAACTTATATGTACAACCACCCATGAACATGAACTAAAGGGGGAGAATGCGAGTGGGAAGTGGTGTGCAGGGTGGAGGGGAATAAAGGGGAGAAAAAAATGGAACAACTGTAATAGCATAATCAATAAAATATATTTAAAAATATGAAAAATTAGAATCAAAATGGTTAAAATTGAGTGTGAGCCAGTACAAATATAAAAATAAACAGGTTATGCTTAAAAAAAAGAATTAAGTTGTTGGGTCCCTATGTCACATCATTCACAAAAATAAATTCCAGATACATTGACTCTAACATAAAAGAACTTGAAAATATTAGAAGAAAAACAGGAATATTCCTAACAAATTTTGCTTTATGCTTTTTAAAGGTATGGTATTTGTTGCACAGCACAATGGCTTAAAGCACTGGGGTTTGGTACTATTTAAGTACTATTTAAGTTCTAAGCCAGCCTGTGACAAACCTAACTTCTCTGTGACTCAGTTTCCTAAACTGTTGAATGGGGGCAATAGTGGGATTATACTAAGGATTGCAGGACATAATGCCAATAGACAAAGTACTTATCATAGTGCCTGAAATGTAATAAGTGCTAAATAAATATTGATTGTTATCATTATAGTTTTTGATGAACTCACCTTATATCAATATAAAAATCTCTTCCTCTCCAATTTTTAAATTATGTTTTGAGTTTTATTTAGTCTCTTTCTAATACTGTCATACAAGTTTCTTATTGTTCTTGTTCTCTGATATGCCTCTTATTTTCAGCCTCTTTGCCATTTTGCCTTAAGTGATATTTTCCATAAACAATACAGAGCTGGATTTTGTTTTTAACAAAGTCTAGAAGTAACTTTCTTCTAATAGGATAATTTAACCCACTTACTTTTACAGTGGTTATTGGTATTTAATGTATTTGTGCCACCTTATTTGACAGTTACCTTCTGTTTTCTGTTTATCATGTTCACTTGTGCACTGACTGAACCAGGTCTCTATTTTTGTAGTCAGTTTGCTCCATCTTTTCTTCAATATATTAATTTAAAGAAGTATAAGGTGTGGTCAAAGTAATTTAAGATTATTTTTTGGTGTTTATCAATTATTTGGTAGTTATCAATTATTTTGTCTTTTTGCCTTTGTTTTTTAATTACTAAAATCATCCATATTACTTATACAAATATTGTAAGTATGAAAAATATAAAGAAATAGGAAAATAATTTATATTCTACATGTTCCATAATTTTACTCTGGCCCACTCAATAGGTTTGTTTAATCTAGAAACACATTTATGTTATTTTCTTGGGAAATAGCCTCCTTTGTGTTTCTTCTTCTTTTTCTTTCTTTCTAAAACTCCTCAAACTCTTTATATTTATGTTCTTCTTTCTTACAGATTGTCACCACGTTATATCTAATCCTTCTATTGAATGTTCATGTTGGCTACCATTATTTTAATTTAACTTCTTAAAGCTTTTCTTTATTATTTGAAGATTATTTTTTATTGCAACTATTCTTTTCATCCTTTTGAAGATATTATACAAATGAAAGGTATTTCTAAGAGTTACGCTTCCTTCGAGAGATTATTTTAAGACAGTTATGAAATCTCCCTAACACTAACACTATTACAATTGAGTATCTACTGAGGCTGTGAATTTATATGAAGCTGTTATTCTGCTACCTGCAAGATAAAACTTTGAGATTAGTTTTAGATTATTTCATCCTTGAGGCTGTAAGAAATAAGACATTTTTTTAATAATGTAACTTGAAGTCCCCGATTCCCTAACAAGTGACTTGAGTAGATATTTTAGGGCTTTCAGTTTATCATTCTTTTGTTCTTAAGCTCCACATCACATATAGAAGCAATCAGCTAGTCCTGTAGTCCTGAAGGCAGTGAAAATTCAGTTAGCATTAAGGGATAGGATGCTAATAGTGGTAAAACAGTTGGTTAAATAATGACCTCTGGTCATCTGAAATGAATGTCCATTGAAAGTTTTAGGACTAATGGCCACTGGCATTGAAGAGAAAGGAAGGTGTGCATTTCCAACCCAAGTCTAGTGCATGAGTATTAGGGATAGGAACCAGTCCAAGACAGTGACCAGAGTGTTCATGGAAGTCAACAATAGCAAAGACGCCTGTCTAGCAGTAACAGAAAACACTTGGGTGGGTGAAATAAGAAAGAAAGGAAGGGAGGGAGGAAGGGAGGAAGGGAGGAAGGAAGGAAGGGGAAAGGTAGGTGGATGGATGAGTAGATTGAATAAATGGGTAGATTGGATAAGTGGGTGGGTGGATGGATAGACAGAAGGATGAATGGATGGATGGATGGCTAGAAGGAAGAGCATCTGTGAGATGGACTGTCAGGAGACTCTCAGGAATAACTGAGAAAACACCTTCAGAGGGTCTGACTTTCCACAAGAAAGCCTCTGTATTTTATGCTGTAGTAACTTGGATACAAAAAAAATTATGATCTCATTTTGTCATCACAGGTAAAAGGCCAGGGATATTTGATTTATAATTGTGTGCTCTGATAAGCAGCATGAGGGTGGTAGAGAGCCAGCTGTGGCTTCTGGTTCTTTTTTTTTTTTTTTTTTAGTACTTTTGATAAGTAACATGTCACCATACTCTTGGCAGACCAAAAAACAGTACCATGCAGAACTGGGCTCTCAGACCTGAGCCTGCATCAGAATCACCTGGAGGGTCTGTTCAACACAACTTGCTGTGCCCACCCAAGAGCTGCTGATTTATCAAGTCTGGGCCAGGACTCAAGAATCTGAACTTCTAACAAGTTCCAGGTGATGCAAATGCTAATGATCCAGTAATCATATCTTGAGAACTACCAATGGAGAAAAACATGAACAATGGAGAAAAACATTGATAGCTCTGTGTTTAAAGTAATTTGGAAGATTCTGAATGTAAAAAATTTTCAAGAATATCATAACCAATTTATTTTCCACTTCCACTTTCCTTTTTCCTACAATCAAAAGAGTGGTATGTGATAAAAAATGTATTTCTAAATACATTTACAATGTCTCATTCAATAAGAATAAAATAAAAATTCTAAAGGACAAGAAAGCATTGTGTCACAGTTGAATTATTAGATTTGGTGGTAAATAAAATAATAGTGTACTTTAAAATTGATCATTCTGACTTCCAGCCAAGATGGAGGCATAGGTAGACACACTGTGCCTCCTCGCACAACCAAGATAGGGACAACAACAATTTAGAAACAGAATAACAACCAGAACTGAAAGAAAGTTGAACTGTATGGAAGTCAGACGACCCAGGAGTTAAAATAGACATATTCACCCAGACCGGTAGGAGGGGCAGAGTTGGGCAGCCAGGTGGAGAGGAGTCACGGCACAAAGAGCACTGGGACCCAGCGTGTAAGGCATCCTGGGTGCGCAAGACCGCAGCGGGTGGACCCTGGGCGCACTAGTGGGGGCTAGCAGACCCCGGCTGAGGGGTGGCAACCAGCAGACCCAGCAAGGTGGCAACTGTAAACCAAGGCACTGTGCGAAACCCAGGATCCCAGCACTGGGAAATAAAGTCTCGGGGCACTGATTGAAAATACCTATTGGGTTGAGGCGCAGGGAGAGACTCCCAGCCTCACAGGAGAGGTGGTTGGAGGGTCCCACGGGGTGCACAAGCCCACCCACATGGGAATTGGCACCAGAAAGGCCCAGTTTGCTTGGGGGAAGTGGCGAAAGGGACTGAAGTCTGACAGAGAGTGGAGCAAGCGCCATTGTTCTCTCTCAGACCCCACCCCCACTTACAGCTTCACAACCAAGCGATTGTGTTGCCCCGCCCTGGTGAACACCTAAGGCTCCACCCCTCATATGTAGCAGGTGCAACAAGACCAAAAAATAAAAAGAGATGGCTCAAATAGAAGAACAAATGAAAGCCCCAGAACCCATCCTTTTAAGCGACCGAGAGATAACCAACCTATCAGATGCACAGTTCAAAACACTGGTGATCAGGATGCTCACAGAATTGGTTGATTTTGGTCACAAATTAGATGAAAAAATGAATACTACAATAAGTGAAATGAAGAAAAATGCACAGGAAACCAATAGTGATGGAAAGAAAGCTGGGTCTCAAATCAGTGGAATAGACCAGAAGGAAGAAAGAAACAACCACACAAAAAAGAATGAAGAAATAAGAATTCAAAAAAATGAGGAGAGGCTTAGGAACCTCCAGGACATCTTTAAATGTTCCAACATCCGAATTATAGGGGTACCAGAAGGAGAAGAGGAAGAGCAACAAATGGAAAACTTATTTGAACAAATAATGAAGGAGAACTTCCCCTATTTGGCAAAGGAAATAGACTTCCAGGAAGTCCAGGAAGCTCAAAGAGTCCCAAAGAAGTTGGACCCAAGGAGGAACACACCAAGGCACATCATAGTTACATTAGCCAAGGTAAAAATCAAGGAGGAATCCTAGAAGCAACAAGAGATAAGGAGACAGTCACCTACAAAGGAGTTTCCATCAGACTGTCAGCTGATTTCTCAAAAGAGACCTTACAGGCAAAAAGGGACTGGAAAGAAGTATTCCAAATCATGAAAGGCAAGAACCTACATCCCAGAGTGCTCTATCCAACAAAGCTTTTATTTACAATGGAAGGGCAGATAAAGTGCTTCTCAGACAAGGTCAAGTTAAAGGAGTTCATCATCACCAAACTCTTATTATATGAAAGGTTAACGGGACTTATCTAAGAAAAAGAAGACATAAAAAACGTGTAAAGTAAAATAACAGCAAATCACAATTATTAACAACCACACCTAAAACAAAAACCAAAAGAAACCAAGCAAACAACTAGAACAGGAACAGACCCACAGAAATGGAGATCACATGGAGGGTTATCAACAGGGGAGTGGGAGGGGGAGAGAGGGGAAAAAGGTACAGAGAATAAGTAGCATAGATGGTAGGTAGAAAATAAGGGGAGGGCAAGAATAGTACAGGAAATGTAGAAGCTAAAGAACTTATTACACATGGACATGAACTAGAGGGGGTGAATGTGGGTGGGGGAGGGTGTGGAGGGAGATGGAGGGGGGTTAATGGGACAGTTTTAATAGCATAATCAATAAAATATTTTTTTAAAAATTGATCATTCTGTAAGAGGGTGCAGCCAGAGGGCCCCAAAAGAAGGATTTGTAATGGAGTCTGGAACTCAGGGTGTCCAGGAAATATTTAAAAAATGGGATGTCCTCACCCCCACAAGTCTGAACTGGGGGATGGAACACATGGAGCAGGGCCATTGAGAGTTGTTTTGCATATCAACAGGTATTTGCATGCAAACAACCTCTAGAATGGTCATTTTATTTATCTATTACTTTTTTTTTAAGATTTTATTTATTTATTTTTAGAGAAGGAAGGGAGGGGGAGAGAGAGAGAGAGAGAGAGAGAGAGAGAGAGAAACATCAATGTGTGGTTGCTGGGGGACATGGCCTGCAACCTAGGCATGTGCCCTGACTGGGAATCGAACCTGCGATGCCTGGTTCGCAGCCTGCGCTCAATCCACTGAGCTACACCAGCCAGGGCTGTATCTATTACTTTTGACTGGTTTCATGGATATGTTAAATAGTTGTGGCCATGCTTTGAGCCAGGGAGAAGGGAGTGACTTCCATCCAGGGTGTAATTGAGAGGCAACTCCCCCTGGCTAAAGTGCCTGCATAAGAGCTTGAAGATGATTGGCTCCATGCCACAGGAACATGCCTTCCTGGACTTACTGTGGCATCCCAGAAAAGCTAGAAAAATACCGGAATGCTGGCAGGTGTAGCCGACTGTGGGAGGAGTCGGAAATGGGGCTGCAGAGGAAGATTGGCACTGTGATTTAAACCCAGGCTTGGCAGTCATGACAAGAAGAACCACGCAGCCTTGGGAGAGAGGAACCAAGCAGCTTTGGCAGGGGAGAACCATGTAGCTTTGGGTCTCCTTTGCCACGCAGCTTAGGAAGCCAGAAAGCAAGATGTAGCAGTAATGCAGAGCTCTCTCTCAGCAGTTTGGAAGAATGCAGGAGAAACGCTTCAGGAAGGAAAGGGGTGAAAGGACTCTTGCTGGTGGGCCATGAGAAGGTGCCATGTGGTTTTGGATTAATAACTGGAGATCCCGGTGACACAGCTGATGGTGCTGGGAACCGAGACAGGCCTGCCAGCCAAGCACAGATTACTGGGAAGAATTGGGGCCTGCCTGAACCACGGACTTCTATTTCTTTTCCTGAGATACAGTACCGTGGATCAGACAAAGGGGGGAAAGAAGAACTGTGTGTGTGCACGTGGTGGGTGTGTTATAAGGGACTTTGGGGTTTTAATGAAGACATTAAGTCATTACTCTTAAGTCTATATAACTTTTGAATAAATAATTCCTTTCCTTTTCACCAATCTCTGACGTGGAGAACTATAATTCCCTGGTGGTGGGAAAGATGAACCTAGTACAGGGGGACGCCAGGAGAAGGGGGAGGCCCATTCAGTAACATTGCGTGACCCCTTCTCCGGTGGCCAATCAAGGAAAATCCTGGGAGACTACATGCACAGTAGCTTTAAAGTAATGATAGGGGACTCAAGATTTGGAAAATTTTAGCTTAAGGTAAAAAGCTGTAAGTCTAGCAAGTAATTTGTATGTTAAACTTTTGTTTCAGAAACTATAGATAAGGCCCATCTTGGCCACTGGGAAAAGCAGCTGACCTCCTGGGGCACTGATAGAGGATTACCTCCCAGGGACATCCACCTGCGGACATCTGAACCTTTGTTCCAGGAAGAGCAGACGACCACCCCTCCCTCTTGGGAACAGCTAACTGCCCAGGACAGGAATGTTGCAGCTTCTGAATCTCAAAGCCCTCACCACACCTTGTTTGTCCTCCCCCACCCCCTTATAAAAGATCTGGCCAGGAAAGAGAAGGGAAGATGGATTGTTAGGGTATGAATCCACCATCTTCTTGGATTGCCAGCCATCTGAATAAAGCACCCATAAAAGATTCAATTGCTGTCATTGCTTATTGGATTTGGTAGTGACAGGCAGCCCAAACACCGGGTGTGTCTTTTCTGGTTACAGTAATACAACTACTTGTACATGTGCAATAAAAGCCCACCAAAACTAGCCAGGAGGGATCTACCCTATAAAAATGGAATCCCTCCAGCCCATGAGGTCAATCTCTGCTTGGAGTTGGCCTGCTCCCTTGTTCTCTGCTATAAACTGTGTGTGTTTGGTTCAATTCTTTGTCCCTATCACTAAGAACCTGGTTCCCAGTGCCCACCTGTGACAATTCCTTCAATTTGATTAAATATGAGATGAATAGAGGAGGAAGATACTAACTCCACCCTGAAGCAGAGAAGGGGGCAGAGTGGTGCTCTAGTAGGTATACATTAGGGGTTAAGTAAGGATGAGCAAAAGGACACACACTTGAAGGACTTGTCCAGGGGCAGAGCAGTGGAGGAAAGGAGGCAATTCCAGGTGATGGGACCACACATGCAAAGGCCTGCAGATTGGAAAGAGCAACTAGTTCAGGGCAGCCAGAGGAGGAAAGGTGGGAGATGAGGCTGGAGGGCTGAACTGGAGCCAGATTAGGTGGCCATTACGTGTCTACAAAACACACTTAGCCTGCCAAAAATCTGTGGGGCTGTGAGGCAGAGTGTGTTAAGTTCAGATTCATGTTTCAGAAAGCTCTCCTGGCTGCAGGGCAGGGAATGGGCCGGGGGAATGCCAGTTAGGAAACTGTTAAAGTTATCCAAGATAAGAGAAGCCTGAGGGACAGAGAAGTTGAGTAACTTTCCCCAAGTCACATAATATTAAGTGGCAGAACCAAGATTTGAACCTAGGCAACCTGGCTCTAGAAACAATATTGTAAAAACATTCACCTGACTATCAGGTGGCCCTGCCAGTCTTTCTCAATCAACTCTTGCCTCCTACCCCAGATGACTACTAGGAAGAAAGAATAGCAGTGCTGCTTTGCTACAGAGAAAGGGAACATTGGAGAAAAAGTTGTTTTGAGGGGAAAGAAAGAATTCCGTTTTGGACAAGTTGATTTTGAGGTGCTGTGATTCCAATGTATGTTGCATATATAGACTGGATCACAAAAGAGAGGGTTCCCTATGCACACACACACAGCCAACAGATGATAATTAAAGCTATGGCATATAGGGAGAGATTGCAGAGTGAGAACATTGCCCTGAGTAAGTATTTAAAAATCAACTAGTGGAGGAATTGATCTATCAACTAATAGAGAAGACAGGGCAAGTGTGGACAGGGAAATGAGGGGAAATTAATAGAGTATGGTGTCATGGAGGGCAAGGAAAGAGGCCAGACTGAATTAACACTGAAAACTATTCACAGGACAGAGTATTAAGGAGTTTGCTGGTTTTCTTAGCAAAAGCAGTTCCAGTGATGAGGTTAATGGTGATGCTGGGGTTGATGCTGCTGAAGATGGTGGAAGTGGATGTGGTGATGGTGGTAATGGTGATGACCCACCCAGTTGCCTAAGCAAAAAAATAATAACAACAAACTAGGAGTTAACTCCTCTCTCTCACTTAACACCAACACCCTGCCTAGTTCCAAGTCCTATAGATTCCAATTGATCCATCAATTTATGTATTCAGCAATGATACCATAGGAGGCAAGATGGATAAGAGAACTTTATGGGCTTACATTCCAGAAGGGAAACAGACCAGAAGCAAATAAACAAGATAGTCACAGATTCAGATAATACAATTACAGAAATAAATGAGGGGATTGAGTGTAATTAGGCAAGACTTCCTTTAGTAGGGTGGTCAGGGAACAACAGTCTGAAAGAAATGAGTTTGGGTTGAGACATGAAAGACAAATGTGAGTATTAAGGTAGAAAGCATTCTAGGCAGTGTGAAAGCAGGTACTGAAGTCCTAAGGTGGGAAAATCTTGATGTGCTCAAGGAACAGAAGAAACCACTGTGGCTGAGGTGTAGGGAGCAAATGGGGAGTCACAGCAAAGTTTAAAATGGAGAAGAGATAAAATCATGGAGGTACTTACAGGCCATAGTAAGAAGTCTGGCTTTTACCCCGAGTGTGATAAAGAGCCTTAGAAGGGTTATAAGCAGGGGAGTGATAAAGCATAGTTTGTTTTCAACGATCACTCTGGCTGCTTGATCTACAATGTTTTCAAACGGAATAACAAAGAAAGCAGGGAGACCATGTAGAAGATGTTGCAAAAGTGCGTTATCTCTGCCAGGATTATTGTCCAGTGAAGATCCTCTTGTCCACATCTGCCTCCAGTCCATAAAGCATCCAGAAAAACTCCCCCCAAAACACAGCCAATCATGTCACCACAATACTTTAAAACCTTCAGTGTTTCAAATTTCCTCCAAACTCCTCTCCACCACAACTCAGAAAGAGAAAAGAAAAAAAAGAGTTAGGATGTGGCTTCCTTACTTCAGAGACAAGAAAGAAATGACTGTGAGACATTTTTCTGTATATTATGAATGGAATTTCTATTTGCAATTTTGTGATGTTTTAGTAATTGCTTTTTTGCATATTGTTTGGATCTTGTATTTCTTGGATTGGTGTTCAAGAAGCACCACCTTCTCATGATGAACCTGAGTAGCAGTGGGCAGAATATTCCCATGACGTAGGTCAGCTCTGTGTGAATTACACGTATTTAACTACCTGGCTTCCCCACTAAAGTCTAAGTTCTGTATAGAGAATATTGTATTAATTTTGTTTGCTGTTGTATCCCTATAAGGTAGTGCAGGTTCTGTCACTTAATAATATTTGTCTTAATAAATATTTGCTGATGGAGGGAACAACTTAGAGTCCTTTTCTTCCCAATCCTGCTGTTGGTCTGGATTGTCCCATGGGACTAAATAATATATCACCTTTACCAGACTTTGAGATTCCAATAAGATCTGCTGAATGACATCTTCAGGTGGAGTGGGGAGGAATCTCAACATTTGTCAAAATGACTCTTCCAAAAACTTTATATACCAACATAGAGACCCTAAATTCTGGCTTACCCAGCTCAAAACCACAGGACTATTTACGGTTTGTTTTGACTCCAAAGTCACATCCTGCTCCTCCGACAATGCTGTCACTAAAGAGCATTCCTTTCCCAGAGTCAATTGATTCTGTCATCCCAAAAACAATGAACAATAACTAGGAAAACCTACTACTAAGGCAGGGGTAAGAAGCTAGGAAAATTTCTAAGTAAATGGAATGAGGAAACTGAGGCAAGAAGATTAAACAAGGCCAGACAGTTTGAGCAATTTACAGCCAGCTGGTGAGAAACAAGAACTTATCATCCCTAACCAAGGACACTTCAGAGTGAATGGTGTATACCTCCCCTCCCTAACCAAAGAATGCACAGCTTAAATCACCCTGGCCTGGGAAATAGAGAACAGAGACCCAATTAATGTCATTTGTGCCAGCTAAACCCAAGGAAGATGAAGTCAGGGGAACAAATAACAAAACCCCGTTAGAAGCCAGACAGACTCAAGATAAAAATAAAACAGTGTGGTGGACTGAAGAATATTCCCAAAACCCCCTATGTGCTCATTTTGACACATCAGTATATTAAAAATGCACCTGGTAAGCTGATGAATATTCTGTTGAAACCCTCCCTTAAAATTCCCACCCTAAAAAAAAGAAAGATTAAAAACCTTCAGGACAAAGTCTCAGGGCGGGCTCACACCCATGCCCCTTCTCAGGCATTCACTTTCCTATTTCCTCCTAAACTCTAAGGATCCCAAGAAGACTTGTGGCCAGGAGAGCAGTGGGCCGCAGCAGCTCAACCCAGACTTACCACCTGATCTGTGTCCAGAATGTTAGGGTGGTCAGTGCCACAGGCTGTGAAAAAAATTCACAAAGAGAAGAAAGTACAGAGAGTAAAGTTTTTATTGATTCTCATAATTCTCATAAGTTCTTCCGAGAGAAGAGAGGGTCTTGGTGTGGAGAGGTACTCCAGCATTGAGGGGTGGGGGCTCTAAACATTTATTGATTTGTAATTGGATTTTAAAAGGGTGGGGGCTGCTATTGTGTGGACCCCCAGCTGTGGTGGGCTTTGGAACATAGGAAGTTTCAGGTGCTGTTGCATAAGCTCCTATGCTATCTTTTGCCTGCAGCTATGGGAGTGGGGGAAGCTATTCATGTTCTGTTTTTGCTTTCCAGTAATTTCTAGTCCTGGGGACAGAAGCTCTGAAGAGTAAAGTGGTGGTCATGTCTAACAGGGCCATAGGCCTGCTCAGCAAATGGTGCTGAAACCAGAAAAGCCGACATTCGTGCTGCCTGTCACCTACCAGACCCAATGAACAGAGACAATGATCAGATTTTTATGGGCGTTTTGTGCAGACGGCCAGTGATCTGAGAAGACAGGGGGTTTGTACTCTAAAGACCATCTTACATTCCATTTTAAACCAACCCTATTTATAAGGAGAAGAAAGATGTAGGTAAGGGGTTTGGAATTCAGAGGGAAAGTTAATCAGATGAAAGCTGCAGCATTCTCCATCTGTGTTCTGGGCCGTCGACTATCTCACCCTGGAGTACAGCGCCTCACAAACCATCTTGATGGCTTGCAGCGCTCCTGAGGCACAAAGGTGGAACTGTTTATGGTTTTCTGGAGTCAAGGTGGGTCACCCCTTCTGTTCCTGAAACAATGGCTTTATTACATAAATTGATTCCTAAGCTTATTAGCTATTACCTGAAACAAAAATTCTTCCAGCATTTGAGTTCCCCTTCAGGGCCTCGATGGGAAATGGCGCCAGCTTCATCCTTTCACAAGGCTCCTTTTTCTCGGACATCCACGTAAGCTAGCAGCAGCCCCGCCTAGACTCATTCCTTTCCTAAAACCTGTTTCTAGAGAGCCAAAGCAGCCCCACCTAGGCTCTCTCCTGTTACTTCATCTGCCCTACCCTTCCTTTGTTTCATTGACCCCAGCCTTAATAAAGGTACTCTCAAAATCATCTGGGCTCAGGTTGTGAAGTCTTTCCCACACAAAGTCAAGAACCCACACACTACAAGCTGGCTGAGGCAGACCGGCTCCCACTGATGCCTGTCCCGTGAGACTACGAAGGGAGCACACAAAAACAAGTGCAGAAAAGGCACAGAAAATAAACAAATAAAAAGCGGAACCACGGGCCTGATGGCGAAAGATGAGAAGTTCACTTTTCTGAGAACAATTCCCTAAGTCAGTGCATAGAAAATAAACAAACCAAAAAGCAGAACAATGAGTCTGATGGTGAAAGAAGTTAACTTTTCTGAGAACAGTTTCCGCAGTCAGCTGACCTGAGATACTTACGCTAATTCTCATGAAACGTCCTTGGGATACGAAAATTGGTTGGCTTAAAGCATAGTAGGGAGCTTTGAACGCTGGCTGGCATGGGTTATCTGCATGCAGGAATGAGAGGGCCATCACTTCTTCCAGGTACGTGTAACTTTGACAATGACTGTACCTTAACCTACTCCTTATCAGGAGCTAATCAGTTCAATAATTAGCTGTCTTTTCCTTCTGCTTTGAACACTCCTAGTCTCTTAAATTATGGTTTCCTACCACACCACCCTATTTAAACTATGCTCCCAAATATCCTTAAAATTTTCCTTATGGTCTAATTTAATAAGTTGTTCATCTTCTTCTATACAGGTTTTATTTCCCAATTGATAGCCTCTCCTTCTTGATAACTGCTATGACCTAACATTGCCCTGACTCTTTCTCTGCATTTCTTGTTATTCTTTCCTCCCCCAACCTTTTCCTTTTCCTGTACCAAGAATATAATTAATAACAACCAATATTTTTGAGTATTCACTATGCACCTTATATGTATTAGCCCATTTAATCCTCTCAATAGGCTCATGAGGCAGGTACTATTATTATCCCCATGATATGGAGAAAAAACTGGGGCACAAAGAGGTTATATTATTTGTCCAAAGTCACACACCTTATAAATGGCAGAGCCAGGACTCTACCCAAGCCACCTGGCTCCATATCTTTGCCATAATGCCAAGGAATCTTATGATCCTGTGGCTTCAACCACAATTCTTTCCAGATTTTTCCCCGACTCTGAAATCCAGTCCATCCTTCTGGCTCCAGATCAAATAACTATCAATAGCCACAACACCTGCTCGCTTCCAAACCACATGGCAGAATTCCAGACCCCCAAACTACATAGCTACTATATTGTGACCCCCCTTCCTCACTACTCTACTTGCAAACCACACAGTCAAATTCCCTCATGGCTACCCACCCAGGGCCCCCTACATGACCTCATTTCTGACTGTTTCCACAATGAGCTACATCTGCCAGTTCTCCTATATTGTTCACCTTCTCTTGGCTGCCATCCCCAGACAGGGCAAGAATGACAGTGATCCAGGTGAACCACTTTCCTTGCTATATTATGAGTCAATTGTGAAAGTCCTGCCCACCTTTCCCTGAGGTGGTGGCACAAATATTAAACTAGCCTTTGTTATGAAAAGTATCTTAAGCCATATCATGTGCCACCCTTCCCCCAACCGAGGGCTATGGGGGTTTGGGGGACCCCTCAATCTGCACTCCATTTCAGTATCATGGGTATATGGTGTATGCACAAGTCCAAACTCATGAAGATGTGTGCATTACATGTGTGCGACTTTTGTATATCAATTATACCTCAATAAAGCTTTTCTTAATCCTTACCCAAGGACATTTTTTCCATTGCTTTTAGAGAGAGAGGAAGGGAGTTGGGAGGAGAGAGAGAGAGAGAAACCATCTATGTTAGAGAATATGGATTGGTTGCCTTCTTGTATGCACTTCAAGTAGGAATCAAATCCAAAACCTAGGCACATGCCCTGACCAGGAATCAAACCTGTGACCCTTTGGTCTACAGATGATGCTCCAACGAACTGAACCACACCGACCAGGGCACAAAAAGCTTTTTAAAAAGTGGGTCCTAGTGATGGTACGGTCTCTGTCTACCAAGTGGGGTGATGGGTGTAGATGAGAGTGGACTAGTTTGGTGGAGATGGGATAAACTTTGATCCCTGCACAGCCTGACCAAGGTTGCCATGCTGGGAGGAAGCTCAAACTATCCCAGGCCCTGAGACCTCATGAAGGGACAGTAATGCCCAGGCAGTTTCCAGCCACTCCAGCCCAGCCACTGTCTAACTGCAACAATATAAGAAACCCTGGGCCAGAACTACCCAGCTGAGTTCTTTCCAGATTCCTGGCCCACAGAAATCATAATAAAATGAGAAATAATAAAATGAATGTTGTTGTTTTAAGCTGCTGTGTTTTGTGATGGTTAGTTTTGCAGTGGTGGATAACTGATACACAGCCCCTGAGTAACTTCTGGGATCTTTCCTCAATAGTTTCATTACTCTCCCTTCTGCTTCCCTGTTCCAGGTCTCTTCATTCTGCTGAGTTTGCCAGGAGTCATGGTTCAGAAAGCCAAAAGTGAGTAATCAGTGTTCAAAGCCTGACTCTTCCACCATCAGAGACCCAGAAGGGTATGGACTAAGGATGAACCTGAGGCCACCCACATCTTCCAACAGGCTAGAGAAAAGAGGCTGGTTTGGGGGACAAAAGTTGGGCAGGCTTGCACCTGTGTCATTTATTTTTTAATTGATCATTTCATCAAATTTGGATATCTTTTAGTCTATCTTTTTATTTTACTTATATTAGTCTACTTGTTTGCTTTTAGTACCCACAATGTTCCTAATGTGGACACAGAGCAGTGAATAAAACAAAGTCTCATGAAGTGAGATTAGTCAGGAGAGACAGAGCATCGTGGTCACCATTTCATTCTGGTCATACACATCAACACAAAATGAACACAATCACTTCAGGTTAGGCTTAATTCCTTGGAGATCTCACTGGAATATGATTCAGCAGGTCAGAATGGGGTCTGAGATTCTTCATCTCTAATGAGGGCATGCATTCTGAGTAGCCAAGCTCTGCATTATGCTCCCCCGTTGTGTTCCCAGCACCCACTGCCCGTGATCCCTTTACAGCTCCCACATCTCTTCACAAGCCCCAAAGCTGGAGACATTTCCTCAGCCCTATTCTTTCCATCCATTCTCAAGTGGCCTCAGATTAAGACATTTAGTGTATCTTTGTCTAAATGAAGTTATACATAGGGCTACAAAGATAACATGTACTGGCAACAGAATATACCTCCCATGGTACCCTACAAATTCAAATTTTTATAATATGTACTGGACACTGCCCAAAGCACTTTGTACATATTAATTCACTTCTCACAATAACCCATTTTGCAGATGAGAAAATTGAGGCACAGAAAGTTTAAAGCACTTGTGCAAAGACACACAGCTATTAAGTGATAAAACCAGAATTGAACCCAGGGTCCTAAGTATTAATCAACTCATTCCCCTTTTATTAAATCTTCAGTGATCTTGAGAATAACACAATTATATTTCATTGAAAGTTTTCTGTTAAAATTAATTTGTTTAATAAGTGCCAACCCCAGTCCTATATCATGCACTCTTCTGTAACTTGAATTTGGTATCTCTAATTTTTTTTGGCTTTTTCATTTATTTTTTCTTTTTCTATTGATTATGCTGTTACAGTTGTCCCACTTTCCCCCTTCACTCCCCTCCACCTTGCCCACCCCCTCCCACCCACATTTCCCCCCCTTCAGTTCATGTCCATGTGTCATAAGTTCTTTAGCTTCTACATTTCCCATACTATTATTGCCCTCCCCCTGTCTATTTTCTACCTATTGTCTATGCTACTTATTCTCTGTAACTTTTCCCCCTCTCTCCTCCTCCCACTCCCCTGTTGCTAACCCTCCATGTGATCTCCATTTCTGTGGTTCTGTTCCTGTTCTAGTTGTTTGCTTAGTTTGCTTTTGTTTTAGGTATGGTTGTTACTAACTGTGAATTTGAAGTCTTTTTTCTTTACTGTTCATATTTTTAATCTTCATTTTCTTAGGTAAGTCCCTTTAACATTTCATATAATAAGGGCTTGGTGATGATGAACTCCTTTAACTTGGCCTTATCTGAGAAGCACTTTATCTACCCTTCCATTCTAAATGAAAGCTTTGCTGGATAGAGCAATCTGGGATGTAGATCCTTGACTTTCAGGACTTGGAATACTTCTTGCCAGCCCCTTCTTGCCTGCAAGGTCTCTTTCGAGAAATCAGCTGACATTCTGATGGAAACTCCTCTGTAGGTAACTGTCCCCTTATCTCTTGCTGCTTTTAGGATTCTCTCCTTCATTTTTACCTTGGCTAATGTAATTATGGTGTGCCTTGGCGTATTCCTCCTTGGGTCCAACCTCTTTGGGACTCTCTGAGCTTCCTGGACTTCCTGGAAGTCTATTTCCTTTGCCAGATTGCAGAAGTTCTCCTTTATTATTTGTTCAAATAACCTTTCCACTTGTTGTTTTTCCTCTTCCCCTTGGTACTCCTATAATTCAGATGTTGGAACGTTTAAAGATGTCCTGGAGGTCCCTAAGCTTCTCCTCATTTTTTTGAATTCTTGTTTCTTCATTCTTTTCTGTTTGGTTGTTCCTTTCTTCCTTCTGGTCCACTCCATTGATTTGAGTCCCAGTTTTCTTCCCATCACTATTGGTTCCCTGTGCGTTTTCCTTCATTTCTCTTATCATAGCCTGCATTTGTTCATCTAATTTATGACCAAAGTCAACCAATTCTGTGAGCATCCTGATCACTAGTGCTTTGAACTGTGCATCTGATAGGTTGACTATCTCTTGGTCACTTAAAAAAATTGGTTCTGGGACTTTCAATTCTGTTTCAGCCATCTTTTTTATTTTTTATTTTCCTTTGGTCTGGTTGCAGGTGTTACGTATGGGCGGTGGAGCCTTAGGTGTTCACCGGGGCAAGGCACCCCAGTGGCTGGCTTGTGACATTGTATGTGGGGGCGGGGTCTGAGACGGAACAATGGCGCCTGCTCCACTCTCTCTAGGACTCCAGTGCCCCCTGCCGCCTCCCACAAGCAAATTGGGCCCTTCTGGTCTGGCTCCTGGGCGGGTGGGCCTGTGCACTTTCTTGGACTCTGTGGGCTTCCCCGAGGAGCCTCCTGCAAAGCTGAGAGAATCTCCCAGCCTCAACTCCCACGGGTGTTTTCAGTCGGTGGTCTTAGGCTTTGTTTCCTGGCGGCGCCGGGTCCCTGGGTTACTCGGTCTATGTCGCTGCCTGTTTTTGCTTAGTTTGTGCACAAACGTGTGTAGCTGGGGCGCACTGGGTCTGCTCATTGCCTCCCGCACCTAGGATCTGCCACCGGGTTCGTCAGCTGCCCCTGTACTTCTGGGGTTTGCCAACTGCCGTCTGCACCCTGCACACCCATGTCTGCCCACCACCACTCTTTCTTGCCAGAACCCCTCGACCCCTCTCTATAGGCCTCCAACTCCGTTCCTCCTTACCGGTCTGGATGTATGGTAGTCAGACTTCCATTCGGTTCATTTCTCTCTGTTCTGGTTGTTTCTTGTTTCTCAATTTTTATTGTCCTTAGTTTTGGTTGTGCGAGGAGGCACAGTGAGACTACCTATGCCTCCATCTTGGCCGGAAGTCATTTATTTTTTTAATTTATTTTTTAGTTATAGTTGACATACCATATTATATTAGTTTCAGGCATACAACTTAATTGACCACACATTTATGAAGTCTCACCATTTGTGAGAACATGGAGAAAGGCAAGTACCATATGTTCTCACTTACATGTGGAATCTAAAAGACAAAAATAAATGGACAAACTCACAGATACAGAGAACAAACCCATGGTGGCCACATGGGCGGGGCCTGGGGGATGGGTGAAAAGGGAAAGACATTCCAGGTTATGAAAACAGGCCTAAGGATGTAAAGTACAGCATGAGGATTACAGTCAATAATACCGTAGTAACTAGGTATGGTGTCAGGGGGGTACTAGACTTACTGGAATGAGCACTTTGTAAGGTGTATAAATAGTATTTCTAATGTTTTTACTGTACTGAAATCTCACAAAAGGAAAAGAGTGCAGGCTCCCTCAGCCTCAAGAGGCACTGCTCAGAGGCAGAGCCAAATGATAACTGGAGAATGTTTGACCCAGGTGACATCTGACCTGCCTCTCTTCTCCCCACAGGTACCTGTCCTCCGTGTCCAGAAAACGCTTTCTGTACCGACACCACGTACTGTATCTGCAACTCTGGATACATTTCTCAGTCTGGGGGGAAAGACCTCAAATATCCCTTGGATACATGTGAAGGTAAGCACCCAGACTATAAGGTATTGGGAAGTATGTGGGGAAATCAGAACTCTCATACGTTGCTGGTGGGAATGTAAAATGGCACAAGCACTTGGGAAAATAGTCCAGAAGTTCTCAGAAAGTTAAGCACAGGTATCACGTGACTCAGTGCACCCACAGTTGGAACTTGAAAGTAGGCAGTGGAAGGATGTGGGGAGTAACAGTAATACGCAGTGCTGACCGACTATCACTCCGCCTTCACCAAGAAAGGAACGGTTTCATGAAGTCAGCAAAGGGAGCGCCTCCAGAAACTAGCTAGTTCTCAGTATTCTCTTCTATACCATGAGGATGATAATGCTGACTTCGTGAGTGTGGTAGGAGGATTGGATAAGGTAATGAATGTGACTACTTTGTGGATTATAAACCATCACATAAATGTTTCTTTTTAAGTTGAGTGAGAATATGTGCTAAAGTCATAGCAAAGAGAGAATAAAAGCTTGAGCAGAAACTTTTCTAATTCATATGGTTCCTAAGATGCAAAATGAAGTCTCAACTCAATAATTTAAAGGTCCAACTTTGTGGAAGAATAAGCACTCCAGACTTGAGTTACTATTGGACTGTGTCTCCCAACCCTGGTTCAAGCTCTTTCCCTTCCCTGCTGGGAGCCTGCAGTCAGTGCTCTTCCCCACCTAACACTTCTACTCTTCTCCGCCCAATCTTGCCGCAGTTGGAACCCAAAAGAAAGAGGAAAAAGAAGCAGAAAAGTCTGTACTTGGCTGATGCTGTTGTTGTCATTTAGCCTCTACATTCCTGAGATACAACCCTTTCTCTCCTGAGAGCCTTTGTGGATTCTATGAAGATGATCCCTCTCGCCCTATCACTGCCCTGAAATTCCCTTGAAAACAGCAAGTCCCTCCCTACACCTTCCCCATTCTGGGAGAATCCTGCTGTCCCTCCAGCTTCTTCCTGCCAAAGTCCATTTGCCTTTCCAGGTGACCCTCTGATACAGAACCTAAGCGACCCCACACCAGAAATCTCTCACACCCGACCCACCTCTAGTTCTTGGGAAATATTCCCCATCTTTGCCCAATAAACTTAGAGTACACAAGGAGAAATAGAATCTCTTCTTTGCCCAACAAAAGCCAATGGCTCACCCTTTAGATTTTGGGGGAGGAAATATGCACCGATCAGCTGTGTCCCCACAAATGCACACAATGTATAATTAGCTGAGTGAACTCCTTAAAATCCCTCTCTCTGGGAGTGAGATGAAGAAGAAAGAACTCACACACATTTCCCCTCTTCGGTGGGAGTGGAGGGACTCACAGCGCAGCCTCGGCTCTCTCTGAGTAAATCCTCGCTCTCTTATTTACCAGCTCCTGATCCTTTAAAACCTTGATATGAGTGAAGGATAGAAGAATCATATGACCAGATTCTAGAAATCTTCCCCTTTGCAAGTGTTAGGTGTGGGCTGGTTCCTCACTTGGAAACGTGGTGTCTATTCCAATGGGTGCCAATGCAGAAACTTCTGCTTTAATAACTGTTACTGCGATAAGTTAATGTCAAAGTATTGCCTCACCATGTGCATTTTACAAGATCACTCTGTAGAGAATGGAAGTGTATTCAAAAAAACTGAGGAAAGGCAATCACAAGTACAAGATCTTTAGATTGAAATGCATCTAACTGGTTCCATAAAAAGAAAATAAGGTCAGTATATCCATAGCCTGGTAAATGATGGGACATTGGGTGGAGACAGTTAGGGACCAATCTTATGATCACCTTTTTTTATTGAGATTTAATTCATATACCATAAAATTCACACTTTTAAGATACATAATTTAGTAGGTCTTCATATATTCCAAAATTGTGTACCATTGCAACTATCTAATTCTTTGAGGTATATATTTAGGAGTGCAAGTAGTGAGTCACATGATACCTGTGCCTAACTTCTGAGAACTTCTGAACTATTTTCCCAAGTGGTGGTGCCATTTTACATTCCCACCAGCAACGTATGAGGGTTCCAATTTCTCCACATCCTTCCCAATACTTTATGGTCTGCCTTTTTTTTTTATTATAGTCAATCTCATGAGTATGAAGTCGTATCACATTGTAGTTTTGATTTGCATGTCCCTAGTGACTAATGACGTTGAGAATATTTTCATGTGCTTCCTGTCTTCTTTAAAGAACTGTCTATTAAATTATTTACCTGTTTTTAATTGGGTTCTTTGTATTAGAGAACCCAATTAGAGCACAATTAGATGCACATTAGAGCATCATGTGCTTCCTGTCTTCTTTAAAGAAATGTCTATTAAATTATTTACCTGTTTTTAATTGGGTTCTTTGTTGAGTTTTAGTTCTTCTATATTTTTAAATATATTTTATTGATTATGCTATTACAGATGTCCCATTTCTATCTCTCCTTTATTCCCCTCTGCCCTGCACCCTCCCTCCCACCATCATTCCCCACCACCCTTAGTTCATGTCCATGGTTTGTACATACAAGTTCTTTGGTTTCTCCACTTCCTATACTATTCTTAACCTCTCCCTGTCTGTTTTCTACCTATGACTTATGCTTCTTATTCCCTGTACCTTTTCCCCTATTCTCTTCCCTCCCCCTCCCAGCTGATACCCTCCATGGAATCCCTATTTCTGTGATTCTGTTCCTGTTCTAGTTGTTTGCTTAGTTTGTTTGTTTGCTTTTAGGTTCAGTTGTTGATAGTTGTGTTTATTGTCATTTTACTGTTCATAGTTTTGATCTTCTTTTTCTTAGATAATCCTTTAACATTTCATATAATAAGGGATTGGTGATGATGAACTCCTTTAACTTGACCTTATCTGGGAAGCACTTTATCTGCCCTTGCATTCTAAATGAAAGATTTGCTGGATAAAGTAATGTTGGATGTAGGTCCTTGCCTTTCATGACTTGAAATACTTCTTTCCAGCCCCTTCTTGCCTGCAAGGTTTCTTTTGAGCAATCAGCTCATAACATAGTCTTATGGGAACTCCTTCATGGATAACTGTCTCCTTTTCTCTTGCTGCTTTTAAGATTCTCTCCTTATCTTTAATCATGGCTAATGTAATCATGATGTGCCTTGGTGTGTGCTTGCTTGGGTCCAACTTCTCTGGGCCTCTCTGAGCTTCCTGAACTTCATGGAAGTCTATTTCCTTTGCCATATTGGGGAAGTTCTCCTTCATTATATGTTCAAATGAGTTTACAATTTCTTGCTCTCTCTCTTCTCCTTCTGGCACCCCTATGATTTGGGTGTTGGAACATTTCAAGATGTCCTGGAAACTCCTAAGCCTCTCCTCATTTTTAAAAATTCTTGTTTCTTCATTGTTTTGGCTGAACGTTTACTTCTTCCTTACGCTTCAAATCATTTTTCTGAGTCCTGGTTTCCTTCCCTTCATTGTTGGTTCTCTGTATATTTTTCTTTATTTCACTTTGCATAGCCTTCACTTTTCCCTCCATTTTGTGACTATATTCAAGAATTTCTGTGAGCATCCTGATTACCAGTGTTTTGAACTCTGCATCTGATAGGTTGGCTATCTCTTCATCACTTAGTTCTATTTTTGGAGCTTTGTTCTGTTCTTTCATTTGGGCCATATTTCTTTGTCTTGGTGCACCTGTTAACATTGAAAGGGGCAGAGCTCTAAGTATTCACCAGGGCAGGGCAACACACATTGCTACATTGTGGCACTGCATCTGGGGGATGGGTCTGAGAGGGAACAAAGCCCCTTGCTGGGCTGTCAGCCAGCTTGCAGTCACTTCCCCCACTATGCACAAGCAAATTGCACCCTCTGATGCTGACTCCCAGGTGGGTGGGTTTGTGTATGTCCTAGGACCCTGCGGGCCTCTCAAAAAAACTCTCCTGTGAGGCTGGGAGTTCCTCCCACCTACACAACACGCACAGGTTTTTGCAGCCAGAGGTTTTGAGGCTTTATTTACCCACACTGGAACCCTGGGTTGCACTGTCTGTCTCGCTCCCCAGTTATACCTCTCAGTTTATCCGCACATAATTGTGGGACTGCCCAGACCACCAGCTGTGGCCTCACCCACCCAGGTCCTCCAGCCGCCACCTTGCCACATATCCTCTCCACCATGGCTGCCCTTCTCTGCCCTTCCTACCAGTCCAAATGAATATTTCTTCTTTAACTCCTTGGTTGTTGGACTTCCATACAGTTCAATTTTTCTGGCAGTTCTGGTTATTTTTTCTTTTTAAGTTTGTTGTCTTTCTTTTGGTTGTGCAAGGAGACAAAGTGTATCTGCCTACACCTCCATCTTGGCCAGAAGTCCTGTTCATAGTAATTTCTTACAATCCTTTGTATTTCTGTGGTATCGGTTGTAATTTCTCCTCTTTCATTTCTGATTTTATTCATTTGGTTCCTCACTCTTTTTATCTTGATGAGTTTGGTTAAAAGCTTGTCAATTTTGTTTATCTTTTCAAAGAACCAGCTCCTGGAGTTTTGATTCTTCGAATTGTTCTTCTAGTCTTTATGTCACTTAATTCTGCTCTGATCTTGATTATTTCCTTCCTTCTACTCACTCAGGGCTTTGTTTGTTGTTCCTCCAGTTCTTGCAGACATAGGGTTAGGTCATTTATTTGAAATGTTTCTATCTTTTTTAGGTAGGCCTGTATTGCTATGAACTTCCCTCTCAGGACTGCCTTCATTGTGTCCCACTGATTTTGGACTGTTGCATGTTCATTTTCTTTTGTTTGCAGAAACTTTTTGATTTCTTGATCTCATTATTAACCCATTCATTGTTTAATAGCTTGATATTCAGTCTCCATGAATTTGAATGTTCTTGAGTTTTTTCTTGAAGTTGTTTTCTAGTTTCAAGCTCTGGTAGTCTAAGAAAATGTTTGATATCATCTCAATTTTCTTGAATTTGTTGAGGCTTGTTTTGTGTCCTATCATGTGGTCTAGCTTTGAAAATGTTCCATGTGCATTTGAAAAGAATGTGTATTTTTCTTATTTGGGATGAAAGGTTGTGTGCGTGTGTGTGTGTGTGTGTGTGTGTGTGTATTTATATCACAATATATATATAATATATATATATATATATCAGTTAAGTCCATTTGATCTAGTGTATCATTCAGTACCACAATATACTTTTTGATATTTTGTTTGGAAGATCTTTCCATTGTTGACAGTGGGGTGTTAAAATCTTCTACTGTAAGTGTGTTGTTGTCTATATCTTTCTTGAAGTCCTCTAAGATTTCCTCATATATTTGGGTGCTCCTATGTTGGGTGCATATATGTTTACAATATTTATGTCTTCTTGGTGGATTCTTCCCTTGAGTACTATGAAATGACCTTCTGGGTCTCTCTTTATGGCCCTTTTTTTTTTTTTTTTTTTTGAGGTCTATGTTGTCTGATACAAGTATTGCTACCCCGGCTTTTTTTTCTTCCTGCCCATTTGCTTGGAATATTTTTCTCCAGCCTTTCACTTTCGGTCTGTGTAGGTCTTTTGTTCTGAGGTGGGTCTCTTGTAGGCTGCATATGTGCAGGTCATGTTTTCTTATCCATTCAGCTATTCTATGTCTTTTGATTGGAGCATTTAATCCATTTACATTCAAGGTTATTATTGGTACTTATTCATTTTTCCCCTTTGTACCTCTGTTCCTCTCTCTCTCTCATTCTTTTTCTTCATCTTAAAGCAGTCCCTTTAGTGTATCTTGCAATGCTGGTTTGGTAGAGGTATATTTTTTTGGCCTTCTTTTGTCTGGGAAACTCTTTACTTCACCTTTTTTTTTAATTGAGAGCCTTGTTGGGTAGAATAGTCTTGGTTGAAGGCCTTTGCTTTTCATTACTTGGAATATTTCTTGCCATTCCCTTCTGGCTTGTAGTGTTTCTGTTGAGAAGACAACTGCTAGCCTTATCAGAGTGCCCTTGTATGTTACTTTCTGTTCCTCCTTTGCTGCCTTTAAGATTCTCTCTTTGTCTTTGAATTTTGCCATTTTAATTATGATGTGTTTTGGAATGGGCTTACTCTTTGTTTTCCAAAAGAAGCATGGATATATGAGGATGTGATGTTTGGAGCTGTGGCAGCCATTTTGGGACAATGAGGGAAAGTCAACAAAGGTCAAACCAAAACTCTGCTATTATCAAGATGCTACATTAATAAGCTGAGAAACTATTTTTCTGGGTTTTTGTTATATTGAGATTTATTAATAATCCCTATTTATAAGTCACTTTTAGTCATGGATAATATTACTTAAAGCCAGAAGCATCCTAATAGTTATAAGGTTAGTGGTGGTAAGAAGGATGAGAACACTTTGAAACAGATTAGATGCTCAATAAATCTTTGTCAAATGAATGACCAAATTTCTCCTTTGTGTTACAGATGTTAATGAATGTAACCCACCCTTCAGTGTATATTGTGGACCAAATGCTGAATGTCTGAATACTGAAGGAAGCTTCTACTGTCTCTGTAACCTTGGATATAAACTCCTCTCTGGGGGTACACGGTTCACAAATTCCAATGAGAACACTTGTCAGAGTAAGAAAATTTTTGTTTTCTTGTTGCCCTTTCCATGTTTTTCATTGATTCTAACACCAGAAAAGATCTGTTTTTGTGGTGGGGACAGGACATGTTTCTATTTCCTGGAAGAAAAGGAAAGAGGAGAAAGAAGGAAATAAGGAAGTTAGAGAAATAATGGCAAGTGGCCTTTAGAGATAGAGGTGGCAAGGTGGTGAATGAGACAGGTTTCTTTGAATCGCAAAGAAGAGAAACTCACTTGGGTTATATTAAGAAGAAAAAAAAAGTTAATGATAAAGATGCATGGATATATCTCGGGACTCAAGGACCAGAACACAGCTAGACTTCTGGAATGAAATGAAACTAGGGACTCATCACCATCAGGGTGCCCCAGTCTCTGAAACTCTTTGGTGCTAATCCTGTCTTCTCTTTCCTTGCAAACTGGCTTTCTCTGCTTTCTAGTCCATAGGACAGAATGTATGTACAACAGCTCCAAATCTTACCATTATTATTGATCCAACCACCTAGTGAGATACCACTTGACTCTCTTGGACCTAATTGTAGATCCTCGGAAATATACAAGTTGGCCGAGTTTAAGTCATATTTCCACCCTTGGATATGTGTCCAGGAGGAGGTGCCACATTGTATAGGCATGACCACTCTCATGGAAGCTATGTAGACAGGGAAAGTCAATACCCAAGATGTATGGGACTTGACAGACTTATCTATGAGGTTTGGTGGCAGTTGGAATGATTAGAGAGAGAATCTTTAAAGCTTAATTCTAAGAAGCTGATTAGTAGAATAACAGTAATACACATATTAACAGCTAAATGCCTGTTTCATTTATACTATGTACTAGGTGATACACTCAATGCTTTACATGCATTATTTATTTTAAAATAATCATATGAGTTAGGCACTTATATTACAGAAAAAGAAACTGAGGCATCCAAAAGTTAAGTAATTTGCCTAAGGTCAGCCAGGTAAGAAACAGGTCTGCCTGTATTGAGAGCCTCTCAGCCACTTGCTGCATGGTAACATGAGTCTCAGGGAAGCAAAAAAAGGGACAAAGCACTCTTTTTTTGTGCAAAATAATAATAATAATAATAATAATAATAATGTTATGTTTCTTCATCAATTAAGATCCAACCTGCAAAACCCTAACCACACTAGGTCTTTCAGACATAAAGAATTGTATAGAGAGAATTAGTACTGCTGAAAAAAGGGCTAAGAAGTCAAAAGGAGATTACGGGGACAACCCAGAGACTAGCAATAACAGAAATATGCAGCCATCCTAGACCTAAAGGGACAAGGGAAGAAGTAGTATTTCTAGGGCCCAAGACTTGAGTCCATCTAATGAGGCAGAAACTTGAAAAAGATGATGCAACCAATGCTGGAGCTACCACAAGCAACAGCAAGGGGAGGAAATTCCCTGGCTTCTCCCTTTCTCCCCTCTCTAATATTCTATCAGTAGTTCCCATTGGCTGAACACATCAGGAAACTACGGTGCAAGAGATCCTGGCAAATGGAATTCTTTATGAAACACAACAGAGCATGGGAAAATTAGGACCTGAGGAAAGATTAGCAGCTGTTGGGCAATCAATGTTTTCCAAGAATATGAAGTCTTTTCCTTATTTATTCCTAAATAAGTTAGGGAGGGAGCCTGGTGAGACTTACTATAGAGACAGTTCATTTCAAACCGTGTTGTTTTAATATGGCCAGTGGGTCTTAGTCTATGAGATAGTGGAGGGATCATTCCCTTCTTTCCAAGCTTTCTTTTAAAAAAATGAAACTTACCTATGACTCTCAGTTTTTATTTCCATGTTCTTAAATTTGTTCTATTCTGTTTTTTGCTTCCCTTATGTAGCTTCTCAATTTTTATTTTCATTGTTGAGATTTGTGGTCACTGAGTCCACATCTGAGCCAAGGTTTATAGCTGATGGCTCCAGTTCAAGGGTGGAGAAAACATAATTGGTCATGTTATGAGAGAAGCTGGCTGAAGCATGTCTCAAAGTGTTCTCATCCTTCTCACCACCACTAATCCATTAGGATGCTTCTGGCTTTAAGTAATATTATCCATGACTAAAAGTGACTTATCAATAGGGATTATTAATAAATTTCAATATAACAAAAACCCAGAAAAAGAATTTCTCAGCTTGGTAATGTAGCATCTTGATAATCGCAGAGTTTTGGTTTAACCTTTGTTGGCTTTCCCTCATTGTCCCAAAATGGCTGCCACAGCTCCAAACATCACATCCTCATACATCCATGCCTCTTTTTGAAAACAAAGAGTAGGAGATTGGTACTTCTCAGCCTCTCTTTCTTTACACCATAAAGAAAAATTGTCCTAAGAAGCCTCCCAGCAGACTTATCTTTGTTTGGCTAGGCCTGGATCAAATTCTTATCTGTAAACAAGTTCCTATAGTAACAGAATGAGATCTCAGAGCTTGACCCTGATATTAGGGGCAGTTTCAACTTGCTCACCTGAATAAAATATCTGTTCTGACAGCAAGGAAGAAAGGGGGCATGGCTGCTGGGTAGGAATTCTTCACAGTGTGGCATGACCTCTAACTTTCAGATCCCTTTAATGGTGCATCTACACCAACATTAGGTCCTGTAATTGATAACGGAAAAGAGAAAACTTCTCTTGTAAAGTCTCATAGATAATCTTGAGAGGAGAAAACACTACATGTCTCTGGAATGGAGCCTTTCTCCTTAGATTGGTGGGACAATGAAAGTGAAACTCCAAAAAGATTGTTCCCTTGTGCTCCTCTCCACCCAGCATTAAGGCCATGAGTTTGGAAACCCCACAGCAGAGAGCTTGGCGGAAGGGTGGCAAAGGTCATCGCATCCCAACCACCCACCTCACCCCAGATCCTCTGAGTAGCTCCAGGCTGTGAGCAGCGCAAGCACGCAGCTGGAAGTCAGGAAGCCTCACATCTCAATTGTTGGGCCAACTCGGCCCCAATGACATTCACACTAGGTCATTTCTGTGGTTCCCTCCAACAGGGGTGTCCAAGACTCCATGATCCTTCGACAAAGCCAAGGGCCTCAGAACAAAAAGGAATGGTTATATAAAAAAGGAAGCAATACTACTCAGGGGCCTAAGATCCAAACTTTCTAAAGAGATTAAAACAAGGTCTCTCTGATCCAACTGGAGGACAGTGGGAAAAGGCTCTCTAGTGGCAAAGACCTGATGGGAGGTGGGATTCCTTCTCCAGGGGCCTGCACTGGATTATAGAGCCCCAGCTATTCTGCACAGGGTTCTCAGGGGCCACAGGCGGGCATCTCTGAGGACGCCTGTGAGTGACTGCAATTGCTTGTGCCCATTCGGATTCCTGTGTTTGCAGTTCCTGCACTTACGGAGTGGTATGGGCTTTGTGCTTAAACAAATTCGGATTCAGTCTAGGCTCTACCACCTACTCCCCACATGACTGTAGACAATCCCTTAACCCCATGACCCCATGCCTGTTTTGTCTGCCTAAATGATACAACAACAGAACCTGACTCACACAGTTGTTACAAGGATTAAATGAGATAATTCATGTGAGGTGGCATTCAACAAGTGGTAACTGGAATGATATTTGTGCATGGTGCATTCTTTTGTCAGATGCATCACATCTTCAAGAGACAACATAGCAGAGTGGTTAAGAACACTTTTCAGGGACTCTAGAGCCAGATCCCAGCAGAATACCCTTGGGTACATGCTAAGTTTTCGCCGCCCGATCTGTTAAAATGGAGCTAACGATCCACATCCTCACAGAGAACGTGCCTCACAGAGCTGTTGCAAGAATTAAATGAGATACTATCTGTTAAAGCCCTTAAGACAGTATCTAAAAGTGTTTCTAATATTGTTAGCATTGCATCTGATTCAATAAATAAATAAGTAAATAAATAAACAAATAAAAAAGGTTAAAACCCCTGCTCCAGCTAGAAAAGTCATGGCAAAGTTCAGATAACTCTGAAAGAGAGCTACATACATATCAAGGGTATGTATATTTTCTACCAATGGGAGGCACTCCTGCCATATTCAAGCCCATATTCTTGTATATGCCCAGGTCCCAAGCTGGAGTCCACACCAGGGTCTAGGTGCTGCATGAGCCCCAAATGTGAGACTGGGGTCCAAGTGGGGAAGACAAGAGGAAAGAACATCAGGTGAATAGGAAGGGCTGCTATGCAGTAAGTCCACTGCTGGCTCAGACAGTCAACAAATATTTGTTGAATGAATGAATGAATGAATTGCACTGAACCCAAAGTGAATGAGTACAGGCAGACAGGAGATTCAACCTGGCTTCTGGTGTTAATCTGTTAAACTCACCCTATTTTACAAGGAAGAGAAAAGCCTTTGGTTATTTTCCTAATTGTAAGAGCTCTTCACAGTTCTATTATGTGGACTGAATCTACCTGGCATTAATTATCACCAAGTTGGTAGGTCCAAGAAGGCACCCATGAAAAAGTATGCAGCATTCAACCAAAAGTACATTTTTTTACACCAAATATAATTTCCAATGATAAACACATTCTGAACTCAGAATTGTAAGTCAGAGTTCTTGCACTCCTTTTTTAAATTTATTTTCCATTACAGTTGACATACAATAGTATATTAGTTTCAGGTATACGGCATAGCAGTTAGACATTTATGTAACTTACAAAGTGATCCCCTCGATAGGTCTAGTACCCACCTGGACCATGCATAGTTATTACAACATTATTGACTATATGCCCTATGCTGTACTTTACACCCCTGTGACTATTTTGTAATGCCAATAAATACTCCTTAATTCCTCCACCTTTTTCACCCTGCCCCTCAACACCCTCCTCCCCCGCCATTTGGCAACCTTCAGTTTGTTCTTTATACCTATGAGTTTGGTTCTGTTTTATCTGTTCGTTTATTTTGCTTTTTTAGATTCCACATATAAGTGAAATCATATGGTATTTATCTTTCTGTCTGATTTATTTCACTTAGGAAAATACTCTCTATGTCCATCCATGTAGTCACAAAAGGCAAGATTCCATTCTTTTATATGGCTCAGTGATATTCCAAGTTCTTACACTTTAAGACAAAAGCTTCAATATTACAAGAAAGCTCTTTGCCCTTTTTAGCAAATAGACTCAGCTGAAAGCCAAGATAGAGCCTTGGTATAGATTTAACCTCAGTTTGACAGAAACAGGTGTGTAACATTTGCTGTCCTTCCCTCATCTTTCTAAAACATGTGACTGTCCTCACAAAGCACAATAAACAACACACAAGTTATCTGCTATTAACAGCAGATAACTAAAACAGACATTCCTGTTTTCATTCTAATTCCCAGACAAACTGAATTTTAAAACCTGAGATATTTAATTTTCCATTTCCTCGGCCAATTCAGTTATAATGTCCAGCCAAGACCGAATTAAAGAATTTGCAGCTTACATTTTTCTGCTTCCTCTATGCTAGGATACCTCCATCACAGCAATATTGGCATTTCAGGTCTGGTAATTCTTTGTGGTCGAGAGCCATCCTGTGCACCGTGAAGTGTTAAGCAGCATCCCAGACCTCTGCCCCCAGATGCCAGTAGCATCCCTCACCCCACACTGTAACTACCAAAAATGTCTCCAGCCATTGTCAAAGTCCCTTGGGGACAAAATCACACCCAGTCCAAGAACACTACTCTACTCCATAGCTAAGAATTTGAACTCTGATCCACCCAAATGCAAAAAAGCTTATCAGTGAGCACAATTAGTTTGACTTCACATGTTCTACATTCAAATTACACACCTTACCTGCCCACCTCTCTACCCTTTCCCTCTCAGTTCCAGTACTAACTTCCCATGATGTCTTTTGCAGAGATCACCTCCTCAAACACACCCAAAGGCAATAAAGAGGTGAGTGGAAGCTGAGTCCTGGAACCTAGCCTGGTAACAAATATTTACAAAGCTCAAACTAGCAAATGGTGTTAGGAATTATATATTATATGTTATATATATTGATATATATTATATATTGATACATCATATACATGATATATAGGGTCCAGCACAAATAACGCTCCTTTTTATTATAGAATCTTTTATTACAAAATCATAAGCATGTAATTCTATAACATAACTCAAGCACACCATATGACATTTTAGATGAACTATGCAAATTAAAACTACAAATTATTACTCCCATATTATTACCCTACCAACCACACTCAAGCAGGCGTTACTTCTGCCAGACCCTGTATATTTTAATACATAATGTATGTTAATTACAATGTAATGTATGTTAGCTACAGCATAATATATAATGTGAAATAATTTATATTATATATAACTATGATATATACATACATTATAGTTGACCCTTGAACAGCATGGGGACACTGTCCTCCCTATGCAGTTGAAAAGATTTTATTTATTTGTTTTTAGAGAGAGGAGGGAGACAAAGAGGGAGAGAAACATCAGTGTGTGATTGCCTCTCACTCACCCCCTACTGGGGACCTGGCCTGCAACCCAGGCATGTGCCCTGATTGGGAATTGAACTGGCGGCCCTTTGGTTCACAGGCCAGCACTCAATCCACTGAGCCACACCAGCCAGGAGCCATGTATGACTTTTGACTCCCCAAAAACTTAGCTACTAATAGCCTGCTCTTGACCAAAAGCCTTACTGATAACATAAATAGTCAATTAACACATATTTTGTATGTGTCTCATATACTGTATTCTCACAATAGTGTAAGCTAGAAAAAAGAAAATGTTACTAAGAAAATCATAAGGAAGAAAATACACATTTGCAGTATTTACTGGAAAAATTCACATATAAGTGGCCCTGGCCAGGTGACTAAGTTGGTTGGAGTATTTTCCCAAACACCAAAAGGTTGTGGGTTCAATCCCTGCTCAGGACACATACTTACATTTCGGGTTCAATCCTTGGTCGGAGCGCGTACAAAAGGCAACCAATTGCTTCTCTTTGACATCAATGTTTCTCTCTCCTCTCTCTCCTCCTCTCTCTAAAAATCAGCAAACATATCCTCAGTGATGATAAAATTCACATTAAGTGGACCCTTGCAGTTCAAACCACATTGTTCAAGGGTCAACTGTATACCACTATATTTATCACTGTATGTATGTCCCTATATATCTCACTATAGAGATAGATAGAAAGAAAAAGAGAGTGTGTGTGTGTGCACTGCCCCCTAAAGACAAGACCTCTCCCAGATGAAAAAGTTAGACTGAACAAGGCTGTCTTAGGATATGCTGAGCTGCTGCTACAAAGGGGCCCAAATATTCGATGGCTTTTAAAAGACAGATCTTTATCACTTTCTGAGTTAACAGTCCAGAAGTGAGCAGTCTGGGTTGGTGAAGGGATTCCGCTCTGTGAGGCCGTTAAGCGCGCCCACGTTGTTTCCATACTATTGCTTCACCCTGGCATCTTGCTCTGAACTGCATGGTCAAAGCTGGGTTGCTACAATGTTACATTCTTACCAGTAGGGAGAAGGGAGAGGGGGTCCAGGGCAAGTTGTCTGGATGCAAGGTGAAGAAGGCAGAGTGGAGAGACAGGATGTAACTACTCGATCGCTCTATGATATGCTAATAAAGATGTGACTGTTTCTTAGCAACATGTCTTTTTTTAATTTTTCAATTACTGTTGACATACAATGTTATGTTAGTTTCAGGTGTACATCATAGTGATTAGATTTTACATAACTTCTGAAATAATCACCTCTATAAACCTAGTACTTATCTGACACCATACATAGTTATTATAACATTGTTGACTATATTCCCTATGCTGCACTTTACATCCCTGTGACTGCTTTTAGAACTGGCAATTTGTGCATCTTAATCCCTTTCCCTTTTTTCCACCCATTCCGCAACCCCCTCGCATCTGGCAACCCTCAAAATGTTCTCAAAAAGTTTGCTTTCATTTTGTTTGTTTATTTGTTTTTTAGATTCCACATATAAGTGAAATCACATGGTACTTGTCTTTCTCTGTCTGACTTATTTCATTTAGCATAAAACCCTCTAGGTTCATCCATGTTATCATGGATGGCAAGATCTTATTCTTTTATATGGGCAAATAATATTCCATTATATGCACCACATCTTTATCTAATCATCTGTTGATGGGCATTTATGTTGCTTCCACATATTGATAATAATGCTGCAATGAACATAGGGCTGCATATGTTTTTTCACATTAGTATTTTGGATTTCTTCAGATAAATACCCAAAAGTGGAATGGCTGGGTCGTGTTTTTAATTTTTTGAGAAACCTCCATACTGTTTCACATAGTGGCTGCACCAATTTACAATCCCACCAACAGTGCATGAGGGTTTCCTGTGTTCAGAAACATTTCTTTTGTATTAAAGATTTTATTTATTTATTTTTAAAGAGAGGGAAAGGGAAAGAGAAAGAGGGGGAAAGAAACATCAATGTGTAGTTGCCTCTCTCACATCCCCTACTGGGGACCTGGCCCACAACCCAGGCATGTGCCCTGACTGGAATTGAACCAGTGACCCTTTGGTTTGCAGGCTGGCACTCAATCCACTGAGCCACACCAGCCAGGGCAGAGACATGTCTTAAAGTAACAACCCAGACATTGCACATATGGCCAAACCTAACTGCAAGGGAGGCTGGAACAATATGGTCTTTTATCTGGGCAACATGAGCCAGATAAAAGTTGAGGAATTCATTTAATTACTGAAAGGAATATGGGGAAATGGATATTGCAGGACAGTTAAAAGAGAGATGCCAAGAAAGTACCTGTTAGGTAGCAATCATTTAGAGTCTATAGAGTCCATAAACCAATTCCGAATTTTAACAAAAAGAATCCACGTATGTGAGAACGCCTAGTTGAGTAGAAGGGCTTGCTCCTGCCTCTGCCCTTTCTACTGCAGAGGGATGGTCCACACCTCGCCCACCCAGTCTCCAGGCCCCCAGGTACATGCTGTCCTCTCCACCTGAAACTGCTCCCCCAGTTCATACCCTGGCTGGCTCCCTGCCACTCTTCTTTGCTCGAGACCCAACTTAGGTGTCACATTCTCCTGGCCAGCTCCCTAAACAGCTGCCATCAGAGTTAATATCCCCTTCTTCACGTTCTTGTGGTGGGAGGCTGTGGCGGCTAGAAGGGCAGACAGGGGTTCAAATCCTAGCACCGCAGTGCCAAGTGACATAAGCAAAAGACACAACTTCTCCTGTTAGAGTTCTCCAGGGAAACAGAAGAAATAGGAGATATAAATATAAAGAGATTTATTATAAGAAGTTGGCTCATGTGATTATAGAGGCTGACAGGTCCCAAGATCTGCAGTTGGCAAACTGGGGACCCAGGAGAGCGAATGGTATAGTCCCATCCTGAGATGGGACGTGAAAACAGGAAGTCCTGAAGGCTTAAAATATAGGAAGAGTTGATGGATGTTTCCGTTTGAGTCTGAAGATAAGACAAAAACAAAAATCAATGTTCTAGACCAAAGCCGTTGGGAAGGGGGGTCAGGCAGGAGGAGATTCCCTATTCTATTCAGGACCCCACCTGACTGGATGAGGACTAGCCACCTGAGGGAGGGCTATCCACTCTATTCCGTCTACCCATCCAAATGTTAACTTCATCCAGAAACAACTAGAATATGCTTCACCAAATCTCTGTGCACCCCATGGCCCAGTCAAGCTGACACATGAAGTGAGCCATCACACTCTCCAGAGTCTAAGCAACGGGGGTAACGATGACGCACACCTCCTTGGATAGACAGGAAGTTTAGATGAAATCATGTTGTGTGGAGCACTCAGCACAGTGAGTGGTCCAGAGGACACATTCCACCCACGTCATGCATGTCACTTCCAGAAGATCAACAATGTCGACGTGGGGGCTGTCACCCCAGAGACTGAGCTTCTTGAGGACAGGAATAAGACCATGCCCTCATTGGGAGTTCAATGAATGTTCATTGAGGTAATAAATAACCATGTAATTAAAAGGAACATTTCATTATAAAATTTATTGCCAGGTTCCTCAAAAAGCTAAACGTAAAATTACCATGTGCCCCAGCTACTCCACTTCTATGACTACACCCAAGAGAACTGAAAGCAGAGATTCCAGGACGTATTTGCACATCCATGCTCACAGCAGCACTGTTCACAATGGCCAAGAGGTGGAGATGACCCAGATGTCCCCAACAGATGAGTGAATAAACAAATGTCGCCCAGTGGAATGTGATTCAGCCATAAAAAGGAATGAAGTTCTAACACATGTTACAATGTGGGTGAACCTTGAAAACATGCTGAAAGACACAAAGCACAAAAGTTCATGTAATGTATGATTCCATTTATATAAAATGTCTAGAATAGACAAATCCACAGAAATAGAAAGCAGATACTTCAGGGTGATGAAAATGTTTCAGAACTAGATGGAGGTGGTGGTTGCACAACATGGTGAGTGTACTAAGTTGCCACTGAATTATATACTTTAAAGGGGTGGATTTGATGTGTGTGCATTTCACCTCAATTGAAAAAAAAAAAGCTTGTCCAAGAAAGGGTAGGTGCAAAGTCATCATGCTGGGTCAGATACTACAATGGCAATTCTGAAGGGCCAGTACTTCCGTGCCCACTCTGTACAAACAGGTTTAAAACAAGAAGATTTCAGCTGTCATTTCAAGGAGAAAGAGAGATCTTCTGTATCAGTCAGAGAGGGAGAGCAGCTCAGCATTTCCATGAACACTCAGACTGAAATAACAAGACATTAAGGTTTATGACCTGGCTGGTGTGGTCCAGTGGATTGAGTGCCAGCCTGAAAACCAAAGGGTTGCAGGTTTGATTCCCAGTCAGGACACATTCCTGGATTGTGGGACAGCCCCCCAGTAGGCAGCACATGAAAGGCAACCACACATTGATGTTTTTCTCCCTCTCTTTCTCCTTCCCTTACTCTCGATCTAAGAATAAATAAATTAAATATTTCTTTAAAAAAAAAAGGTTTATGAGAGCCCCAGTTCTAAATGTTCCTCTCACCCTTAAGTATCACTCTGCTTCAAGTTCTTTGGCATGATAGCATTTTCCTCTTCAGATCATTCATTTACCCGGTAGATGAATACTCATTGAGCACCTACTATTTTCCAAGGACTATTTTAGGTGCTAAGAAACAGCTGTGAACAAAACAAAGTCCCTATCCTGATGAACCTTAATGTCTAGGACTTAGAAAGATGCACAAACCCCCACCCCCACCCCCAGGCAGCTTGTTAAAGTGCAGGCGGGGATTTGGTACACCAAGAATCTGCATTTCTATCATGCTCCCAGGTGAAACTAATGCTGCTGGTCCGAGGACCACACTTGAGTACAAGGATTTGGGGATCAGCATAAAAATAGTCTTTTAACTCAATTATGTCTTTCTTTTTTTAATTGTTGCTCAGTTACAGCTGTCCCATCTTTCCCCCTCCCCGGGGCTCTCCCCTGTCCCATCCCCCCACTCCATAGTCAGTCAACCCCCATTGTCTGTGCCCAGAAGCCCTCTATTCATCTTTCAATTTTTAGAGTTTCCCCTTGGCCCCTTTCTTCTCCACCCACTGGTCCATCTCTTTGCTATCATTCATAGACAAATGCCTTTATTTTAAAAGGCTAATTAGCAGGATGAGGGGGGTAGTAAAGGGTAGAGCAAGTTGAGTATTATGGTGATGGAAGGAGATTTGACTGTGAGGGGTGGGCACACAATGCAGTCAATATACAGGTGAGGTATCATAGAATTGTACACTTGAAACAAAATTTCACCTACCAGTGTCACCCCAATAAACTTAATCATAAAAAAATTAAAATAAAAAGGCAAATTAGAGTGCCTTCTGAGCTGTCTGTCTACCTCAGAGTTTCTCTTTGTATAGTATTACTGTGTTACGATACTCAAGACTGGGCCATTCTTTGCTGTGGAATTGTCCTGTGCATTAGAGGATGTGGAGCAACATCTCTGGCCTCCACCCACTGGATACCACAAGCACCCGTCAGGGGTGACGACCATAAGTGTCTCCAGATTTTACCAAATGTCCCTACCGAAAGTCAAAATTGCTCAGGTTGAGAACTACTGGTTTATTTCTAGCAAACTTACCCCTTCGCCATTGGTCAGCAATAACTAGCCCTTATCCTGTATTCACCAGGCACAGACATGCAGCATCTCTTAACTCATTTAATCTTGCCAAAAACTTCATTGGGTCCTTTTACTGTTCCCTCATAAGGTAGGTAAACTAAGGTACAGAGTGACTGAGTGTCCCAAGGTCACACAGCCAGTGAATGTAGAGTCAGGATTCGAACTGGGTCCTCTGGCTTCAGAGCCTGCTTTCTTGTGCTTTCTATCATTCCTCGAGATTGTGGGGACCTATAAGAGCAGATGATGCTGATGATGCTGATGATGCTGATGATGATTAATATCTTTGAAGCTGCAACGGGTTGTTGAAAATTTGGAGCCACTGCTCACCAACAACACTCTGTGGGGAACGGGAGAAAAGAGAGAAGTCGCATCCAATGCCACATCTATTCTGCAGAGGGTGGAATCAGCTGTTCTAAGTATTGTCTTGAAAACCCCAGACCAAGAAACCCAGAAAATTCAAAACAGCGCTGTGGGTAAGGAGACAATAAGGCCTGACACCCACAGGGCAGGGGTGGGGGTGCTGATTACTACCTGGGGTCTGGATTAAGCAATTAGAAAAATATATAAATATACTGCATGGGTCTATTTATATAAAATGCTAGAAAATGCAAACTAATCTATAGCAACAGGGAGAGGTGGGTAAAAGGGTGAAAATTTGGGAAACTTGGGGGTCGTGGAAATGCTCGCTACCTTGATTGTGGTGGTGTTTGTACAGGTGAATACACCAATAAGACTCAACAACTGTACATGTTGATGTACAATCAAGTACACCTCCAGAGAGCTGGTAAAAAAAAAAAGAAAGAAAGACTGTCAGTAGTTTCCACTCCCAGTGAGTCTGGGATTTGGGCTTAAAAATAGTTTTTTAATCTAGTGCCTGCATAATCTAGTGGCACGTGTTAGAAGAAACATCTTGCTATGCATTTTAAAAATGAAAATCCTTTTTCCCCGGCCAGGTGGCTCACCTGATGGGGGTGTCGTCCCGTACACCATAGTGTTATGGGTTCAGTTCCGGTCTGGGCACACACCTACACCTGGGTTTCAGGTTCAGTCCTGGCCAGGGTGCATTCGGGAGGCAATCAATCAATATTTCTCTCTCATATACATGTCTCTCTCTCTCCCTTTCTCTCTCTCTCTCTCTCTCTCCCCCCCTTCCTCTTTCTCTAAAATCATTGAACATGTCCTCCGGTGAGAATTTTTAAAAAATGAAAATCCTTTTATTACACTTGTCATACATGTCACCTGACCATGTGAGGTGACGTTAGTTAGCTTGACTGTGGTCATCATTTCATTAGGTATATGTGTGTAAAATCATATTGTACGCCTTAAAAACACAATTTTTTATTAAAAAAATAAAATGCCATAGCAAAACCAAGTATTAATTTTTTAATTAGGAAAAACGTCAACAAAACTGTATTCAGACCATCCCACTCGGCCCACAACCCCGTCTTCCAGTCCTGTGCCTGGTGAGGCACCTGCCTGATGAAGAGACACGTGTTTGTTGTGTACGTGACTTTTATCTGCCATTGCACACCCTGCTTCATCACTCCTCATCTCACTAGCATCTCTCCCTGTGACCTATGTTCAGCATCATTACCTACGTTATTGTCTTCAAGTGACTTATAGGCTTGCATTGTATGAGAGCGAGCACATCATTTTATTTTCCTGTTCTGGGAAATGTGGGTTTTTGCCAAACAACCCTGTGATAAAGACCACTAAAAATTTATCTCTGTGTATTTGTTAGGTATTTTCTTAGGACAAATTCATGCAGGAAGAATTGTTAGGTCAAGAAGAAAAAACATTTCAGACTTTTGATACATATCACTATTTTGACCTCCAGAAATGTTTGCTGTGCTTTATTCAGCTTAAGGAAACCAAAGGATTGGTGTATGCCTAACTATGCTTGTTTTACCAACCTGGCTGATAAAATATGCTCTATAAAAGTAATAATAATAAAAATGAATTCAAAAGATAAAATTAAACCTAGTGCCTAACCATCTTGGGAAACTGGAATCTGGACACTTTCATTCTAAATTAAATCATTTTTCAAATTACAGGTAACACTCACCTTTCCTGATTTTGCCAGGTTCTAACTGACCTTACCTCATTGGGCTTCAGTCTCTTCATCTATAAAATGGAATATTAGTAGTCCCTACAATGTATTTAGATCCAGGGCTGATAACTACAATTTTGATTATTTTATTTTCCATCTGTTATTATGAAATTTTATTTAAGTAACATTCTTTTTCTTTATTCCTATAATGGTATCATTCTTTGTTATTCTGTTACTTGCCTTATTTAACTCTTTAAACATATACAAAAGGGGGCACAATTAACACCCTTCTGCATCCATCACCCATTTCCAACTCATGCAGCCAGTCTTCTTTTTAAGCTAAATATTTTCATGAGCTTTTCTCCATTGCAATTCTTCCATGACGTACAAGGACCCTTAATTTCTGAACTACAGGTTCCTCATCTGAATAATGGCCCCTCATGGGGTGATATGAGGCTGCCAGAAGATGACATGGTGTAAAGTTCTTAGCCCAGTGCCTGGCACCACCTACACATCCAGTAAATGCGGCCCGTTCGTGGTGCTGTGCACACTTTTAAAGGTTATAATAACAGTAAACTTGCCCAATGCTTTCCCACCAGCTATAGAAAGTCGAGTTGTTGCAGACAATTGCTCCGAGGAAAGCGAGATCTTCAACCTCAGCGTCCAGATGAACTCACTGGACATCGATTGTCATGACATCATCCAGGGAAACACACAAGGTACGTGTGGTGGCTGCACTCAGAATCCCTAAGACACACAGCAGTATCACTGTGTGAGTCGTGAGGAAACCTCCCAACAGGCTCCTACCTGATAGGTTTGTTACCCTAAGATTGTGTCATTTGAGACTTTCCTTTAAAAAAAAAAAAAAAAAGACATCTTCCCAGAGCGGAAGCTTTCTATTCTTCAACATGGAAGCAACTTCTTTGAAATTTGGGTGCTGTTCTGTCCATGCCTCACTTGGGTTCACCCAAAAGCAGTTTCTAGGAATTAATTGTAAGGGGTTCCAGTGTAAGGAGTTTGTTCAGGAGGTGATCCCAGGAAGCAGCAGTAAGCAGGGTTCCTCAGAGAAATAGAACCTATTGAATGTGTGTGTGGAGAGAGACAGAGACAGGTTTCAAGGAATTGGCTCATATGATGGTGGAGGCGGGCAAGTCTGAAATGTAGCCAAGGAAGAGTAGAGGATGTAGCTCCAGTCCACAGACCATCTGGAGACAGGATTTCCTCTTCCTCAGGGGTGGTCAGTCTTTTCCTTAAGAACTTCATCTGATGGGATGAGACCCACCCAGATGACAGAGGATGAGCTGCTTCACTCAAAGTCTAACTATTTAAATGTTCTTCTCAAGGCCCATCTACACGGCTGCAGATGGCTGAGTAGTGTTCCATTGTATGTATGCACCACATCTTCGTTGTCCATGGATGGACCTTAAGAATGTCATACTAAGCCAAATAAATCAGTCAGGAAAAGCTAAGAACCATATGATTTCACTCATATTGGGACATAAAACTGAAACTCATAGACACAGACAACAGTATGGTGGTGACCAGAGGGAAAGGAAGGGGGTAGTAAAAAGTGAAGGGGTTCAAATATATGGTGATGGAAGGTGATTTGACTTTGGGTGGTGGACACACAATGCAATGTATTCATGTATCATAGAAATGTACACTTGAAACCTATATAATCTTATTAACAACCAATGTTACCCCAATAAATTTAATTTAAAAATAAAATAAACAAGCTATCACCATAAAAATTCAAGCAAAAAATATTTTTTTAAAAAAGATGCAAATAAATAAATGTTAATCTCATCTAAAAAAATACCTTCACAGCAACATCCAGACTGGTGTGTGACCAAATATCTGTGTGCCACGGCCTTGCCACGGTGACACATAAAATTACCACCCCAGCTGGGGAGAGAGGAAATGAGGAAAGAAAAAGCAGTCGGCACAGGCATTGTTCTCATGTGTTTGTGAGCAGGTTACTGCTGGTGGTAACCAGGGCTCAGTCCCACTGGGTTAGCCCACTCAATGAGAGGGCACTGGGCCATTTATCCACCTGCTCTGATTTTCATCACCAGGTAAGGGTCCATCTGGGTAGTTAACTTCCAGAGCCTTCCAGTCTGCCCTGGGTGCAGGTCAAACATTCATTTGGGGAAAGCATCCAGGTGGAGTCTCAGCTGCTTGCGATTGAATCCATCAGCATGTAAAGAAAGCAGAGTGCACCTGCTACAGCCTGCACACAAGGAGCAGACTTTTACTATCGTTGTCCCAGTATTACCAGCCTCTCTGATTTTATTTGAGGGAGAGGCAAGAAATGAATTCAGCTTCATTTGTATCACATTGTCTAGTCACTTTTTTCTTTTTGTTCCTTTTTTAATTACAATTGACATTCAGGATTATATTAGTTTTAGGTGTACAGTATAGTGGTTAGACATTTACATAACTTACAAACTGATCCCCCCATACTACCCATAAGTCTAGTATCCACATGACCATACGTAGTTATTACAATATTATTGACTATATTGCCTGTGCTGGACTTCACATCTCTGTGACTATTTGGGGGGTTTTTTAAGATTTTATTTATTTATTCTCAGAAAGAGGAGAAAGAGAGGAAGAGAAACATCAATGTGTGGTTGCCTCTCACTCACCCCCTACTGGGGGCCTGGCCTGCAACTCAGGCTTGTGCCCTGACTGGGAATTGAACAGGTAACCCTTTGGTTCACAGACCAGCACTCAATCCACTGAGTCACACCAGCCAGGGCCCCTATGACTATTTTGTAACTGCCAAGACTCTCTGATTTTTTTCAAGAGAAACCAAAAATTAGGTTATTTGCATGAAAACCTCTGATCTTTAAATTTGGCAAGAATACATTTACTCTAACTTCCATATAGTTAAAGCCCCTATAGCATGATAAATAGGGTCTTGAAATCCAATCATGCAAACATGGGTAAAGTTGTCTGTACTATTCACCAACGATCCCAAAAGAAAGACAGTAAAACACAGACAACAAACCACTTTCTAAGCCGAGGAAACCTCATGAGACAATTAGTTCCTGTCACTTTCTCTCCTCCCCCAAGAAGATTAAGAACTTGAATCTGCCTCCTTTTGAGAAGGGGCCATGTGGAGGAAGAAAGCCAACTTCCAACCACAAAATTTCACAATTATGTTGTCACCGTGTTCGTCTATAACTCACAGTTTGCAGAGAGTGTGCGAGACTTCACGGTGCAGACTGAACAAATTACGTCTTCAGCCCAGTTTGCTCCTTGGTCGTGTGTCAGGGTGCGGGGGGCCAGGACTTCAACATACGGATTCAGGAGGACACAGCTCAGCCTCTAACAACTATCTGAGCTGAATTGTTTAAACAAATTACAGACACCACAGTGTGATTCCATGTCCTCTGAGGAGTACCTGGTATAGCCATGCCCAGCAGCAGGCTATTTATCGCACCCTAATGGGCCCTGCATCTCACCTCCAAGCATTTGCATTGGCTGTTTCTCTGCTGGGAATGCCAACCATCACTTCACTGGGTGAACTTTGAACTTTTACAGCTCAACTTTCACTTCTGTGATTCCTCACAGGACTGCCCACTTCCCTCTCAGCATCCAAGTCAGGCCCTCCCTCCTCTGTGCCACCCCTACCACCTACCCCAGCATCCTGAACATGCCTTATTGTCCTCTCTCCTCCACTGCACTCTGATCCCTTTCAGCTCGGGAACACAGATTCTTTTCCTATAGGCATCATACATGGAGAATAATGGCAAGTGCTCATCGAATTAAATCCACATTTAGGCTGAAGCCTTAACGTTACTAATGAGAAAAAAGAATTCATTGGTGGGTGTGTGACAAGTTCACAGAAGGACATTTCTCTGCCCTCAGGCTCTGCAATCCCCCAGTTGTGACAATCAAAAATGCCTCCAGGCATTGCCTGGTGTCCCCTGATGGCAGAATCACCCTCAGTTGAGAACTGCTAGTCTACAACAACCTTGGAATTTATCTCCAGACACCATTTTAAGATTCAAAGGGAGTGCTATTAAATTACACCAGGTGTGAACTGGGGCTATGTAGGTAATTGGAGATGTGACACACCCTCTCCCTCCACCACCACCCCCCACCACCACCAATAAACCATCTCACAGAGCAAACCCACAAGGCCAGGTAGACCAGCCTTGGAAACCTCTACAGCCCCTTTCCTCTTTCCTGCTTGTGATTTGCTCTTAGGGCAGAATATTTCAGCTTAAAAATAAACAGTTTCTAAGCATAAGAACAGGCAGATATACCACCTGCTGGTTTTCCAAACACCTACCAGTGTTTCATTCTGACAACAGAAATTGCCATTAACTTAGAAAAACAGAAGTGGCTCTCCTACTTCTGACCAGTGGAGTGAGGCCAGAGGGGCCTGATTAGAGAAACTGCACAGCTAAGTGGCAAAGCTAAAACCCAGAACCCCAGCTCTTGCCCCAAGACTCTTAACTACTTGCTATATATGGTCTCTTTGTCATGTGGAATTCTTGGCAGCCACAAAGAATAGTGAAGACTTACTGACATGGAAATATGTTTATAATATTATCAACTAGATGGATGGATGGATGGATAGATAGATAGATAGATAGATAGATAGATAGATAGATAGATAATAGATAGATAATCTGTGTTACTTTGCTAGGACTGTCATAGCAAAATACCAGAGTGGGTGGCTTAAACAAGAGAAATTTATTGTTTCACTGTTCTAGAGACTGGAAGTTCAAGGTCACGGTGTTGGCAGGGGTGATCTGAGGCCTCTCTTCTTGGCTTACAAATGGATGCCTTCTCATTGTGTCTTCACATGGTCTTTCTTCTATACACACACATCCCTGGTGTATCTCTGTGTACCCTAATTTCCTCCTCTTCTAAGGACACCAGTCAGATTGGATGAGAACCCACCCTAACAGCCCTGTCTCAACTTAGTCGCCTCTTTAAAGGCCCTATCTTCAAATAGAGTCACATTTAGAAGTACTGGGGTTTAAGACTTAAACATACGAATTTGGGAGGGTGGGGGGGACACAATTCAGCCCATAACAATATCCAATTGGTAGATATGTACATCTCTTACTACTATATGATAAAATTATAAATATATGATATATATTATTTATCATATATGTCATATCTAAATGTATGATATAAATATATTAGTCTATTTAAGAATGCCAAATTACGGTAATCCCTTACCTAAAACCCTTCAATGGCTTTCTATTGACTGAAATAAAAAGACAAGTCCTCTCTCCCAAAGCCATAAAGCCCTACAGGATCCACCTGTCACCTCCCTACCCTCCTTGCTGTTTCCTGAATAGGCCAAGCACATCCTTGGCTCCAGGGTTTTTCCCCGGCTGCCCCTTTCCTCACACATCCACATGGCCCTCCTGTTCTTCACTCTGCTGTCTGAAAACTCCCTGAAACACCATCACCTCTCTCTGTCCACTTAACCCCACTCAGTTTTCTCCATAGAACTGATCATTCTCTGATATATACAGCTATTTATCTGTTTGTGTTTTCTGTCTGTCTCCTGCACCAGAATTTGAGAGTCATAAGAGCAGAAACTCAGTTTACTTTGTTCCCTGTCTTCCCTGGAATAGTATCTAGAATGTAGTAGGCATTCTATTAAAAAAGAGGGTTGAATAAACAGATGGATGGATAGATAGATATGTAACCTGATGATTTCCATCCATGTTACTTATTTCTAGATGGTTTACATATATATAGAACATGTAGAAATGAAATGACTGATACATATATACATAGCGACAATGTAACCCAACTATAAATGGGGTTCCCTTGAGTCCACTGTCAACATTGTATTTCATCTGAAGATCTGTAAAGTCAAATCGAAAAGCCTCGAAAAATAAGTTCATCTTTGCTGAAGTCTTTTCAAGGGACTGCAGAGGAAGTGGAACGACATCACGCAAGACTTAGTTAAACTTCCTAAAACGCCTCTTTACTGCCGACCCAACCCCTCTCTTCCTCCTTCAGAGTTCCATCTGCCTCTTCTTTGCCCCTCCTGCCACCTTTCGTATCATTTTCTTCTGAAGGTAGATCTTTTCCGATGTAAATGATGTAGCTTAACCTCTTTCGGTTTTTCCAGTTTTTCCCATCCCCCAAATTTTACCTTATTCAATACAAAAAAAAAAAAAGCTTCAGACCCACAAATACAAAGTCAGCCTCAGAATGTGAGAATCCTCCCCTGAAAAATCTCAACTTATTTCAACCCTCATATATGTGAGCATGTGTGTACATGTGTGTGCATTATTTCCAAAAGAGATAAATAATGACTGTCAGGCAAATGTAAATGAATGCATATCAAAGACATCCATAAATTAATGAAGAAACCAATAAAATGCTAAGATAAACATTCAATGGCAATTTGAAGAACAGATGTACACACACAAACATACTCATCCACCAGACAGTCATGAATACCACAGTCAACATGCTAACAGATGCAAAAACTGATTCATATCCTCTAGGGCAGTACAGTGTAATATTTGAGGTTATATTTTCCGTAGGGCACAAAGCAACTGCATCTCATCCGGACAAAATGCACTCCTGTCTGTAAAAAAACCTATTTGTGCTACTATCGACTTTCTACATGCTATCATCTGTGCCTACAGAATTGTGAAATTGCTTGGCAATATAAAGGTGCAACGCTCCTACAGAATCAGATAATTCCCAACACTCAGCTCTCCACTGGCAACTTCAGACACGCAAGTGTATTTAGATGCACATATCTACACCTGGGAAAAAAAAAACAGAATTCCAAAAGTGATTATCTCAAAATGATGGAATATTACATGAATTTTATTTCATTTTTCTCTCTTTTTCACCAAAACTTTATTTATTTTCACAACAAATGAATTGTAGTGTATCAAATAATGTGACACTCTACAGAAACTGAAATAAAAACCAAACTATATATGTATTGGTATGACTAAATCTTGAAAATATTAACTGGAGTCACAAAAGAACATTGCAAAAGGATATCCCAAGTGTGACATTGTTTATGTGAATTTGTAAACACAGAAAACAGGACTATGTATTGTTATGGAAACATGCAAATATAGTTAAATTACAAAGTATTTATGGAAAGACTACACGTCCACTTCAAGTCCACAGTTATTTCTAGGGAAGGGAGTAAAAAGTGAAATAGTGGGAGCTTTAACCATATCTAAAATATTTTATTTCTTTTAAAAATTAATTCTGAAGTTGGGGGAGAAAACTGTACTTGAACATTCATTTAAATTAAAAAAAAATTAATTCTGAAGCCAATATGGCAAAACGATATGTTTAATCTGGGTGTAGATGTCTAGGTGTTTAGACACATCTGGGTGTTTAAAATATAAGTTAAAGAATTTTAGGAAATAAAAGAGGTGTTTGGCTCTATACTGGGAGCCCTGTGGTTTCCAAATGAAGTCTCCTGTGCAACCACTCAAGAAATTTAGGGTCTTTTAGAGAAACAAAATAATTAGTAGACAGTTGAATTCTCATTGGCAAGCTAGGGGCTGCATCTGAAATACAAGTTTGGAAAAAGAAACGTGGTGACACTTCCTGAGCTAGCAGCTGGGATGAAGCTGGGTCTTGAAGATGAGTTGGATTTGGGGAGGAAGAGCATGGGAGGAAGAGTGAACTTACTAGACACACCTGAGCACAGGTGTAGCCACCATGGGAGCATGATGCGTCTGGGGAAGGAAAAGGAGCAGAAGGAATAGTGGTGGCGCTTTATTTTTCTGTGTCCTCAGGTCCCAGTGCAGTTGCCTTTATTTCATACTCTTCTCTTGGAAATATCATAAATGCAACCTTTTTTGGCGAGATGACTGAGAAAGATCAAGTGTACCTGAACTCCCGCATAGTAAGCGCTGCTATTGGACCCAAAAGGAGTATCTCTCTCTCCAAGACTGTGACTCTGAGTTTTCAGCACATACAGAAGGTGGGTCAAGCCTGTAATTTGAGCTTGCTTGGGTTTCACAGATGTAAATTGGAACAATTTGCATAGCCTCCCTGTCTGGTTTTGGACCTGCGCTGTCTGGCAGCCAGGACCTACCTGTAACTATAAGGCAATTAAATTGGGGTGTGTCTCACTATATTGGGTGATCCCTGAAGACAGGAACTTTGTTTTTGACTTTTATCATCCAGACGATACTAAACCTTGGTTCCCCAATCTCTCATCACACCTCCCTAGTGAATAATTAATTTATAACAGAAACTGTTTCTATTCATCAGATGGAGGAAAGGGAGGAGGGTGAAGGAGTAGCAGCTGAAAGGGGAAGAGGTGGTGGGAAATCGGTCACTTTCTTTCACTTCCCCTTCATTTGCATCATGGCTTGTCAATGGCCATCTTGATAACACCCGTAGTTCCAAGTGGCACAGATTCTCCTATGAAAGGAAAATAAAAGAACTGGATCATGATGACTGAACACAGAAATAACGAGTAAGGAGAAAGGATGGCATAAAGAAGGAAGATAAAGTGGTGAACACAGTGAGGGATGGTGAGCCCCACTTGGCGATGGGGGTACCATAGCCTGCTAACTGCTGATCATTATGCACATTAGAGGTGCCAAGAGCAAAAAAAAAATTGCTCTATAGAAAAAAGAAATGGTGGACAAACAATGGAGATGTAGAGCTGAGAGAACGTGGGCAGAGAAAAGATTAGGATAGAGTGAAAAATTAAGGGGAACTTTCAGGAAATAATAGAGACCTTACAAGAAAATTTTTTTATTCATAGGAAAACAATGGTTTGCAATTTGCTTTGCAATGTTAACCACTTACTTCAATGTTCCACAAAAATCTTCAATAAGATTCCCTTTTTTTGTTCTTGAAAACAATTAATTAATTAATGAAAATGTGGCGGGTCTGGATTGATATTTCAAAGACTTAGTATTGTGAAGACTTAGTATTTCTAGATTTCAAAAACTTAATAAGAAAAAAGCATTCAAACTATCTCTTTAATAATTTGTATCTATTGATTTATGTTAACATATTAAAAGAAAGGGACCTGGAACGGCATTCTAGAGTTATGTCTTTTTTTAACTTATTGATTTTCTTTAAGATTTTATTTATTTTTAGAGAGGAAAAGGGAGGGAAAAGGAGAAGGAGAGAAATATCAGTGTTTGGTTGCCTCTCGCAAGCCCCACAACTCAGGCATGTGCCCTAGACTGGGAATCGAACAAGCAACCCTTGAGCCACCAGCCAGGGCTAACTTACTGATTTTTTAGAGACAGAAAAGAAGAGGGAGAGAGAGAGAAACATCAGTTTGTTGTTCCACATATTTATGCATTCACTGGTTGATTTTTGTATGTGCCCTAACTGGGGATTGAGTCTGCAACCTTGGTCCACTGGGACAATGTTCTGACCAACTGAGCTTCCGGCCAAAGCCTGGAATTACCTCTTAACCAGACACATGTATACTCTTCAGGGACACAACATATTAGGCACACCAAAAGAATGAATATTTACAGTATTTTCCCCTATATCTGAATTAAAATATTAGTCTACTATGTAATACATTAAATCTATGAAGTGAAACAGACACTATTTTAAATATAGTGAGTTAAATGAAATATATCATTAACGTTAATTTGACTTGTTTATTTTTACCTTTTTTTAATGTGACTAGTAGAAAATTTCAAATTACATTACATTTCAAATTATAAATTACAAAAATAGTATGTGGCTCATATACTATTTTTCTGGAGCAGCATTATTCTAATGCATGGAATTATTTTAGCTGCAGCTGTGAAATTTGAACTGAGATATAATATTCATTTCTGCACAAAAGGCTGGTATTATTAAGATCACATAACTCATCAGTAAAAAACTTTTATTAAATTGTTGCCTCTTCCCATTCTCTGTCCAAACTCTTAAAGGCAGGAGGGGCAATAGCCAGACACAGATGTAGTAAAATTTGTTTGCTCCTTTCCCTTTCAGTTCTGTTAAGAAAATAAGAATTGAATGAAATTCTTTTTTTTTTAAGATTTTATTTATTTATTTTTAGAGAGGGAAGGGAGGGAGAGAGAGAGAGAGAAACATCAGTGTGTGGTTGCTGGGGGACATGGCCTGCAACCTAGGCATGTGCCCTGACTGGGAATCGAACCTGCGATACCTGGTTCGCAGCCCGCGCTCAATCCACTGAGCTACACCAGCCAGGGCTTGAATTGGATGAAATTCTTATTGTTTGTGACAACATGTCTGGACCTTGAGGGCATTATGCCAAGTGACCTAAGTAGGCAGAGAAAGAGAAACACTGTATGATCTCACTCAGTGTGGAATCTGAAAAAGCCAAACTCAAGACACAGACACCAGAAGGTGATTGCCAGGGGCGGCGGTGAGGGACACCCGCCACACGGAGAACGTGCCCTGGGGCCTCCTGTGCGGCGTGGCAACTCCGGTGGCGACTCCGGTGGCGACTCCGGTGAACAACGGCTGCACTGTGTGTCTGGGAGTTGCTAGAAGAGTAGATTTTGAAAGCTCTTCCCACAGAATAAAAATTATAACTATGTGAGGTGATGGATAGTAACTAAATTTATTATGGTAATCATTTCATTGTGTGTGTGTATACATATACATAATTACATTTTACACCTTAAATTTACAGTGTTGTATGTCAATTATGTCTGAATAAAACTGGAAAATTAATCTAATTTTAAAATATAAATTTAAGAATTAAAGGAGGAAGGTGGGGAAATGTAGGTTTTCTCTAGCTGACGCATAAAACCTAGGTATGGAATTTTTGATGTATGGTGTGGCACAGAGAAAGTGGAGCAAGAAATCTAGGAATGGCCCAGTGGCTCATCAAAGGAGATCCAGGGCCCAGACAGGAAGCATGTCACTCATGTCCTTGCCCCCATGAACTGTTGCTCCAGAGCCCTTGGGTCAAAAAGAACAGGTGGTGGGAGGCTAATTTTATTCTGTTTCCCCAGGTTGTTTTTTCCTGTTCCACCCCTCACATTGCATAAGCAATTACTGCGTTGTTGTCAGGGACAGAACCGGTGCAGAGAGACCAGGGAAATTTGTTTTCTGGTTGCTTTTAGGTTTGTTTGGGGGCTTTTTTGGTGGGGGTGGGTGGAGTTGGGGGGACCAGAGAAATTTGGCTTGGACACTATTTGGGAGAAAATCGTGTAAGCCTTACATTGTCTTTTTATCTGACTCTCATGACAGGCAACAAAGTCATAAAACCCATGACATCTTGTAAAATTCTGGCTTCCACAGAGAGAAATGACTTGTTTTGCGTCTTGTGAAATCCAAGTAGAGGTGGGGCTATGGGGACAGGTGTCCTGGTGGCTGTCCCCTTCACCTGAAAGAGCAATCACCAGAGTCACTTCTCAGCCTTGACTCTCATTCCCCACCCCGGTGAAGACCGACACTCTGAGGGCTGCTCTTCCTGAGCAAACACACAACGAGCCCTTTCTGTTTTCAGATGAAACACCTGAGACAAAATGTCATGTGCGTCTTCTGGAAAGGCACGGAGGAGGGCGGCCACTGGTCCCGGGAGGGCTGCATGCTGCACCAGGTGAACGAGAGTCACACCACGTGCCACTGCACTCACTTGTCCAGTTTCGCTGTCCTCGTGGCCGTCACCAGCCAGGTAGGATGGAAGCATTCAACTCCTCTGGCTAATCCTTTTTGAGCTCCTACTAGGTGGCGGTAAGTGCTATAAAGAACAGGAAAACGAGCGAGGGACTGGAGTGACTGCAGAGGCGTGCCACGTTCGATAGGATGGTCAGAGGCGGATTAAATATGCGAGCTGAAATCTGAATATTAAGAGTCAGTAGTGCTGCGATGAGGATGAACCTAGAAAACGTGCGTTGAGTGAGGGAAGCCAGACACAAAGCACCACGCATTGCGTGATTCCACTCACGGCAGTGTCCAGAAGAGGCAAATCCATAGAAACAGAAAGCAAACTGGCAGTTGCCAAGGGTCGAGGGGAGGAACGCATGGTGGTAAGTGCTTAGTGGGCACGGGGTTTTATTTTAGGGGTGATGGAAACGTTTTGGAGCTACACAGAGGTACTGGTTGCATAACACTGAATGCACTAAGTGCCTCTGAACTGTGTACACTATAAAATGGTGAATTTTATATTATTTGGATTTTACCTCAATGAAAAAAAAGGCCTTAGGGAAGGACCTCAGAAAGAGCATCTGATGAAGAAACACAAGTATGCATAAAGACCCTGAAGAGAGAAGAAATTTGGCGTGTCCCAAAGAAAAATGTGGCTGGAACAGAGTAAATGAGAGGAGTGGGAAGGGGGCTAGTCTCAGAGATGGAGACCAGAGAAATGTGCCAGACCTTGAATGCCGTGTCAGGCAATTAGGTTTCATTCGAATTGCAATGGGAAGGCAATGGAAGGCTTCTATCACAAATGTTGCATATTTATGTCATTAGAAGATCCCTCTGGTTCTCAAGTCAAGAATGAACAGTGGTCAAGAGTGGACTCACAGACCTGGCCGGAGTGGCTCAGCTGGTTGGAGCATCATCCGGTAAACCAAAAGGTCGTGGGTTGGATTCCCAGCCAGAGGACATACCTGGGTTGCAGGTTCATTCCCCAGTCACACCACGTGCAAGAGGCAACCAACCCATGTTTCTCTCTCACATCGATGTTTCTATCCCTCTCTCTCCCTCCCTTCCCCCCTCTCTCTAAAATCAATAAGCATGTCCTCGGGTGAGAATAAGAAAAGGGGTTGGTCTCACAGAGACAGGATGGTGGTCAGCATTCAGGTGGCAGCAGCTGAGGTGGTGGGAGACAGTCAGACAGACACATATCCTAGAGGTGGAGTCAGAGAGCTTACTGATGACATGGGCTGGGCGGCAGCACACAGGGAGTCCTACCTCCTTCTCCTCTTCTCAGGGATGGAAGTGGTACCCCAACAACAACAGCTGGTGGAAATCTCCAACCTCTCCTATTACACAGGGCAGTGGGGAAGCTAAAATAGGTTTGAAAAACATTAAATACTTCTTTTATTCATTGTTACATTTATGGAATTCATCTGAGTTGGGCATAGCCTTAGTTTTTATTGATGTATACATGTAATATTCCCTTGCATGACTCTACTACAATATACTTATCCATTCTACAGTTAATGAGTATCTAGGTTGTTTCCTGTCAGGGGCTGTTAAAAACGATGCTACTTTGCTGGGATGAGGCATAGACAAATTCCATGTGGAACACTCCCGGGTGATGAGGAAACAACACACTCCGGGTGGTGGGGCCTCTGTTATCACGGGTTTCTGAGTGACGTTGTGGAGCAGTGTTATTCCATCGTGATAAAGCTGAAAAACAGACACAACTAAGTTATGTTCTCAGGGGTGGAATCCAGGGGTGGTAAAATTTATCATAAAAGGACCATGGCTACTCCCAGGGGAGAAGGTGGTTTGCAATTAGGAAGAGCATCTGGGATAATGTCCACAGGTTAGTACACAATCAGTATTCATTTAATAATTATTAATCATATGACAGATCGACTTTTATGCTTTTTCTGTATACGTGTTATATTTCACAATTTTAAGGTGGAAAAAGCAAAGGATAAAAAAGTTCTATAAAGTGACATTAAACATGAAAATCCCCACATAATTATAAGGGATGGTAAATGTCATTTCCCCTCAGTGAGTCTGGCTGAGTCTGTATGGCTCATCCGATCCCTGGCCCCGTCTTTAGTGAGATGAGTCCCCAAGAGCTGAATTAGACAGGGCACCTTAGTTTGATACCCTCTCTTAGACAGCAGATCTTGAGACAAGAATTTGAGGGCAAGAAGTTTCTCTGGGAGTTGAAGCCAGGAGACCTCAGTAGGACAGCAGGGAAGTGAGCCAGGGAAGAGAAGACAGCCAGGAAAAGATTCATCGAAGAGAAAGTTATCCCCATGGACAACTGGGGCTCAATCCCACTGGGTACTTCTGGGAGATATCGTAGAACAGGCACCTCAGAGCCTTCCCATCAGAGGTAGAGTGAGCTGGGGTATTTGTCTGCCAATTCCCCAACTATTATTGTTTGAGGGTACCTTCCAAGGGCATTACACCTTGGCATGTGTGACCTGCTCCAGCATGTCCAAGCACACTCTTACAAGTGTGCTTACAAGTTCATACAAGGGACAAGGGAAATGCCCTCAGGTAGAGTCACTGGGCTTCACAGAAAGCAGCCCAAGGGCAGACAGAGGTGAGTGCAAAGAAGTTATAGCCTCTGCTACACAGGACTTGTGTCTTTTTGGGTGCAAGACTGAGTCTGGCATTCCCATTCATTTCGACCTGAATACTGCTGTGCACATGGAGCCTGTAGTTCACCATGAGGGTTGTGTGCTTAAAAACCTGCTAAGAAGGTGGGTCTCATGTTGTGTTCTTACCACAATTAGTTTTAAAAAGCAAGGGGACACAAGAAATCTTTTGGAAGTGATGGATACATTCATTACCTTGATGGTGGGGATGATAGCATGGATATACGCTTATTTCTAAACTCATCAAAATGTGTGCACTCAGTGTATTGCACAAAATGTGTGCAATATTTTGTATATTAGGTATACTTAAGTAAAGCTGGGGAAAACATCCTTAGTCTTACAGAAACCTCTCACACTATCATCAGGCTTTGTGCCTGTGTTTAGGATGCACTATTCCAAAGGGGGGAAACCATATCCCAGAGCAGGACAGTGTGACGGAGATCTTCTCTTTGCTGGGTCCCAGGAGGAAGATCCCATCCTGGATGTGATCACCTATGTGGTGCTGAGCCTCTCTCTGCTGTGCCTCCTCCTGGCGGCCCTCACCTTCCTGCTGTGCAAAGCCATCCAGAACACCAGCACCTCCCTCCACCTGCAGCTCTGCATCTGCCTCTTCCTGGCCCACCTGCTCTTCCTCACAGCCATCGACAGAACAGAGATTAAGGTACTGACATCCCTAAGGACCCTTGTCCTGCCCAGGGGATGTGGAGTTCATGGGGGCATGCTGCATTGGACCCCTTAATAAAATGCTCTTGGGTTCTAGGAAAGGTTGGAGAGATGGTTCCAAGGTGGGCAGGGCTGACACTGATTACCGAACATTTTTACATTTGATGACCTTGGTTTAATGTAATGTGCTCTGAACTCAATGCCAATATAAAGGAGAGGTCTTAGGGTCACACTCCATCTTAAGTATCCCACCTGGTGACTCTGACTTCTCCCCCAGGTGCTGTGCGCCATCATCGCAGGTGCCTTACACTACCTCTACCTGGCCTCCTTCACCTGGATGCTGCTGGAGGGCCTGCACCTCTTCCTCACTGCACGCAACCTGAAGGTAGTCAACTACTCCAGTATGAACAGATTCATGAAGTGGCTCATGTTTCCGATGGGCTATGGAGTCCCGGCTGTGATTGTGGCCATTTCTGCAGTGTCCAGGCCTCACCTTTATGGAACATCTGATCGGTGAGCTTGACTCTCATCTTGTGCCGTGGGCAGTTGGAGGGCAGTATTGACGATGGTGACTGAGTTCCCCATAGCAAACGCACTCTGCTTTTTCCTTGAGTGTAAGACCACTGACCTTTCCCCCAAAGAGGCAGGGAAAGATGGCGGTAAGAGCTTGGAAGGGTCTGAAAGGAAGGAGTTTTGTGGTTAGGTATCAGCTCTAGCCCTCCCATAATTTGGAGTTCTCAAGTCTCAGATTCCTCTTTAGCAAAATGAGGATAATGATTATCCCCATTGCCCCACCCTCATGATGCTGGTGTGAAAATTCAACAGGACTGTGCTTATAAATTGTTTAATGTAGCATTAATACATGGTAGTGAACAATCAAAACCTTCATTGCCATCAGCTAACATTTTCAGAAGACAATGGAAAAGTTCTCTGTTAGGAAAAGGTGTCACTTGTTCATTTCATGTGCTTTCTCTGATCTTTCTTTGTGTCCCTTTTCCCATTGTTCTCAGCTGCTGGCTCCACCTGAAACAAGGATTCATCTGGGGTTTCCTTGGCCCTGTCTGTGCCATTATCTGTGTGAGTATGTGGCTCCAGTGTTCATACAAGGGACATGCACTGTCTATTGTATGGTTTCCACCTGCTACCAATTCAGTCCCATGTGTGGGAAAGTAGGAGTTGTGTGTGATTTATAATGAACACATTACATTATTTTAATTTGCATTCTTCCTGGTCTGCATCGTCCCTGCAGGTGAATTTAGTATTTTTTCTCTTGGTCCTTTTCATTTTGAAGAGAAAACTCTCCTCCCTCAACAGTGAAGTGTCAACTATCCAGAATATAAGGTAAGATAAAGCAAATGGTACTTCTGGCCCCCTCTGCCTCTACTCAACCCCTTCTTGTCCTTCTTACATGTCCACACACACATACACTCTGCAACCAGGCTCCAGAGACTAGCAAGGCCACTGTCATCTCCCAGTGTCTGTATTAACCAGAGTGTAGGCTAAGCTGCTGAGACAAAAAGGTCCCCACTAAAAAAGAACAAAATAGAAGTTTATGTTACTCTCATGTCACAGTTCAGCAGTGAGTGGTCCAGGACAAGTGGGAAGGCTCTGCTCCACAAAGTGATCCAGAGACTCAGGTTCTTTCTATTTTGTTTCTGCACCATTCCTTAGGGTGTTGTCTTTGTCAGTTTCCCATCCATGGGAAGGAGGTTGCATGGTCCATGTTTGCTCATACCTTATTGCCTACACCTTAGTCACATGGTGATACCTAGCTTCAAGGGATGTTGGGATATGTAGTCTCTTTAAAGAACATAGGTAGCCATATGTTCTTTAAAAAACTCAAAATGGGAAGAGATATAACCCTAAAAGGAAAAGGACGAGAATGGGGAAAAAAACAGCAATTTCTGCCACACAGCACAAAATGCACACAGGAGTGCTCTTTTTTATCAAAAACAAACAACTTAAGTTTGTTAATCCATCAGTCACTGAAAGCTTAAATCCTATAGAAACTCTAAAAGTTGCACTTCTGAAGGATGCCCCAACAAAACTGCATTCTCCCCACAGGGAGAGACGGATTTGGCTAACTACAACAAACTTAAATGTATATCGAAGAATTGTACATAATGGATTTGTAAAAGATTTCAATTAGCCCTGGCTGGTGTAATTCAGTGGATTGAGCGCGGGCTGCGAACCAGGCATCGCAGGTTCAATTCCCAGTCAGGGCACATGCCTAGGTTGCAGGCCATGTCCCCCAGTAACCGCGCACTGATGTTTCTCTCTCTCTCTCTCTCTCTCTCTCTCTCTCTCTCTCCCTCCCTCCCTCCCTTCTCTCTCTAAAAATAAATAAATAAAATCTTTAAAAAAAAGATTTCAATTAAACTACATTTAATTTAACTACATTCCCAAAAAATTGGGAATTATGAGCATTTTTTATTTTGTGGTATCCATTTTAATTAGAACACATAATTTACTCTTTTCATTTTAATCACAAAATAGCATGTTAAATTTTTTCACATCTTTAAAAAATATATAAAGTGAAAATGGATAACTCCCCCTTCTCCCGCTACTTCCACTTCCCAAGAAAGCTGGAGTTAGCACACTTTATGACAAGTATGATATAATATGTGTGATATTTTCCCCAGAGCTTTTCTGTGCATTTCTATAGAACAGACATGCACACATTCAGTAGACAACACGCTACGAAATTAGTCCTCAACCAGCTTTTCTCACATAAAACGTTACGGTTTAAAATTGGGCATAAATGTGTATAGATAGATAGATAGATAGATAGATAGTGACCTTATATCTCAGTTTGCCTAGGCCAGTCCCAGTTAATGCCTGTTGACCCATTGTAACTATTAATAGCACCCTTTTATCTCAAAAGCTTCCCTGTTTGAATAACAAAGAATATGAACCCCCCCACACATCTATAAAAGAAAAAGAGATAAAGAGCCCCTGGTTTTAGAATGTTTTCCATATACATGGTACTGATTTTGTTCTGTATACTGCCCTAAATATGTATGTTAAAGTCTCATTTAGTCGTTGCAGCAGTCCTATGAACCAGGACTGTTATAAAGATGAGGGCCCCGCGTTACAGAAAAGCAGAGTAATTTGCCCAATGTCACACAGTGGATTAGTGCTGCCTTGGATTTAAAACAAGGCAGTCTAACTCCAGAGTCCTCACCAGTGAGAAGTATACCACAGGAGTGCCCACATCCATTCTTAGCTTTTACCCAGTTTTGCATTTTACTCCCCTCAGGATGCTAACGCTGAAAGCGATAGCTCAGCTCTTCATCCTGGGCTGCACGTGGTGTCTGGGAGTCCTGCAGCTGGGCCCAGCTGCCCGGGTCATGGCCTATCTCTTCACCATCATCAATGGCCTTCAGGGTGTCTTCATTTTTGTGGTCTACTGCCTCCTCAGCCAGCAGGTAAACTTTTACCCCTTTCTTTATTGTTTTTTTTTTAATTGTTGTCCAGGTAGTTGTCTCCATTTTCCCTCCACCATTCCCCTTCACCCCACCCGTCCCCACCTCCCACCCTCGATCCTACCCCCTTTGGCTTTGCCCATGTGTCCTTCATGCATATGTTCCTTGATGACCCTTCCCCCATTGTCCCCCATTATCCCTCTCCCCCCTCCCCTCTGAGTGGATTATCAGAACTCAACTAAAGTTAGTGTCTTTATTGTTTAAAATTAGAAAAATGTACAGGTATGTAGTTTCATGAACATTTAGATCCATGTTTTCTAAATTTTCATTATGAACTTGTGAACAATGTGTAAACACAACCTGTATTTTCCCTACTTTGAGATGCTATTGTGAGACATGTCAACTTATTTTTTAATTGTTTTTATTTATTGAATTTAGATAGGAAAGGAGAGAGAGAAGTATTAATTTGCTTTTCAACTTATTCATGCATTCATTGGTTGCTTCTTGTTTGTGCCCTGACCGGAGATCAAACCCACAACCTTGGAGCAATAGCACCACATTTTAACCAACTGAACTACCTGGCCAGGGAAAATATGTCAATTTATTAATGGCTTTCACAAATTAAATAACCACTACATCAAGGAAATAGCATGGTTTTCCTCAGCTTTCCTATATATAATAGTCAGCTATTTCTGTGTAACAAAGAACCTCAAAAATCTCAGTGGCTTAAACACAACTATGTTCTTTCCTCATTCTCAAGTCTGCAAGTTGGTTGGAGTCCAGCTGATTTCAGCTGGGCTTAGCTTGGCTTCGCTATACAAAACGGGTATATTCAGGTCTGCTCTTTGTGACTCATTTCGAGGCTTGAAAGAAAAGGAACAGTTTCCCGACATAAGTTATTCTCGTGGCAATGACAAAATCACAAGAAGACAAAGCTTACTGGACAAGGCCATTTCAAGCCTTGTCATTCTGCCTGCATCACCTGCACTGACATCCCATTAGCCAAAGAAAGTCACATGTCCAAGCCCAAAGTCAAAGGAGAAGACCCCAGCACCCACCATGCGGCTGAGACAGAGTGTAATAGTACTTCAGGGGAATGAATAATTAAGATCAATAATGCAATCTACCACCCTATTTAAACACATAAATTATTAAACTCATTTCCATGTGATAGTATAGTTCCCATACTAACATGTTTTAATAAGAACAATAAGCATAACATGCATAATAAGCTAAATTTTCCAACATTTTTAAAATTATTTTATTGTTGTTCAGTCACAGTTGTCTGCATCTACCCATCACCTCTCCCCTACAAACATTTTATTATGAACATTTTCAAACATACAAAAAGGTTGAAAGAGTTATGCAGCAAATACCCATATAGTAAGTCCTCACTTAATATTGTCAATAAGTTCTGCAACTTTAAGCAAAACGATGTAGAATGAAACTAGTTTTACCATAAGTTAAATTCTTATAGCATCTCATCAACATTATAACAAAACAACGTTGAATGAAATAGCATTCAATGGCCTGTCGTATACCACTCACCTAGACTAAGACTGTGTTATACTTTACTACATCATCCATTCAAACCCCACCCTTCTATCCATCCATTCATCCCTCCCAATTATAAGCCACTGTAGCTTACACATAGGGTCAAAGAAAACTGTAGGCAACTCCTCTTGGTGGGTGTATGCACCTGAATGGGCATGATGCAAGAGAATTCTGTGTACTCTTCCCTCAGTTCATTTCAGTTCCTAAGGCATCTCTCAGTGCAAGCTTCCAGTTTTTCAAGGTATACATTTTATATTCAGTATGACTACTAAATACAAGCCAATTCATGTGTCTACAGCTGAAGCAAAGAAACAGTGGTGTGAGTCCATCACTCAAGAAATACTGGCTGCTTTGGGCTTGTTGAGATAAGCTCGTGAGATGTCACCTTACTGAGGGACATGCAGGGATAATTTGGACTGCACATTGTCTCTAGAGCTGAACCCCAGACATTATGAAACCCTACTGTATACTGTCAAACTATGTTGACATACTTGTACCTAGATTTAGTTAAATTATACTGCCTCTGTAGGGCAGGATACTATGCAACCATGAAATATGTTGAAAAGACTGAAACCACAATGAAGCTGGGGTCCACATGGTCCAGGTCAGGAGGGACAATGGACAAGAGAACATAGTTTGGCAGCCAGAAGAAATACAATATCACTCAAGGTCTTTATTTATACAAGTTCTTCTCAAATACTGGGAATAAGACACATAGTCAATGTATCCCTTAGTTGGGTTCAACCACTAAGATTTTAACTTAGTTACTGTAGCAAAACATATCCTGAATGACACACTCTCTTTCCTGTTCCTAGTACTATTCTCCTCCTCTTCCTCCCTCTCCTTCTCCTCTTTCTGTCCCCCTCCTTCCCTCCCTTTCTTCCACACTCTGCATTCAGGTGCCCAAAGAACCAAACTAGCAAGGGAAGAACGTTTCCTCAGTGGACGAGGGAGAGGAAGAAACTGAGATGACAGAGCCAACACTTCTTGGGGAGCAAAGGCAAGATCAGGCTTGAAACAATCCAATGTTAAATTTGTTCAGGCACAAGAATAGTTTGGGACTGGAAGGGTATCCAAACTGTATCAGGAAAAAAGCAAGTTTCAAAATGGTGCTCCAGAAGGGCTGCGTTTTGTTTCTATAATGTGTATAAACATTTATTGTTTCTGTTGTTGGTGGATAAGGAGGTATATGGCAAAGCACAATGGTTCTCAAATGATCCCCCCAGAGGGCATATTTGGCAATTTCTAGGGACATTTTTGATTGTCACAACTGGGGAGAGAGATGCTACTGGCATCTAGTAGGTGGAGGCCAAGGATGTTGTTAAACATCCTTCAGTGCATAGGACGGCCCCCATCGCAAGGATGACCCAACCCAAGATGTCAATAGCACCAAGGCTGGAAACCTTGGTGTAGCAGATACTGTTCATGGCCTCCTCATGTCCCTTAGCCATTCATCTCTATGTGCCCAGGGTTGCTTATTGCAAACACCTGTGACTATGCCTATGGGCTTCTCACTGCCCACAGGACAGGCCTGGCCCGTGCATGGGACAAGCTGGTGGTTCCAGGCAGTAATGGCAGCAGCCATCAACTAATGACTGTTGGGAGCTGGTAAATAAATGTCCCAGATCTCTTGACCTCAAGGTGGGATAACTCTGAGGTGTTTCCTATGCTGTTTCCCAGAGCTCCCCAGCTGTCCAAGTAGAAACTCAGTGGAAAGGATGAGGTACTTTTTACTGGCTGCTTTCCCTTCCCTATCTCACTTCCCCACAGATCCACTAGTGTTTCATGAGGTCACCCCTCAAATGAACTCTTTACATTTGAATGCTGTCTCAGAGACTGCTTCTGAGGGACCCCAAACCAAGTCACATGGGAGGATATCACCAAAAAAACATCAGTTGTCTTTCACTAGAGTGACGAATTATGCATGACTTCTATTTTCTTCCTCTGCATAAGCATATTTTGTAAGTTTTCTACAACAAAGATGTATTCTGTGATATGCAAAGTACTATGATTGTAAAATACACGTAACATGGAATTTACCACTTCAGCCACGTTTCCGTGTACAGTTCGGCAGCATCCAGCACCTTCACACTACGCAGCCACCACTGCCGTCCCGCTCGGGAGCTTGTTGGTCGTCCCAGACTGAAACTCTACGCCCACTAAACAGTAACACCCCATTCTTCCCTGCCAAGCCTCTGGTGACCACCACTCCATTTTCTGTCTCAATTAGTTAGACTATTATAAGGGTCTCGTATATGTGGCATCATACTGTATTTGTCCTTTGTGACGGCCTTATTTCACTCAGCATTATATCTTCAAGTTTCATCCATGTTGTAGCATGTGTCAGAAGTTCATTCTTTTTGAAGGCTGGGTAACATTTTATTGTATGTATCAACTACATTTTGCAGGAAAAGTTTTTTTTTTATAATGTCATTTTACTCTTCCCAACTCTGCCTTTTCTCTTCTCCAGTATTAACAAAAATCATCCTGGTATTTCCTGTAATGTTCCAGGTTCAAAAATGGTTTGGAAACATCGTGAAACCTAAATCTGAGTCTGAAACTTTTACACTTTCCAGCAAGGTTGGTGCTTACTCTAAGCCCAGTGAGGTAAGAGGACTTGTGATTTATTCTAATGTTTCACCCCTTGTCACCCCAAACTTCCTCTCCTTGTCTTACCACAAGCTTCCCTTCCTAGAAGGTTTGGGGAAGTGTTGTTTTCTTTTTCTTGATGACCTGGTTAGCATTCCTCATTCTCACTGTATTGTTCCTGGTCACTCACTGTGCTTAAGCTGGCTTTGATATCTGTTCTTGTCATTCAAAGAAGTATGGGTAAAACATACCCTCAGCACCATTACCATCTAAAGTAGACTTCTTTAGGAGGAGACACAATCTTAGACACACAGTGGTCCTCATCTGAAATGCTACTCTTCCACAGAGAGGTGGACATGAGCCCGGTCGAGTTGATAGACACCATGGAAAGGACTCCAGGAGAGGAACTGCAGCCCAGATGTTCAACATAACTATAGGGCAGGATGCACAGAATAGTGGAACCTTCCTAGGAGAAGAAATGCTCCTTTTAGAAAGGGAACCTCCCTGAAACTTGGTTGTTGGTATTTGTCTGTTCTTCCATTGCACTAACTCGGGCTCAGTGCACCAAAAAGAAGTGTCTAGCACTATCCAAGACTCCTCTCCATAGCTGTCCCTTATTTCCTCTTGTCAAGAAATACGAGGACATACTTGTAAGAAGTCACTAGATGAGCAAGATGGATTCAAAGCTCATAATCCATAAAAATTCTCTCAGTCTCACTTGGTTTTATGCCTCCCATGTGTATACCTGCCACATCTGCTAGCCAAAAAGTCATAGCATAAGTTATTTTTAAACTAAACAAAATTTAGAAATTTTTGGTACATCATCTTCTTCATTTGTTGAGATAATATGTGATTTTCTCCAACAGTAGAAATGTAGAGGTCACTGAAGAAACATCTGTCCCTTATTTGAGGCAGGAAAGGAAAATTCATTGAAAATTTTTCCAAAAAGACCAAGAAGAAAATGTGACCAGGAAAAAAAAGTCCTGGGTATGTCAGGTGACCAGAAAAGAATTTTATGACTATTAGGCATAATCATTCTTAATAAAAATAAGCTTGTGGAAGGTGCTAACCATTGCCTGTCACTTCTGAAAAGTTTGCCAGGTAATCCAAAATAATTCCCAAAGTTGCCAGCACTCCAGCTAGTGGTTTGTTGTTGTTGTTGCTATTATTATTATTATTATTATTATTATTATTATTATTATTTAACATTGTCAGAATCCAATGAGTATATCTGTAAAAAGAGACTATATTATATATTTTATATATTATATACTTATTTTTGCATTTTTAATATATATAAACACCTTAGCTCCCTTTAAGAAGCACATTTGCTTTGATTAAAGGAACCTCTTGAGCTTTTATTTTTCTAGGCACAGGGTATGAGTAAAAACTAACAAAACCCTTTCTATGAACTAATTTGTCCTTGGGTTAACTTTTTGTCTGTGTTCCCTAGAAACTTGCTAGCATTGGAAAGTCAGTTGTGCAACCAGGCAATACCACTGCTGGGAAAAGTCATGCTTGACTGGACAGGAAGTTCTGTAAGCGAACCACCAATATTGTGAAGGAAGGCATAGCTGTGGACCTCTGCATACAGTGACTCACATAACTAGCCAGGAACTCCTAACCTCATGGGCTGCTACAGGAGATATTGGTTCTCCAGTAGAGTTTGGGACTTCTAAACAAGCTGTAACTTGTAGAGAGCAAAGAGAGTATTTGTTGAGTTCTACAATGTGTCAGGTACTATGGTAGGTAATGGACATACAAAAAGTAACAAGACCAACACAGTCCCTACCTTAGTGAAGCTTAGAGTCTAACCTTTCTTCATAGACAAAAAACAAGGTCAAGGGGCCCGAAGTTCTTGAAGGGGATGTTATGTCCAATATTTTTTTCAAAAAAATAATTCATCGTCTTTAATTTTTTAGAAGTCTTCCCACTATAAGCTAAGAGCATGCCTCTCCTGGGATTCCAAAACACTAGGAGATCATGCCATACTTGCCTACTGGATGAGCTCTCTGGCTTTAACCCACTCCTACTCTTCCTGTCTGTTTTGTTGCTTGTTTTGTGTTATCTGTACATCCAGCTTTAATCTAAACATCTTTTGTGGGGGGGGAATGTCTTTCCAGAACACATGAAGAGAAAATAGTAAAACTAGAGCATTCAACATCACGTGAAAAGTCATATCCACGGATCTGGTTGGCATTGTGAAGAATGAAGCTGAAAACAAAAGAAATTATACACATTATTCCTGGAGAAGAAATGTTTAACCTACACTTCCTGAAGGGTTTGTTACGCATAATGGCTCTCAATACATGTATTTTGAATTGGATTTCTCTTGTTCAATCAATGCTTGTCCCTGGGTACCCAGATCATGACCAATGCATATACCTTTTGTAAATGAGGAGATCCCTTTGAAGGCCTCTTCTCAAGCTCTTTCTCTCACTCATCCTGAACTTGTTCTTTAAACTCATCCACTCCCTCAAACCATCAGGTTTATCACCTTTCTTATCCAGGATGATCAACTGCCCCCCGCCAGGTCAAATGATTCTGTCCCATACTTTCAACACAGCTTTCTCATTCTGATTCTACACCTATCTGGGAAAACCCCAATCCAGCAACGACCCGAAGATGACAGGCACTACGCATGTCTATTCAGTGGCCATCACCACTATCATATGATCCTTATTAACAGTGATAGACAGCTGGAGGCAGGGGAGAGGAAAAGGTTACCCTCCCAGGGACATTTTTGGTTGTCATGACTGGAGCAAAAGTGGAGTGCAACTGGCACCCTAAGTGGCAGGGGCCAAGAATGCTGCTAAATACCCTACAATACATAACACAGACCACACACAGGGAGCACAGAATTATTCATCTCCAAATGTCAGTAGTGCTGAGGTTGAGAAACACTGGTCCTAACTAACTATAATGATCTTATTCTTATTTGCTAAAGATTGGTTCAAGATGGGCATTTGTACAAATTGTAACCAATGAGATATAAGAAACATCTACTGGACAATACTCTTTCTCCTTGATAGATAAAAAAAATAAATAAATAAGGATAACCTGACCCTGACTTTCTAATTTGGGCTATTATAATAATGTGATGCTTGGAGAAAAGATGGAAGAGTGGAAAGATGGGAATAATCTGAGTTTTATGACATTGTTGAGTTGCTGAACCAACCTTTGGGTTTTTTCTTATGTAAGACAAACTCCTTTTCCTAAGCCTCTTTGGGTCAGGTAACCTGTCACTTGCAGCCCAAAGCAGCCTTCTTTATGAACCAACCATGTTTCTCCTTTACTCCTCCATCAAAGCAGTAGCATCCCAGAATCACTCAGCTTGGAGCTGTTACAAATGGGTACTTTCTGATCTAAACAAGACCCTCCATGCTACCTGAAACTTTCCTTCAAGGGAACTTTCTGTTTTCGCTTCCTTCCTCAACTCAGATGACTTTCCCCTTTACATGAGGTATAAGACTTTGCTTCCTACTTCACAGAGATAATAAACACCAGCCGATGAAAGGTCCCTCAATTTTCTGAGATCTCTTACAAATATACCTACATCCATATCCATCCTTGCTTCCTTCTTTCACCGATGCCAATTGTCTCCCCCTTCATTCTTCCACAACAGAAGCAGGGTCCTTGTTTTATTTAAAGCTAACCCCTCCCTCTGTGCTTTGGAGCTCATTCCCTCTTGTCTCTTTGACAGGACTCTCTTGTCTCTTTGATTGGGTACCAGCTTTCTCTGTTGATTATCTCCCCTCTCCCCTGGGTCTCTCACATCCTCTTTCCTGGTTCTTCTCCAGTGGCACTTAAGTATGCTAAAGCAGGCTCAGCAAACTCTCTGTAAAAGGCCATATAATAAATACTTTAGACTTTGGGGTCATATATAGTGATAGAGATGATAGATTAGATGATAGATAGATAGATAGATAGATAGATAGATAGATAGATAGATAGATAGATGTGATATATGTATTTCCCTTTGAAATACAAAAACTCACTGGTCATACAAAAAGGGCTGCAGACAGGACTTGACATTTCCACACACACACCCAAGCTACAGTTTGCTGTCCTTGTGCTAAAGAAAGAGAAATGGAAGAGTCTAGGAAAATGGTCACCTAGACATGTTTCAATTCCCCTTCACTCCACACCCTAGTATATCTCCTTCTTTGAACCAAAAGTCTGCTGGGACCCATGACAGATGGGAATCCCCAAGGAGAAATCTGAGGTTGAACGATCTCCCACACACACCAGGTGGACCATCCCAAGATAAGCTGAAGAGCACACGAAGGTGAAGATCAGACACAGTCCATCCTAGGAAGAGTCTGGCCCAGGGGGCCCAGGGGTCTCCCAGGATAAAGTCAGCATCACTCCCATGAGTGTGTGCCTGATCCCTCTGGCCCCAAAGAACTCCAAAAGGAACCATGTTCTGAGTCTAGTAGGAAGTGAGGAGATAGGAGAACAGAGAGGCACCTGCTGGTACACACGTGGACCCCCTGGAGTGGAGATTCCCTCTTCTTCTGCCACTTGGGAAACTGTCACTGCTTAAAGTTCTCAACCCCCGGATCTGAGCTCCAAAGGAAAACAAGAACCCTGAGAGGCTCTGGAGGATCCTGAAAAGATGATGGTTCAACATACTGGATGCCCAGCAAAGTAGGGCTTCTGGAATAGACAGGCAACAACTTCAGGTAAGAATAATAAAAATAAGAATTTAAAAATTTTCAAGTGTGGCACCAAAAAGATCTATAGAACTAAATAAAATGGGAATAAATAAAAAGAGGAGTTTTGCTGGAAATTAAAGAAGAGGATGAGCCCTGTAAAGGGCCAAATGAGTGGCTTACAAGACCACGTGGAAGAAATATCTCAGAGCACAAAGCAAAAGGCCAAAAGATGAAAATCATGGAGGTTGGGGTCCCCAAAAATAACTCAGGTTTGCAGGAAGTCCCTTAGAAGGCAGCAGATGCTACAGGAAGAGATCAACCACTGAAGGCACAGACTGAGTCCAAAGACCAGCTCTGCCACTTAGCTGCTAAATGTCAATGGATAAGCCATGATACTCCTCCATGCCTCGGTTTTTCCAGCTATGAAATGGGGTTGGTCATTACTGCAACCTCACAGAGGTTGTGAAGTCATCGTGAAGATTGAATAAGAGCTCCTGCTTCTATCTTGCAAACAATACATGCTTAATAAACCATGGGGGTAAAGGGGACCTCATTCGGGTGCATCACTATCTGAAATTAGACAATCATGAGAGATGAGGAAGGAAGATGGGTTTGGGCCAGCTTCACCACGGACTCCCTAGCGTGACTTGGAGACATGACCACAGACCCCTGCTTCCCCATTTCTCAACCCACGTATTAGGGGAAACTAAAGCTTCCTCTTCTCAGATGTGGGAATTTCCCCTAACCCCAGATGAACAGTTGATTGGACCTATGGCCCCCTGGGTGTTGGGCTTGGAACAGGATACCCACCCACTCCGCAGTCTATGGGCGGCATGGTTCTGGTACTGGTAAGCTGAGGGCAGGTGTGGAAGTGGTGGGGAGACAAGTATAGCAGGAACAGAAAGTGAAATGAATGCCAGCCTCCCCCATGGCCCTCCCTGCACTCAGAGTCTCCTTTCCATAACCACCTGCTCTCAGTCAAAACAGGAACAATTCTGATAGTCATGGGCATTTGTTGATCAATAAATTAATTGATTAGGAGAATGTCTACTCACCCTTGTATACAATTCAGGGATTTTTCCAAAGGAATTGCCCTGCTGAGTTGTGCTCAGCTGGGGGTAGTACCAGCTTTCTAGGGGATGGTTTTGATTGTCATAATGATAGGGAGAGGTGCCTCTGGCATATGGCAGGTGTTACAGGCTTAATTGTGCCCCCCCTAAAAAGTTCATGTGTTGAAGTCTTAACCCCAAGAACCTCAGAATGTGACTGTATTTGGACATAGGGTCATTAAAGAGGCAACTAAGGTAAAATGAAGTCATTAGTGTGGGCCCTAAGCTAATATGACTGGGGTCCTTATAAGAAGAGATTAGGACACAGATATGCACAGAGGAAAGACAGCCATGTATAAGCCAAGGAGAGAAGTCTTACCAAAAACCAATCATGCCAACACCTTGATTTTGGACTTCCAATCTTCACAACTATGAGACAATATATTTTATATATTTTTGTTGTTTGAATCAGTCTGTGGTACTTTATTATGGCAGCCCCAGCAAACTAACACAGTGGACAAGGACCACATGAGGAAATGGCATTTTGAGAAGCTCTAACATTGTAAGAGCTAACAGCCCCAGAAGGTCCACTTGACAATAAAGTGAAATGCTTCATCAAAGATCTTCATGAACCGCAAAGAGTTCAAAGGCACAGGTAGGCAGATGTCCCCATTGCTGTCCTGAGGGTCTGACCAAGCCACAGCCCAGCTCAGCCGCACCGGGTGGGAGTCTCATCTTTCAGCTGCTCTGCGTTCCAGGCCTTCCGTGGGCCAAATCGAGCAGAGGGCTAATTCCACCACCTGGCTTGATCAAACCTCACCTGGGATGTTGAGAAAGTTGCTTTTCAAGAATAATCTTGATCCATCTGCTTCCCAGCAGCTGGTGCACCTCAGACAGGCAGTAAGGGAGCCCACTCCCAGTGCGTCATGGTTCAGAGGAGCCAAGTTATTTTGAGCTCCAGTTCAATCACCCAGACCCCAGGCCCCCAGGAAAACATCACTTCCTAAGTGTGATGATCAAGGACTTGGTGAGCTTCCTCCAGACCCCAGAACTAGGAGACCATCACTAAGACATGTCCCTCCAGCTCACTAACGACTGTGGACTGAATGTATGTGTCCCTCTCCCAAAATTCATATGTTGACACCCTGCCCCAGTGTGATGGTATTTAGAGGTGGGGCCTTTAGGAAGTGATTAGGTCATGAAGGTAGTGCCCCCCTGAATGGGATCAATGCCCTTATAAAAGGGACCCCAGAGAGCTCCCTTGTCCCTTCTAACATGTGAGGACACAGCAGAAAGAAGCATCCACGAACCAGGAAGCAGGCCTTCACCAAACACTGAATCTCCCTGCACCTTGATCTGGGACTTCCCAGTTTCCAGAACTTTAAGAAAGAAGTTGTTTATGAGCCACCCAGCATGTGGGGTTCTGTTACAGCAGCCTGGAGGCACTAAAACACCATCCAACTGAACAAGGCCCCAAGTCCTCACCCTAGAAATGGTCTGACTTACACCCCAGGGAACTTGCTACATCCAAGCTGCTGGTCCCTTCTCAGGCGCCTCCAAATCAATTCGTGGAGAAGCAGGACCTTCCGTGGAAGGCCAGGAGGTTCTCATCTCCAAGAGCCAAGAGGCAGTCGGGCACAGACCCCCACCCAGTCACTTGGTCTCGTCCCTGGGGTTCAACAGGAACATTTCCGCTCACAAATCCAATACGTAGCTTTGTTGCAAGAGAGGTCATTCCAAGTGCCTCCTGTGTTCATGCTGCCACAGTCCTCATCGTTAGCATTGTTAGGTTCTGCTGGTTCCCAGTAGCTGATCAGAAGGAAAAGTGGGTGTGAGAGGGGTGAACGGGTGGAGCACGGGGTACTTTTCAGGGCAATGAAACTACTATTCTACATGATGCTGTAACGGCGGACACATGACGTCGACATTATGTGTTTGTAAAACCCATAGAATGTACAACACTTGGAGTGAACCCTAATGTAAAGTGTGACTTCAGTTAATAACAATGTGTCCATTTAGTTCATCAATTGTAACAAATGCACCACACAAATGCAAGGTATTGATAACAGAGGAAATTGTGTGTTGAAGCAGAGCACATATATAGCAAATCTCTGTACCTTCAGCCCAATTTTTCTGTAAATTAAAAAAATTAATTAAGTCTATTGATTTTTTTCTAATTGGGGGGAAAGGTCTTCATGGTACAAGACTCCCTCTTCTACCTAATCACTTCTCTCAGCCTCTCAGAATTATCTGAAGATTCGGCATCATCCCGTTCACCACACCTTGTCTGTCCTAACTCAGCCCTACCTCTTCCCTCCTGAATCAGTTTCCTGCATCTGGTCAATGTCTGCCTCCTCTCCCAGAGGACACTCCCTTTGTGACCCTAAATCTCCCAACCTTCCAAGTACTAGAATGTCTTAGGTCAGGACAGACCCTTGTTTGGTGACTCAGGTGCATGGTGTTTATTAAAAGACACCGAGGAAAGAGGAAGTGAGAGAAGCAGGATGGGGCAAAGGGCGAAAGTGAGCAAGGATGTGGGTTCGGCTGAATCTAGCCTCAGCCCGACCCCGCAGGGACCTCTGGAACGTGCACAGCATCACAGAGTTGTCCCAGCTTGAGACAGGGTGTCCGGCCTTCACTAGCCAGTCACTGGCTGTGGACTGGCCCCAGTGGGAATAGGGTGACTTTCTCGATGAGCAGGCTTCCACTCAGCTGAGGACAACTATCTGGAGAAAGCATGACTGCAACCCTTCCTCAGCTAATGCTCTTTGCTGGCAGGTAGCGGCACCAGCCCCATGAAGGGATCTCACAGTGCCACACCTTGTGGGCCACCTTTATTACAGAGCTGTGCCTCCTTCCAAGGACCTTTATAAAAAAGTGAGATTCCCCAGACAAACACTAATATCTCTAATAATAATAATAGTAATAATAATAAAGAGCTCCTAGAAATCCATAAGAAAAAGACCAAAATTCCAATATAAATATAAATATATATATATATATATATATGAATGGATAAGTCAACAAAATGTAATACATATGGCTATTGAATATACGTGTTTTGTCACTATAAGAGAAATGCAAATTAATACTACACTGGGATTTTATTTTTCACTTGTAATTAAACCAACAAAATTCCAAAAGTTTGATGAACATGTGGACTGAAAAACTACAGTCAGACTGCTGAGAGGTTAAATTGGTATAATCAGTATGGGGGACAATTTCTTTATATTTATTTAAAATACAAATACAGCCCTGGCTGCTGTGGCTCAGTGGATTGAGTGCTGGCCTGTGAACCGATTCGATTCCTAGTCAGAGCACATGCCTGGGCTGCAGACCAGGTCCCCAGTAGGGGGCATGCAAGAGGCAACCACACAGTGATGTTTCTCTTCCTCTCTACCCCCACCCTCTAAAAACAAATAAATAAAATCTTTTTAAAAAAATTTTAAAAATACATACACTCCTTTAGAAAGTGAGGTCTAATGGCTGAGTGAATAGACTTTGAAGCCAGGTTGGTTGAGGCTGCCAGCTGCTGGCTGTGTAACCTCGGGCAGGTTGCTTAACCTTCCCATGTCTCAGTTTCCTCATCTTCACAGTGAAGACGATAATACTACTTTCCTCACAGGATTATTAAGATTAAATACGTAAGTGGGTGAATATCTGTAGAACACAAAAAATGAGATCCTCCCTATTCATCCTTTTTGCAAATCAAAATCTTCCTCTTCTTCTTGTCGTATAGCCACTCCACCTTTCTTTTCTTTCTTTCTTTCTTTTTTTTCCAACCATTAGCCTGGGGACTTGATATATCTGAGCAGTTGGCTAAAAGGTGGAGATGATTGCAATGGAGGAAAATCAAAAAGGTGCAAGGACCAGAAGCTCTACCAGAAAAAGAACACCCTGTACCTCCTTGTCCAGTCCAGCCTGGAATTCTAGAGAACTTGCTGGCTTGGACTGGACAAGGACCCACAATGAGCAGGGAACTCAAGAACTCTGTACTTGCCTCAAAGTGACAGGCGACCCATCCAGCCACTTCCATCTCCCTTCGTGCTCCTTGTCACTCAGCCCCAGCCAGTACACCCGTGGAGAGCGGTGAGCCTTGGCCACAAAGTTCTGCAAGTACAAACTCTATTCATCCATCAGTTCTTCTACACAACCCCTCAGGATGAGGGTCCCTTCTCTGTTCTGTCCCTCACACATTTAGGGCTTTTGAATGCCACCCCCAAAGTCCCTCCCAGTCCCTGTGGCATCCAGAGCAGGATCAACACCTTCCTCCTCCTTGAGCGTGTGCAGTGAGAATAATTATGTTACTTTCTCACAAGACCTCTGAAGTGCTCTGCACTTCAGTTTCCTCATCTGTAAAATGGGATAATAGTAGCTACCTCCTCATAGGGTGTGAGGGTTAGATGAGTTATTAGCATAAAGTGCTCAAAACAGTCTCTGACACACAGTAAGTACTGAGATGCCTTCACATTTAACATGATAACATTTAAGGGACATTTTAATAATAACTAATGTCTTGGTTTCCCAGGTACTTCCACCCCACCCTGCAGTCCTGACCTGTACTCAGGCAAAAAAAGGAATCCATTGTTTCAGAAAAAGAGTGTGAAGGGGAAAGAAAGGAGAGTAGTGGAGCTTCCTGCCCTTTCGTATTTGAAAAGCCAGGCTTTGAGGAGAAGAGAAAGGACTTGGGTCAAAGGCAAAAGATCAGGAAGAAAATATCATGATTAAAACCAACTCCTGCCGAGGCAAACTGACCTATGACAAGAGAAACCAGCGGAGCCGTTGCCTGGGGTGGGAGGGCGGAGGTAGGTGTTCTAGCCTGGCTTGAGTTGCCGGCTACATGGCTGTATGCACATGTCGAAACTGAATGTCCATTTAGGGTCTGGGTATTTTACTGTACGCAAATCATACCTCGCTCACCCAATACTCAATCAATACTAAGATTCCTGAAAAGTTGGAGAGGAGGGAATACAAAGGGAAAAAATGTCACAAAGCTTCAGACATGGTAGGTGCCAGAGAGAGGGGCCCTGCATTCATCCTCAGTGAACCCCAAGTGATGGCCAAACCCCAGATGGGGTTGGAGACTCTTAAAAAGTCGAGGGGACTTGGACCTCTGTTTCTAGGTAAAGCCCCAGAGAGCTGTCGGGAAACCACAAAGACAAAAGGGCTGCTTGGCCCATCAGATTAGAGTAGGGCCTCGCACATGACACATCATGCACGCTGAGGAAATGTTGGTTGAGGTAATAAATGAATAAGTGGGCTATGCACTTTGCACAGATTATCTCACTTGATCCTCACGGTGACCACAGAAGCAAGTATCATTATCATCGCCCTTTTATAGATGATTTGATAACTTGTCCAGGGTCACTCTGTCAGTGGACACCAGGTCAGTAGGCAGACGTCGAGGCCCAGACTGGCAGCCCCCTCCACCTTGACTCCACAGAAGCTGTCCACTCAGAACACGAAGGGAGGGTCCCAACAGACTAAGATTAACTGTCTACAACCCAGGTGTAATACAAACACGAAAAAGCTAAATGAGTTATTTAAATCAAATAAAGGAATATTTTTTATGCACCTGAATTTAGAGAGTATGATTTATACCTGCCCCACCCACATTATCTAATTTAATCCCCCAAACCCTTCTATGTTAGCTACTCATACAAATGATGCTATGAAATGGAAGAATGAAAACACAGGGAGGACCTACGAGAAAAAAATAAGATAACAAACAATCTTAATAACAAAGTAATAAATGTATTTAGTATTTTAACAATAAAAATCTAATAAAAAGTAATTAATTAATTATCTTAACAAAATCCAACCAAGTCAATAATTGCATTAAAATGAACATGGTCTAAAAAACACCAATTAAAAGCTGAGGATTGTCAGATTGAATTTTTTCAAAATAAGACCTGACTGTATGGTGTCTATAAGAAATCCACTTTAAAAATAATGACAGAGAGGAGTTAAAAGTAAAAGGCCAGGAAAAGACTTGCCACGAAAACCCCTGGGCTCGATCCCGGCTCTGACACCACTTGTAAGCGCACTCTGCCTTTGTGTCCTCATCCGTGATGTACAGACGGTGTGACCTGTGCACAAATGGGACTACTACCTGACTGTACTAGTGCTAAGTCATAAAATTTTTGTAAACATTTCAGTTCTCCTTCTGCATATGCACAGGTAAAACTGTTTCCCTACCACCTTACAGCATAGGCATGCCCAAGTAAGTGCACGCAAGTGGAAGCTATAAGAGTCCGTGTATGATTTGCCCCAGACACTTTGACCATTGAGCTGTGAGGACTGTTACTTCAGCATAACATACCCTTTCCTGACTCACACAAGGATTTGCAGGGTTTTTATGAGGGTGATGTTAACACAGGTAATAGGTGAGACGTTTGGAATACAGTCTCGCAGAACGGGAAGCATTACCTAGGAGCTAGCAAACTGAGACTTGAGGAAAATAACTAAACTCGACCAAGATTTGAGCTCAAGCCAAGCATGTCCTCCTAACCTCTGCATGATATTACATCAGTAAGAGCTTGCCATGAAAAGTTTCAGTCACTCAAAAGCAATTCCAGTTTCGCCGCATCCGGGCCAGGAAAGGATATGTAAACCTAGGAGGGAAGCAGGCTGGCCCTGCCAGCTCTCATGGGCTTGGAGGGGACGGCTCACCTGCTCAGAAAAGCTATTGATGATGACCAAGTGAGAGTAATTCTCTTGGCAGAACTTCCGGGCTTCATCCCATGACTTGGTGTTTGGGGAGAAGTAGTAGCATTTGCCCTCGAAAAGGAGCCAGCCCTCAGGGCAGGTGACCCTTGAAGAGTCTGGAAACAGGTTAGACTGCAATGAGAATCACGCCCACAGATTCGTGCAATATGCCAGCTTTGCCATGCCCCCCATCTCCAGATAGTTCCCAAGTCCCACTCACCTAATAAGCCCCAAAGTTTCACCAGGGACTGGTTGGTGTCAGCTCTTACTTGGTCAATGTCCTTCTTCAGGCCAGCAAGCCCCATTATGCCAGTCACTGTCAGCAGGCAGGGCAGGAGGGTTAGAGACTCAAACCCCCATCTACCCACTCACCCAGCAATGACAGCAGACACAGCAGAGAGCAGCAAAAGTCGTGCTCCCCACCACACCCACATTCTTGTGGGTGGTACTACAACTCAAAAACAACATGCTCACTGCCCAGGGGGAATCCTAGAGTGGCTCAGAGAAAGGATTGATCTTGGGCTTGGGGAAGAATGGGGATGGTGGGCTTCCTGGAAGCGGTGGGCTTTTGAAGGAAGACAGCAATTCAGTTACGTGAGGAAGTATGACACAGTAGGCACCTTGGAAGCAAAGGTACAGAGGCAACTATGTTAGGGAAGGCTGGTGCAGTAGAAGTTGAGGGAACCTCATAGGAGCTTGAGTGCAAAGTAGGAAGAGAGCCAATGTCCTGTTCTTTGAATGCCAGGTGAAGGGTTTTGTATTGGATTCTGGGCAGTGAGAAGCCACTGATCATTGGTGTGGGGGGAGGGAAGGTGGAATGCAGAGGTTTTCAGACTTCAGCAGTCATGGTGAAGATCATGCCAGCCCAGAAAATTTTCTACAACTATTGTGTGTATTTCCAGCACTCCCACACAAACTTTCCCTCTTCCAACATTCCCTAGGATCATCAATCGGTGGCCCTTCAGTTAGACGAGACAGAGACATAAGATATGTAGATATAGGTAGATAAAGAGGCAGAAATAGGGACATATGACCACCTTGACACCCTTGACACCCTTCCCTCTCACTCGCCATCATTCCCAGTCAATCCACCCAGGTCTGGCCAACATAGTCTCCTACACCTCTCACTCCCCACACCGCTCTCCATCCCCACAGCCACAATCCTCGTGCAAGTCGCTGCCACCTCTCACCTTCCAACCACATTGCACTCCTCCCTCGTGCTTAAGCAGTGTTGCCTCCCACCACAGAGCCTTTGCACGTCCTGAGACCCTCACGCTTCGTCTGGTTAATTCCTTCTCTTCCTTCACTCAGCTGCAATACCATTCCCGAGGGAAGCCCTGTATGACCCTCCCAAAGATAAGGTCAAGACCCCTTGTTAGACTTTTCCCTAGAATCACCTTCCTTTAGACTAGTCATCAAAATCTGTAATTTTACACTTTAGAGGTGATGACTTGGTAAACGGCTCTTTAATGCCTATGCCATCCAACAGAAACAAAATGTGAACCACAGGGGTAATTTGAAATTTTCTAGTAGTCACATTTTTTAATGTCAAAAGAAACAGGTAAAATTACTTTGAATGCTATTTCTACTTATCCCAATATATCCAAATATTATCATTTCAGTGGGTAATCAATATTAAAGATTATTATAAATATTATGAAGTCATTTTACAGCTTTGTTTTGTAGCAAGGCTTTGAGATCAGTGTGTGCTTCAGCCTGGCAGCACATCTCAGTTCGGAACGAGCACCTTCAAGTGCGCGGCAGCACAGCAGCTCGTGACCGCCATGCTGGGCAGCACAGGTGTGTGTGGGTAGACACACACACACGCACACACTCCGCAACGTCCAGGCCTGTATCTAATGAGTTCACCATCCTGCCCACCCACCCTTGGTCCCGGTGCCTGGCAAAGATGACCCTGGAGCTGAGCCTGGGGATCACGGGGGTGCTCAGAATGCATGGCACGAAGCAGTGCCTGGGAACACTCACCATTTGCCTGCCACGCTCTCTGCTGAAAGCTTAACATCTTCAGTTCTTCCACCACCTCCTGGTCTATGAGAAGGAGTCCAGCTTGAACACAATCCTCCTGTACCCCATCCCCAGTCTCCCCACAAGCCCATCCTCATCCTACTCACACTTAATCAGGGTTACGGCCAGACCAGTGCAGGCCAGGAACAGTGATACTGCCACCAGTACACACAGGAAAACCATCCGTCTCTCCTCTTGGTAGCACCCAAGGTCCCCAGACTTCTGACTGAGCCAGGGAACTGGAGTTGCTGGGGTGGGGAACGTGGGAGTTGGGGACAGAGAGTCCAACACTGGTGCTTGAGAGAGTGCAGAAAGGAACCTTGAGCCTTCTCCAAAAGAAAGGGGACAGAGGTCGATGGTCTGGGCTCTGTCACCTGATGGAGTCAGCAAGAGGGTGTTGGGCAGAGAAAACCCTGAAGAAGCCCAGAGCATTTATGGCATACTTCCTGTGTGCCAGGCGTTCTGTTACAGCCTTATGTGATTGGACCCTCACCCTAATGTCGTAGGTGTACATAAGTAAACTGAGAGGCCTTGCCTGACTTGGGCCCAGCTCTGCCCTTACCCTCTACAGTGCATTTCCTTCTGCCCTCCAGAAGCTCCTGCCCAAGCTGCTCCCCACTCAAGAAAGCCTGTGGACCCTCGCATCTAGGGCAGAGAATGTTTCTTGTACCTTATATGCAAGCAGGAAGTGGGGCCCAAAGAATATGTGCAGACACCCTGATCCCCGGGGGGTCTAGTCTAGACTCAGGGAGAAGTAGCTTCTGAGAGGAAACATTTCTCTGCCCCGTAGTCTGACTCCAGAACTCTAGGACTGAACCACACACACTGGCTGCTGTGGGAGGAGATAGGAGAGCATACGGCGACTTACTTACAGGCTTGGGATGGCTGGAATGGAGGACGCTCCAGACTGGTGCCTGGGAGAAAGAGGGAGAGAGTTTCATGCAGAAGTTGCTGAAAGACTCTTGTCTTCCAAGAGCAGCAAGGTTTCATCCCCTCTGATTTGCTTTCTTGTCAGAATTGGGGGACTAGGGAAAGGATGTCCAGGTGTCCCCTTCCAGGCTTCTTGAGGGGCTTTCTCATGGCTCACCCAGTTGAGATGTGTAGGTGACAGGGGTCAGATCCAGGCCTGGAGGGGATCAGAAAGATAACAGTCATACAAAGCAAGATGTCAGCTAGGTGAACACAGAAGCCCCAGCCCTAGATTCTCACCTGAGATCTCCAGGTGTTTGTGAGGAAGTGAAGGGGGTTCTGGATTTCTTCCTAAGGGGGAAGGAAAGGTTGCTCAGGCCCAGAACAGGGCAAAGCCAGCACTGGGTCTCCTGTGCCCCAAGCCCCAGCTCACCTGCCCTTGGAGGCCTTGGTGGAGCCAATGAACCTGGAGAAGAGAAGCTCAGAATTAGAGCTGGTCTGGATGAAAATGAGGTCGAAGGCAGCGAGGAAACAAGGTTGAGATTGCAATGGATGGGCTGGGCATGAGAAGAGAATGGGGGTTAGGGACAGCGACAGAACTGAGACACAATAACCAACATCCTGGACTACCCAGGACTCCCCAGTTTTAAAGCTGAAAGTCCCACATCCCAGGAAATCTTTTGTCCCTGGGCAAACTGGAACAGTCGGTCACCCTAAACCAAAGACGTAGGTAAGTTTAGGGATGGGGATGAAGGCAAGGTTGGGGCTGGCATGAGGGTTTGGACTGGGATGAGGGTGAGGTTGGACATGGATCAGGGACAGTGACAGACAGGGGAGTAGGGCTGTTGTTTGTTGTTTTTTTTATCCAAAGCCCAGTCCTTTTTTTATTATGCCATTGAAATCAAAGGGGAAATCCTCCGTGCACACAAAATACCAAACATTGGAAAAACAGATCATTTTGGTCTTGACAAGAGAACTTCAATTAAGCAATCTGGCTAGCCTACCCCTCCAGTTAAAGTTTTGTTTTGTTTTGTTTTGTTTTTCTGATTGCAGTAATCTGAAAGGAGTAGGCCTGTGATTCAGGATGTGGCTGAGATGGAGAAAGGGGTCATGGTTGTATTGGGGAGGGGGGAAGCTGAGCTGAGATGAACTTGGGTTTGAAAAAGGAGGGGAGTTGAGTTTGGGCTGTAGTTGTGTTGGGGCATGATGATGGCACTGGATTTTGAAATGGAGATGGGAATGGAGAGCTATTACAGCTGCACTTGGATCGGGGGAAGGGGCTAGGTTTGGGGAAGGGGCGGCCCTGAAGAAGAGGATGGGGTTAGTCTAGAGCTGGGTTTGAGAATCATGTTGGGACCACATTGGAGGTGGAGACAGGAGTCAGCAGATTCCCATTCACCTCCCGCCTCATTGAAGCCCCTCGGAGCCGTGAGACCTCCCAGGCTGGCCCCAGTCTAGACTCGGAAGTGGAGACTGTGGAGCCCCATCCCACATGGATGGCCCCCATCCACAGTCACCAGGGCAGCCCAGCTGTGGGCCACCCAAGTCTAAAGGCAAATCTGGGCCCTGGCTGTGAATGTCGGGAGGTTGGAGAGCCAACGGTCCACTCTTGTTTCCTGAACACCAGCTTTCCTGTCTTTGGGTCTTCGCACCCTCCAGTTCCCTCTGGGCTTCTCTTCCTAACAAATTTCTCCTCATCCCTCAAGTCCTACTCTGATATCCCATCTTCTAAACCCCTGGTTCTCCCACCGGTGCAGGCAGAGCCCTCCATTTCCTTCAGGGTTTTCCAGTCTCTTGGTTTTACCCCCCTTTACATCTGTTCACCTGGGTTGTTCCCAGCACTGACTCCCATCAGCCTGAGATATCATCAAGGGCAGGGCAGAGGCATGGGTCCTCCTGCCATCAGAGTGCCTGGCATGGGATGAGCACACAGCAAACTGACCACGTGTCTACAAGGCCCAGCTAATGCCCTCTGGAGACCTAGCTCCCCTTCCGGCCCACAAGCCACATATCTCTTCATCTAGCCTCTGAGAATTCCTCTTACCTGGCTTGGGAGGAAGGTCCTTGTAGGGAGGTGTCATGTTCTCATAATCATCAGCATCCTCCTCCTCCTCTCTGGTCCCTTCCAGAGGAAAGACAAGTGAGCACCCAGCCCATTTCCTCCTCACTCCCTCAGGCCCCAGTTTTCAACCCCAGGGTGGAAATGCTATAGCCTGGGTCCTGACCACCCCTGGCTCCCAACCCAAGTCTGGCCAGGGCCATACCTGGCAGGTCCCGGCACCCAGAGTTAGTATACAGGGTAGGCATGACTGCTGCTAATGCAAGAAACTAAGAAGGCACAGCCAGAACTTGACAGCTTCTGCCCCTTGTCCTTCCTGCTCAGGTTTCTGGGGCTCCTCTCAGTTCCCTTTTCTTTAAACACAAGTACATGCAAATCCATCTTGATGGGAACCTCCCCCAGACCACACACACACACACACACACACACACACACATCTTTATCAAGGCTGTGGTTGGCGTGAGGGTTTGGATTGCAGTGAGGGAGCAGTTGAAGATGGGTCAGCAACAGTGATGGGTATGGGAGCGGAGCTGTGATCAGGATGTGGTTGAGATGAGGAACGGGGCCATAGCTGTGTTGGGGGATGAGAAGAAGTTGAGCTGGAGTGAACTTGGGTTTAGGAAAAGGGAAGTATCAGTTCATACATAGAAGTAACAATAACAACAGCCCTTGCATTTGAGTTTCTGCAGAGTGCCAAGCCCTGAGTGGAAAAGATGAATAAGCTCCTCCTTCATGGAACTTTCCATCAAGATAGGAGAGACCATAAACCAGTAAAGAAACATAGAAATAAACACTATAATTTTATTGTCTTTTCAATAGTAAACAACTTTTTTTTTTAATAAAACAGGGTAATGGGATAGGATGGGAGCTAATGGAGACAGGTGATCAGAGAAGGCTTCCTGGAGGTGGTCACATTTGTAACAAGGTGTAAAAGAGATAGATGCTAAGTACTCCCACATTCCAAAGTGAAGTTCTAGGACACTGGATCAGTTAGCTATAGCTGCATAAAAAAAAAATTGCCCCCAAACTTAGTGACTTAAACAACAATAGCGGTTATATTTTCTGTGGTTCAGGAATGCAAGTGCAGCTTAGCCACGGGGTTCTGGCTTGGGATCTCTCATCGACTTGCAGTCAAAATACTGGCCAGAGCTGCAGTCATCCAAAGGCCCAAATGGGGCTGGAAGAGTCTTTTCCAAGACGGTGTCTTCTCATGGTCCTTGGCAGAAGGCCACAGCTCCTCACCATGGGAGCTCCACCAAGGACTGACTGAGTGTCCTCACCACAGAGTGGAAACCAACATGGAAACCACAGTGCCTCTGACGGCCTAGCCTACAATCCCCAACTGTGACCTCCACTGTATGCTGTTTGTCACATGCACAAGCTGTGAGTTGCTGAGGGAGGAGACAGCACAAGAGCCTGAATGCCGAGATGTGGGGATTGTCAGGGCCACCTTGAAGGCTGGCTACTGCAGTCACACAGACAGAACTTGCAAAGGAAACGTTTTCACACTTAGCTTGACGTCGATGAGTGGGTGCTTACAAACTGAAAGTTAAAGAGAGAGGGCGAGGACTGCCTTCCCCCCTGGGAAAACCAAAAGAGGAGGTTCTGACTCGCACCCAGAACAGCATGAAGTGAAAGGATGGACATAAAAAAAGAGCGGCAGTAGGAGTGGCTGCATGTTTTGAGGCAGCAAGGATGTCGGAGTTTCCTGTGAGCCAGGTGAAGGTGGTGGATTAACCAGTCTGAAGGCATCTGGAGAACCCTGCCCAAGAGGGCAGCCTGCCTATATTTCTCAAAAGGAGCACTGTCAGCCTTTTGGCCCAACAGCCTTAGAAATATCCATGGCTCCTCCCTTCTCTCTCATTCCATGGCTATGGCAAAGGGAATTTTTAAAAGATGTTCCCAAGGATATCTCATGTCCTACAAGGTCTAATGTAAAATGATCTTGCTACTCCATTAAGGAATACAGTCTAATTTCTCCTCCTACTGAATAGGAGCTGGTCTTAATGACTCTTTTGTAACAAATAGAATGTGCTGGAAGTGACATCGGCCCTGCAGCTTCCACCTGGGTCTGTCAAGATGCATGCTACCAGCGCCATGTTGTGAGAAGGCCCAAGCCACAGGTCCCAGGGAGGTAATCCACTCAACAGTCTCAGCTCAGCCCAGGTGACAAAGACTCCAGCCCCCAGGACATTAGAGTCACATCCAGCCCTGAGTCTTCCTGTCATCTGGCCAAATGTTAGTAAGTCTGGTTGGCTCTCCCTTCACAATACATCCAGCATCTGAGCGCTTCTCCCTCCTGCTCTGAGCCAACATCATCTCTCACCTGAATTACGGTCATAGCTTCCACCTTATTCTACCTGCTGCTCCCTTTGCCCTCCATGTAGTCAACTCAGAAAAGCAGAGTGTAGGAGCAGAGGGTGGTTCCCAGGGGCTGGAGGGAGGGAAAGTGGGGCGATGTTGATCAAGGTTACAAAGCTTCAGTTATGCAAGATGAGTAAGTGCTGGGGAGCTGGTGAAAGCAACGTGACTGGTTGACAATATTGCATTGTGTACCTAAAATTTGCTAAGAGGGTAGATCTTGGGTGTTCTCGCTACCAAAAAAAAAAAAGGAAAACGGCAGTTGTGTGAGGTGGTGCACATGCTGCTGGTTCGGCTGCGGGGAACATGTATGACGGGCGTGTGCACCGTGTCATCACGTTGCACACCATGAACACAAGCATTTTTGATGGCCAATTTGCCCTCGGTAGAGCTGGAAGAAAAGCAAACAATGGTCTGTCTCGATTTAAACTTCCAACATTTGGTTCATCATGGATTTTGTATTTCTTTTTATTAAGTATTGCGTTGATATATCATTTCTCTTTGAGGGAAAAAGAAGTCAGAAGTCAGGGTGTCATCAGGGTGGTGTTCCCTCGGGGGGCTCACGGGGGAGGGGCCTACCTGCCTCTTCCAGCTTCTGAGGGCCCCTGGCAGCCCTTGGCTTGTGGCCACATCACTCCGACCTCTGCCTCTGTCCTCACCTGGCCTGCTCTCTGTGTGTCTCCTCGTCCTGAAAGTCTCTCCTTTCTCCGAAGCTAGATGCTATAGTGGTGGCCTGGCAGACACAGAAAAAGGCCACAAGACTAAGGAAGGCAGTTCTGGAAAAGGCAAGAAAGCAGACTCTCTCACTAGCTCCTCTAGGGGCATGTGGCCCTGCGGATACCTTGGTTCAAGCCATGTGAAACAGTTTGAACTTCTGACCTCCAGAGCTATAAAAGAATTATTTCTGTTGTTTTAAGCCACTAAATCTGAGATGATTTGGTATAGTAACCATAGGAAAGTATTACATACCCCAAAGGACAAGACACCAGTTCCCTTTTTAGGGGCTTTCCACTACCAATAAAAGGAAATACAACTCAAGTTCCCTTTGAAAACAAAGAAATCCCGTCCAGCCCACGTACAAATTAGAGTAACAGGCTGGGCTTCTATAACAGATTCAGAACAAGAGCGGCCCCCACAAAACAGAATTTATGTCTCACCTCACAGTCACAATATTGGCCATCAGCAGTCTCCCAAGTGGGAAACCGTCCCCAGCACAGAGGGAGGTGGGTGGCCCCAGCCCTGGCTGAGGGGGAAGTAAGCAGACCAGCCTCCCTCTCCAGAGAAAGCCACCTGGGGGCCAGGCTGTCCCCTATTACACTGAGTGATGGGGATGGTCCCATTCTACTGACACAGAAGTCTGGGAAGGAAGGAAGAGCTGTCTGCCCGGCAAACACATGTGGAACACACATGGGGTCGGGGAAGAGGGAGGGGACAGAAGTAGGAGTGGGCTACTCCAGCCAAGAAGACCAATAGCATCTCTGCCTATCAAGGGTGTCTTTTGAGGTGGGCAGCCCTGGAGCAAGGTAAGTGTGGTGAAGATTGGATGGTCTCACTGTGTGGGAATGATGGGCATATGGCCAAGGCCTTCCCCTGGGGCCTGGCTCACAGCAGGCACTGAGGAACTGGCAGTGGAATCCAGTCCCATCCACTGGGTATAACATAAGACCATGGGCACAGGCTGCCCCCAGCTCTGTCCCATTCTTGCTGTGTGACCTCAGGGGAGAAAAACAACCTCTCTGATCAACCACCTCATGATACGTCCAAAAGGGATGGGGGTTCCAGTGGTCCATTCATCCATTCAACAGATATGTATTAACCACCTACTATGTGTTAGGTCTTGTGCTAGGTACTAGGGATCCACTGGTGAGTCCCACCCCACCCCACCCCAAAAAATCCCTTGCAATAAAAAGGAAGATCACAGAGCAAAAATCACACAAAACATGTTCTCGGATCAGAACCAAATTAAACTAGAAATTACAGAAAGATTATCTGGAAAATTTGTAAATATTCAGACATCAAGTCATATCCACGCGTCAAAGAGGAAGTCAAAAGGTTAAAATATTTTTAATTGAATGAAAGCAAAAGTGGAGTACAGAAAAAATAGCGCAAAGAGGGAAAGGTGGGACATTAAATGCTTAAGTTTAAGGAAGTGAGCAGGTATATTTGAAAGTTGCTAAGAAAGTAAATTTTTTTTTGTTATTTTTTCAAGTAATATTCTTAGAAATATCTTTTTTACGTGTGCTGCCAGACTTCTCCACATGCATCACAGAACTGTCGACACATCCGTTCACGAAAACAGCACTGTTCAGAGGTGCGTGCAGGGAGCACTGGTAAAAACAAGGATTTCCACATACGTCTTTAAACACACCACTACGTGCATTCCAGAACGGACACCCCCTCCACACCCAGTAACAATGAATACCGTGTGCAGAGAGTACATCTTAAAAGTTCCATCACAAGAAAAGAAAATTGTAGCTGTGTGTGGTGACGGATGTGACCTAGTCTCACTGAGGTGATATTTGCAGGATATGCAAATACAGAGCCATTACATCGTCACCTGAAGCTAATATACTGTGACATGTCAGTTACATCTCACTTTTAAAAGAACAAGAAGGTGATCAGGGAAGGCCTGACCCCTGAAACAGACAGAAGGCGGTGGAGGGAGGGCCTCGGATATCTGGAGGAAGAGCATTCCAGGCTGTGCAAAGGCCCTGAGGACACACGCTCCTGCTGCGTTCGAGAAACAGGAAGTCTTGGATCCCACGTCCCCTTTACTGTGACTTTCTACAATGACCCTGATTAAAGCCCCAGGCCAGCCCTCCTCATACCCTCCACCCCTTACCTTTCTCCTTGCCATTTGTGGTCATCTCACCGCCATCTAAAATCCCATATATCTCACTTCTTTGTCTTGCCCACTGCCTGTCTTCCCCACCATTAGAAGCTCAACCCCACTGCGTGACACCCAATGAATGCTTGTTGAATGAATGAATGACCATCCTATCCACCAAGCCCTGACTAAGGCCACTGAGGCAAGTAGGCCTCTCTAGGCTCACTTGTGCCTCCAGCACCAGCCAGCCAGCCACCTTCACTGCTCCTGAAGTACCTATGGGTAAGTGTCCTGTCTTTCCCCAGGGGCTTTCTGGCCAGGCCTCACTGACCTTGTTTTTCCTCCGCCCCCAGAAATGAATTACCCAGAGCTTCCAATCTCCTGTCCAGCAGACCATGGCGAGGCACAGACGCTGCCCAGAATTTCCTTCTCCACCCCCAGTCCCACTCGGGACCTCTGAGGCTGTTCTGCTCACAGAATGCCAGAGCAGTCTCTGCCTGGGACAGGCCAGGATGGCGAGGGAAGGAAGAAGGAGGGGCGGAGACGCTGTGGGCCGTGAACCAGGGCACCTGCGGGGCACGGGTAGGGGACAGATGGTTGGTAGAGAAAAAACAGGAAGGTTGTGGGCACGGGTAACTAAGGCCTGGTCCCCTCCCTCCTCACTGTCACGCAGGCTGCCTAATACCACCCTCACCCTAACATCATCTCCCCCAAACCCCCAATCTAAGTATGGACAGGACAGGCAGACGTACCTAAGTCCTAGGACCTCAGGACAGAGTGGCCACATTCCACTCCCACCCAGAGTCATTCCTGGCTTGGACCCCAAAGCACTGGTATTAGGATGTGAGGCCTTTGGGAGGTAACTGGGTCATGAGGGTAAACCCTCATGAGTGGCATTAGTGCCCTTATAAAAGGGACCCCAGAGAGCTCCCTCATCCCTCCCCCCATGTGAGGACACAGCAGGAAGCTGGCCATCTACAAGCTGGAAGGTTAGCACCCTGATCTTGGTTTTCCAGCCCCTAGAACTGTGAGGAAAAAATTCTGTTCTTTATAAGCCACCCAGCCTGTGGAATTTTGTCACCGCAGCCCAGATGGACTGAGACGGCGTGTGAAGTGTGAGATGTCCACCTGGAGGTGCCCAGTCGGCAGCTGGATACACCTGCCGTGCAGGTGACAGGGCGCCTCTCGAGACAAATAGGGGAGTTCTCCACCTAAAGGGGGCGCATTTCTTTCCTGGGGCCGTGGAACCAAATGACCACCAACTGGCCGGCTCCCGCGACAGGACCTTATCCCCTCACAGCTCTGGAGGCCAGGGGTGCGGAGTGAGGGTGTCGGCAGCGGCGTGCTCTCCCTGACGGCCCTAGGAGCCCTTTGGCTTGTGGCTGCACCACCCCAAACTCTGTCTGCACCTCCCCTGGGCCTGCTCCTCTTTCTGTGTCTCCTCCCTGTTGGTGCTAAATCTTGTCTTTCTCTCCTAAGAACACATTGGATTGGTAGCCCACATGGTTAAACCAAGGTCATCTTGAGATTTTTCATTACATTTTCAAAAGCATTTTATCCAAATAGGTCACATTCACAGGTTCCAAGGATTAGGGCATGGATATACCTTGGGGCAGGGGCAGGGCATCAGTGAACCCACTACAGGTTGTATTTAAAGCCCCACATGGGGCTGTGAGTCCAGAGAGATGCCGTTCACCCCCTTTAATCCTCTTGTTCACGTCTGTGTCTTCAAGTTCTGACACAGCCATTCATTAAAGAAGCACGTGGTGCCCTGGCTGGTGTGGCTCAGTGGACTGAGCGCGGGCTGCGAACCAGGCATCGCAGGTTCGATTCCCAGTCGGGGCACATGCCTGGGTTGCGGGCCATGTCCCCCAGCAACTGCACATTGATGTTTCTCTCTCTCTCTCTCTCTCTTTCTCTCTCCCTTCCTCCCTTCCCTCTCTAAAAAATAAATAAATAATTTTTAAAAAGCATGTGGTAGTAATAACAATAAGTAACGCTTATCTAACCCTATGTGATAAGCACTTCTATAAGTACTTCATATGATTTAATCCTTACAACATTAAAACTAATATTTCCACCTCACAGAGAGCTCAGGGCCCTTGCCCAGGCCACATCACTAGGATTCTAATCCAGGACATCTGTTCTCTCAAATGGCAGGGATCCCCACCTGGCCCAAGTAGAGGAGGTCCTGCTTGCTTTAGAAGACCTCACCTATTACAAATACAAAATAAATTTACTGAAGAACCCAGGACACCGCAGTCACAGGAGACAGAGCTGGCATAGAACAACCGTAACTCTGAACATCACTACATGGCTCTTGGTATTAATGCCATTCGGGACCCCGGGGAGTGCTCCCCAGCCCCTCTGGCTGATGCCCTAGTGTGTCTGCACTCTGCAGCTCTCGACTCCCCTCCTGCCAATGATGGAAACGGATGCTGCTCTGGAGTGTGGGGAACACTTGAGCCCTAGACAAGCTGGGGTGGGAGAGTATTACTTTTATAAGTGGCTTAAAACAGCAAAAATGTAGCCTCGCGGTTCTGGAGGCTGGAAGTGCAGAACAAGGCGCGGGCAGGGCCGAGCTTGCACAGAAGGCTCTGGAAGGGGAGGCTTCCTGACTGGGCTCCTTTGCGGCCCTTGGCTTGCTGGTATTGTGGAAGCATCACTCTGATTTCTGCCTTCGTCTCATACTGTGTTCTTCCCCTGGGCAGGTCTGGACACCGGTCACTGGGTGGGGCCCACCTGACTCCAGGATGACCTTGTCTTATTTATAACCGCTAAGACTCTGTTTTCAAATTAGGCCACACTCACCACAGTCACAGGTTCCAGGGTTAGGAGTCCTACGCATATTTTTGCGGGGAGGGGACACAATCTAACCTACAGCACTTTGTCTGATGAAACCCATCTTTGCATCATCAAGGTGTCATTTCCCAGCAGAGCCGAGCTCCCAGTGAATGACTACTCCCTGTGCTCCAGTGAAGGTTCCAGAGAGACTAACAAGTTAGCACATTGGTTACAGTTGCACGCTGAGGCCAAGAAGGATTTGGAGCATTAAACAATGCACTCTTAAATTTGCATATATGTAGTGCAATAGGTGTGAAATGTAGTACCAATTCTTTAAAGTGGCAACTAGAGATACCAGAACTACAATTTGTTTATTTTCACAAACGTATTCAGTAGGATTTATTTAAAATTTCAGCTCTAAATAGTTTTTTATAAATAACTTTATTGGCTTATTTAAATCAAATTTAATTCATTAAAACATATACTTTGAATGATTTTATTTACTTTTGATAGTCACAGAATATATCACTGGTACCGTGCAAGGCGGGTTTTTTTTTTTTTAACAAATTCGAATATTCTTCAAGAAAAACCTTTTTTTTTAATGTAATATGTAAAAATACCATTTTCACTTGAGCACTGGCCTCGGGAGCTCAGGGGAGCCCGGTGAGAGTGGGGAGAGGCCCTCCAGACCCCGTCGGGCGCCCTCCACCTCGCCGCCCAAGTGGATTTCCAGAGATAAAAAGACGCCCCGCACTTCCTCGGGGGTCACAGGATCGGGCGAAGAAGCGCGCTGCGACGGTAATGTCTCACATGGCCGCCAGGCGACGCCAGAAACACAGGAAGTCCTCCGAAGTCGTTCATCACTGCGATCTCTGTGGCAGCCAGCGCAATCCGGAAGCCGTGACTTCTGAAAGGGGAGTGCTTCCGGGTAGGGACGAGGTGACCCCGGCTGCCGCCGGAATTTGTGGCGACGGCAACCATGGGGGCGCACCTGGCCAGGCGCTACCTGGGCGATGCCTCAGTGGAGCCCGACCCCCTGAATATGCCCACCTTCCCTCCCGACTACGGCTTCCCTGGGCGCAAGAAGCGCGGTGAGATCCAATGCGCAGGCGCGGCCGGCGAGAGGGGGACGCGGACGCTTTAACCCCGGGGTCCTCAGGGCCGGGTTCTGCGCACATCTCTGCCGAGAGGAATCCAGGGACAGGCGTGACTCGGCCAGAGTGTGGTGGCATTCCAGGCAGAGGACACGGTTCTACAAAAAAAAGTCCGGGGGCCAGAATGGCAATATGGAGCTAATGAGGCGCTCGCAGCTGGGCCTTGTCCTGGAGTCAGTGAGGAGCCGTGGGAGGGTTTTATCAGGAAGGGTCTTGTTCTTTGCCTCCAATCCCTATGTCAGTGCTATTCTTATGCGCAAGAAAAAACAAGGGGGCTTAGACCATGAGTACTGTCCTGCACCTTGCTTTTTTGTGTACTGGGTTGGCCAAAAAGTCCATTTAATTTTTTCCGTAAGTAAAAGGCTTTTTGTTTTTTGCCAATAACTTTACTGATTTGGATGTTTTGAGGATGTTGGCTATCTCCTGCTCTTGGCTTCTGGTGAGTAGAGGCCAGGGGTGCTGCTGAACACCTTCCAGTGCATAAACAGCCCCACAGCAAAGGATTATTTGGTCAAAATGGCAATAGTACCAAGAAACTTCTCAAACCACTTTTGACATATTCAGTGGGTTACAGCACCTTTTCCATGCACTACACAAATATTTTTTTTGCATTTCAGTTGCTTTTCTGCCTTTCTTGAAATACTAAAGCAAATGATACATCAAAAATGTTGCATTTTCTTTCATCTTTAATACTTAAATGGTTGCACAAAAATTCACCAGTTCTAACGTTTGTTTTTTTTAAATGCACACTGATATGACAGCTGTCATCATACAGTCTAACAAAATTGTTTCAAATTAAGTAGAGCCATCATACAGAAAAAACTAAATGAATGTTTTGGCCAACCCAATAGTGATACCACAAATCTATCAAGTGCCAGTCCTGGGCCCAAGTCCCATGCTGGGCACTGAGGCTGCAGCAGATACTGACTAAAGGAAACTAGCAGCCCTGGGTGTGAGACAGTGGCACCGAGACAGATTTGGGGGACAGCACCTTGTAATATCAAGGCAGGCTTCCAGGAGGTGATGGCTGGAAGCAAGACCTCAGGGGGAGTGAGTAGGAGTTGACCACAGGGAGACCCAGGAAAGGGAAGAGCCAGCATTTGTAAGTGAAGGAGGAAGATGATCAGATTTGCTTTGTCAAAGGTCATGCTAGCTGCTGGGTGGATGACGACTTGGAGGCAGGGAGACCTCTTAAGTGGGGTGTGCAGAGGTGTGCTGGATTTGAGAGAACTTTGGGAGGTGGGAGGACTCCTCCAGTAAGTGGCCCAACTCCTGGTAGTTGGTCAGCCCTACCTGAACCTGCAGTCCATTGGCCCACCTGTCTTCTCACATGTTAATCGTTCCCTGTGTCTCACACCCTGCTTTGCCCTTTCTGTTTTGCAAACACCCACAGCCCCCTGTTCCTCTACTGCTTGGCTAAACCAAAGTCCTGGTTAAGCCCTGCTCTCCCTGGCTCCTGTTCCTATACAGCTGAAAATCGTGGGTGCAAACACTCAGCCTCTGTGACTGCGTTCCCCATCAGTCCCCTGGTTGACCCTACGTGCTGCTGACCTTCCTGTTACGTTCCCTAGCCCTTCGCTCTACCGCTCCCTCCGAGACCAGTGTGCCAAGCCTTCTCTCTGACTCCAGCACCTTCTTCCCATCTCCTTTCAGCTAGTCACTTTGCACCCTCTCATTAAGAAAATAAAAGCTGTCAAATGAGTGCTCAGGGCTCCGTGGCTGTCCTCTGCTGTTACTGCAGATGACCTGGCCCTGCTGCAGAAAACCCCCTTGTGCCCTCCATCCCATCTTCTCACCTACCCTAGGGCGCCCCTACCATTCTCCCTTTCCCTTGTAACTTTGGCTTTCCTTCTGTCCACATGCAAATAGTTACCTTTTACTGTTTTAAATACCCTTCTGACCACCTCCCCCTCCAGCCGTCTCACCACTTCACTGCGAGATCCCCCGTCAGGTTTCACAAACACACATCGCCAAACCCCATTGTCAGTTCTCAGTTCTAAGCACCCCACCTGCAGCAGCATCAGGACTGGTTGATTGCTGCACCCTCCTCCCCTGGTTCCCAGGACCCCACACTATTGCCCAGCTCAGTGTGGGCTCCTTCACTGATTCTTCCCCACTCCCTGTCTCGTGAATGTTGGGGAGCCCCAGGGCTCAAGCCTGTCTCCACTCACTCCCTGGGATTTTCTGCTAGTTCCCTACCTTCAAGAGCCTTCTGTGTACCAGTGCTCTTGAGTTTTTATTTTCAGCTGAGCCTTGACCCTTAACTCCAGACTCATGGACCCCGCTGCCTGCGTGGCTTCTCCGCATGATGGTAACAGGCGTCTTGCACTCAGCAGGTCCAAAAGAAAGCCCCTGACCTGCCCACCAAGCCTGTGCTCTGACCGCACGCTCAGTCCAAAACCCCTGGGGCATCCCAAGGCCTGTCCTGTCACCTCAAGGCCTTGGCACCTGTTGTTCCCCTACTGAGAACACTCTTCCCTCAGGTGTGTGCATGTCTCTCCCCCTTACTTTCAGATGCCACCTTCTAAAGTTGTGAACCACCTTGCAACACTGCCTTTCTCTCCCTTGCTGTATTTTTCCAATACTTAGCATTGTGGACATTCTGTGATGTCAACTCCACCTGTTTGTACTGTGTGTGCCTCCAGGGGCAGGGTCCCCAACACAGCAGGTGCTTCATAAATCCTAACTGCTGACCCATTATGCCAGAGCACCAGGTGCTAGTAGCAGTCACATTGCCATGGAAACCTCCAGGGGTCTGTAGGTGGATTACAGGCCCGGGGCTCAGACAAGGTGGGGCAGGGGGTGGGGCAGCATAGTACCGGAGTTAGGGCTCAACAATCTATGGGGGTGGCCATCAGAGCAATGGATTGAAATGAGCAAAGGCTCTCAGCAATAACCTCAGGAAGACACAGCCGTAGAGTGGGAGCAAAGCCAGGGGGCAGAGGGGGGCGTGGTGCTGGGGTTAGGGGAGAACCAGGGAAAGAGAATGTTCAAGAAGTGAGAGGCTGAGGAAGAGCAGTGTCCTGGGGTCTCAGTTGCCTTGTGTGGGCAATGCTGGGCAGAGTATAGAAGGTGGGGAGAATTCTGTGCAGGGACAGGAGAGGAGGACCTGGGCCAGAGGGAGACAGACACGTGGCTCAGACTCGAGGGAAGAGAAGCCAGTGGCGGAAGACCGCTGCTGAGCTGGGAGGTCCTCTGCTGTGACTTCTAAGGGCCCCAGGCAGCCTCCTGAAGGTGATTTGGTCTGGGGTCAGGTTTGCCAGGTGGGCGGGGCCCAAGCCCAAGGGCTAGTTAAGCTCTCACTGAGGTAGGCACTAAGCACTTTACATTAGTTCCTTAATGCTCACTCAGCTGACTTTGGAGCTGGGGACTGTCAGTCCACTTCTTAGGGGAAGAAACTGAAGCTCCAAGAGGCCATACCGTAGCTGGAGGGCAGAGCTGGGATCCAGGTCACCCCAGTAGCCCAGCCCCCACACTGGGTTGCGCCAGCAGAAGGGGAGCACCGAGCTCTGCAATGGGGGCTGGAGCGTGACCCGGGGGAGGGGAGGGGAGATGAGGATCCATTGTGGATGCTGAGGTGTCTGAGGTGATGGGAAGGAGGGACTCGGGGCTTCAGTGTCCGGGGTCGCCTTTGTGCACAGTAGAAAATGACACTCCGTCGGTCAGAGGGTGGCGGTAATCTGCCGCCACATGATTGACCTGTGGGCCTGGGGGTGGAGGGCAGTGGTGACCTGAGTTGCTGTGGCTCCTGGTTACCTGTGGGCCTGCTGGCTCTCCCTGGAATCAGGGCAGATGGGGAGCCTTCAGCAGTTAGGCCCCCCTAAAACCCCACTCTAGCTGAGCCCTGCCCACTGCCCCCCGCAGAGATGGTGGCCACGCAGCAGGAGATGAACGACGCACAGCTGGTGCTCCAGCAGCGAGACTACTGCGCCCACTACCTCATCCGGCTGCTCAAGTGCAAGCGGGACAGCTTCCCCAACTTCCTAGCCTGCAAGCACGAGCAGCACGACTGGGACTACTGCGAGCACCTTGAGTGAGCCCCAGACCCACCCCATGTTCCCCCCCCCCCCCCCCCCCGCCCCACCCAAGGCTGAGGCAAAAGACAGTGAACTAACCTGAGTTTCTAGCCATGTGCCACCTTAGTCAAGAAAGAATTCTCAAGGGGCCTGTTGGGTGGGGAGGGCAGCTTTGAGGCCACCTGGAGGATAGGCCAAGCCAAGGTTCCAGGTGGGAGGCCCAGGACTCACTGATGTCCCCCAGAAAGGGAGGGGGCAGACCCCAGGCTTGAACTCAAACACACAGGTCTCCCCACCTCCAAGGCCTCCCCAGAGTGCTCTGGGACAGAGTTACAGCCCCACTGGCTTCCCAGGGCTAAGGGAGTGCCAAGTGTGCCCAGGGAGCCTGACACCCCTTCTCATGCTCTGCCCACAGCTACGTGATGCGAATGAAAGAGTTTGAGCGGGAGCGACGGCTGCTGCAGCGGAAGAAGCGGCGGGAGCAGAGGGAGGCAGATCTGGCCAGAGGCTAGGGGCCTGCAAGGTGGCCCTGTAGTGGGCCCACCCACCACCCAGTGGACCAGTGGAGAAATAAAAGCCTCCAGGCCCTTAGCCCAAGCCTGCCTGTTCCTGTGGTGTGCTGGTCCCCAAAGCCCTCAAAAGAAACACGCTGAGTCTGAGTCTGGCTGGGCAGGCAGGTTTTATTCCAGGTGATACAGAGTGGTGTACCCCGCTCCTCCCCAGAAGGACATGGGACAGGGGTACGAGAGCCTGCCTCCGGAGAGCCGAGCTGGTAGCCGGTGGGGGTGGGTGACTCAGAGCAGGAAGGGGATGATGGGCATGCGCAGGGGTGGGTAGTCTCGGAACTCCTTCAGGTAGCTGCGGTGCTTGCCCTTGGCCCAGATGGTCATTTGGGTGAAGCCCACCAGAGAGAAGAGGGCCACTGCAGGGCAGAACAGGGTCAGGGAGGGTGCACAGCCTGGAGAAGGGGCAGGGCCCAGCTGAGGGAGGGGAAGTGGGCTCACCTGGGAGACACTGTGTCATGATGGCAAAGCCAATCCAGGACCCCACCTGTGGGCACAGGGCAGGAGGTGAAGACGGGCAGGGCTGGGCAGGCCAGCTGTTTTGTTGAGGCCTCACCCACCCCCTGGGCCACCTCCCTACCAACCGTTGCTTTCCAAGTAGAAGGTAGGAACCAAACTCTAATGCTAGAGGGGCCCCAAATAAAGTGGGGCTACATGATGAAGCTGCCCCTCGGCCCTCAATGCCACAAGCCCAGCCTTACACAACTCCCAACCCCCAGAGGCCACAGTCTGCATCTCCAGATGCTCATTCAAACTACAAAAATCAAGGCCCTGGCTAGTGTAGCTCAGTGGACCCAGAGCAGCTGCGAACCAAAGGGTCGCTGGTTCGATTCCCAGTCAGGGCACATGCTGGATTATGGGCCAGGTCCCCAGTCGGGCGTACCAGAGGCAACCACACATTGATGTTTTTCTCCCTCTTTCTCCCTCTGTTCCCCTCTCTCTAAAAATAAATAAATTTTTAAAAGTCTTTAAAAAAAAACTACAAAATCAACTACTAAGCTAGGCAACTCCCCACAGAAACTGGCCCCTCCACATGGAACCTGAAGCCCCATGAGGGAGAGGGGAAGCTGGGCTCACCTCATAGGTGTAGTTGGGGCAGGACACCAGCAGGAAGAGCCACGTGAAGGGGTTCTTTGTAGGGTATGGGATCTTCCTGGTCTTGGATCCTGACAGGCAAGACGAGAAGGATGAGTGAAACCTCCTGGCCCGGCCCGCCCACACCCCCTGCACAGAGCCAGCACTCACCAGCTGGCCGCAGGTCCCGCAGGGCCATATGGATGGAGAAGTTGCCCAGCTGGCAGATCTGTCAGAGGAGCAGAGTCAGCCCAGAGCCACCCAGACTCCCTCCACCCCACTGCGTGTACCAGCCTTCTTACCACGAAGATGGCGAGAGCCAGTTTAACCTGCTGAGCTCCATAGGCTGTAAAGAGAGGAGGTAGGCCTAAGAGAAGCGTCAGGGGGGCGGGGGGGATGGAGGCTCATAGAAGCAGGGTCCCAAAGCCACTTACTGGGAGGCGTGTAGAGAGGGTGGTTGATGTAATAGGCCATCCACGCAGCAAAGCCCCAGTAGTAGGCGCAGTTCTGAAAGGGAGCAGGGCCAGGATGGGGCCTGGCCCAGTGGAGGGCAGAGTCCAGGTGGGCCAGGTGAGGTGCAGGAGGAGGCAGGGCCCCCATGAGAGGCAGGAGAGGGCAGGGCCTGGGTGCAAGGGCCTGGGACACGAGGCCGAGGGCTCACCTTGAAGATGTTGCGCAGGGGCATGGTGCCATGGGAAAAGCGGTGTACAAAAAGCGTCTCCAGCAGGCGCTTGATGTAGTGGAATGAGTGACAGATGCAGGCAAGGCTGGGAGAGGGGGAGCTGGCTCAGAGGAGTCCGCTTCCAGGCTTTTCCCCCACCCCCCACTCACCCCTCCAGCCTGGCCCACTCACTGCACCACTGTGTGCCGGCTGGACGTGAAGTCATATTTGTGGCCATAGATAAAAGGAACCCGGAAGTAGAAGAGCAGGTAGATGAAAAGGGGTCCCGCATACTCTGTCAAGAAGACCTGGGGGGATGGGCTCAGGTGAGTCACCCCATGTGGCTGATGGGAGAGGGAGCTGTAGGTATGGGTCAGGGCTCACCGTCACCCAGCTGATCTGGGCCCCCAGGTCCCGGAAGTACAGTGTGGCAGTGGTGCCCACAGGCAGCTTCTGCAGAACGTCCTCATCCTTCAGGGACTTGCCCTCTGCAGAGAGGCAGACCACAGCTCAGAAGCTACCCAGGCCTTCACCCACTGCCACTGGGGTGCCCAGGGTGGCCAAGCAACAGCTGTACTCACTGGGGTCCAGGCGGAGGGACTGGCGGGCAGGGTACCACTGTGGATCTGTGGGGAGAACAGGGTGTCACAGCACACAGCCTGGCAGGGCCCATGGACCCCACAGCTCCTCCCACCAAGGTCATGGCCTGTGTGGCTCCAGGACACAGCCCAGAACACAGGCAGAAGTGGGATGTCCTGAAACCAAATAAGGGCGTTCCTGCCGATGGCCACATGGGGGCGCTGCAACAAGCAAGCCCAGAAAGTCCTGGACCTCTGGGGGCATCTCTACAGGCGCTGGGGAAAGAAGTTGGCAGCAGGGGTCCCACCCAGAGGCCTCTGGCCAGAAGGGCTGCAGGAGGCACTGTGGCTGGGCCCTAGACTTACGGCTCTTAGTGAAAAGATTCTTGATCTCTGCGATAGTGGCATGGGGTTCCACCTGGGGGAAGCACAGGCCAGACAGAAGTCAGCCCTGGAGGGAGTCAGGACCCCTGATCCAGGCTCCCTCCTGCTGAAGTGGGGATGGATGGGGGCCTGGGTAGCTGCTATGGGAGTGGGGAGGGTTGGAGTCCAGGCCCCACACCCACATGGCCGAGTGGAGCAGCAAGGGCCTGCCAGAGCGGGGACAGCAGTGGGCCTGAGGGCCCAGTTTTACCAGGCGGCCGGGATGGCCCCAGCCAGGCTAGGAGACAGGAAGCTGGGCCTGTTTCTCTGCCGCTCCACTCCACCCCACCCACCACTCACCCCAGGGTCCAGGCCAGACCTCCCCTGGAAGGACAAGCTCCCCTCCCTCCCTGGCCTGGCCTCAGAAGGGGCAAGGTCACAACTCCACCCCCCGCCCAGCCCGAGGCCAGCTCAGTGGCAGTGTCCACTGAGGCAGCTTCACCTCCTCTTGTACCAGGAGACCAACTCCTGGCCACACCCAGAGGCCAGAGCTGCCCACTCTACCTTGAGCTTACAGGGACAGGCCCAGGCCTGAGGACGGCACCTCTCATGCGCACCCCTCCCAGGCAGGGGGTGGGGTGTCAGGACCCAGGTTGGAGGGGCACTCCCATCTCCCTCAGAGCCAGGAGTCCCCAGAAGGACTGGTGCTGTGAGCCCAGCACCCTAGCCCAGTACAGCTGGCATCACTGTCCTACCTTGTCCAAGAAGCACAGCTTCTCCCGAGTCTTCGCATCCAGAATCTCCACCTCGAAGAAGAGAACAGCCTTTTTACGTTTCTTGGCTACCTTTGGGGGCACAGGCCGGGGGAGGCCATTGAGGCCGAAGACAGGCCCAGGACCAAGGCCCTGGCTGGCTTCCCGAGCCACCAGGCTCATACTCAGCTCCATACTGCCCTGCTCTGCCCGTGAAGCCAGTGGCCCAAGCCACCGGTGGTCAGTCCCCACCACCGACCTACCCACGCACAGTGCTCTGGGCCAGGCTACGGGATCAAATTCTGCCACGGTGCTGGAAAGGAGCCCACGCCTGCCCTGGCACTGCCACCTTCTGTGCAGATGTAACCTGAGTGGCCCCACAGCCATGCCCAGCTAAATATAAAACTGCCCAGACTGAGCCCCCGAGGAACTGGATCACGAAAGTGAAGCTCTCAAGTGGACACAACCCCCAAAGAGCACCGGGAGATAGGGAGATCCCCAGAGGAAGGCATGGAGGTACCCCCCCGGCCCCCATACCCAGTGCAGAGTGAGGGCCAATCTTGGGGAGGAGGGTAAGAGGCCAGCAGGCAGCTTAACCCTAGCACCCAGTTCAGGCTGGCAGAGTTCACTGGGCTTGGAGAAGTCCCAGCTATTTTAAGAATCTGAGATAGATCATCCATTTCCCTTTCTGAACTGCGACAGACAGTCGGATTATTTCCCTCGTGCATTTGTGTTCCTAGGGAGGTGACAGATTCCAGAGCTATTGGTGCAGAGAGCCTCTCTCTATGTGTGGAAAGGGTCAGGAAACCAGGAAGTTTCCAGAAAGCACCCCAGCCTGGGCTGAGGCCTCAGTCCTGCCTCCCTGACCTCCCTCCCCACACGCTTTCACTAGATCCACCCAGACCATGTTCAAGGCCACCTTCAAGGCAGTCTTTGTGCCCTGTAAGCCCAACATAGCTCCCTTGTCTAGGCCCTGAAACCCTCAAAGCCCAGAGCTCACAGCCTGCACCACACACAATCTCCCTGAGCCCCGGACAGGGGCACAGCAGAGGGCCAGAGCTGGGAGGAAAGAAACTGGTAGGGGTGAGAGAAGAATCTGACCCACCCGCTCCATGCAGGATAAAGCAGATGCCACAGAGGTGAAGTGCAGGTGATGTCACAGTGAGGCCCAGGGGGCAGCCTGATCTTGAAAGGCCTGAGTGCCACTGAGCTTAGCACAAGCAGTAGCAGGCAAGGCTGGGTCTGTCCCCAAATCAACCACTGGGCAACAGGTGCTGAGGACCTTTCCCACCCGTGGTGGGCCCTCAGTCAGTGGCAGCATAGGGAAGAGGAGCAGGACACAAAACCCTAGGCAGGGGCCCAGCCAGGCTCTCTGAGAGCATGCCACCCACCCAAAGCCCAGGAAGAGGGCTCCCCTGCAACTGGGGCCCCCCAAAGAAAGGGGCTCTCCCCACACACACACCCCAATGATAGCAGTGGGCAGCACACAGGACTGAATCTGGCTCTGCCGCACAGTCATGTCTCTCTGGACCTCGGGCCGGGGGCAGACAGGAAAGGGTGTGCTTCACAGGGCTGTGAGGGTCCCATGGGACAATGCACAGCGGGGGGCCTGACAGATGCACAGTGCCCAGAGCCTCCAGCCCTGTGGGGCTGCCATGAAAGGGAGGGCATGGGCCTGGGTTCAGACCCCAGCTCCCCTGCTGGCTGTAATACCCACCCCCATTGTGGATGTGAGGGTAGGAGAGGACCCAGCACCCAAGAAGCCTTGGCCATGCCACCTGCACTTCACACATTAGAGAGAGCTCTGCTAGGCCGTGTGGCCTTGGGGCACAGGCTACTGAACCCCTCTGAGCCACAAAGATAACAAGACCAGCCAGAGGGGCCAGAAACAGGGAGCTGGTCCTATCACCTGCAGTACTGGTCCCACCAAGGGGACTCATGGGAGAGGGAAGGGGCACACACGCAATGTACTGAAAGGGCTAGAGCACCAGGGCCCCAGGTGGGCACAAGGCCTGCCCCATGGCTGCAGGTGTATGAATAGTTGCTGGGTCCCAGGCGGGCAGGGCCCACATGCCTTCGGAGCCTGTGTGGTCCACAGAAAGACAGCACCGAGCCTAAGGGAAAGAAGCCTCCAAGTTCCTGCTGAACCACTCAACAGCTTAAAATACAACCAGTCCTCTCCCAGTCCGCCAGCTGGTGGGGAAGGGCTGAAATCCTACCCTCCAGGACCAGGGCCCAGGAGGAGAGGACGGCTGTCAGGACCCTAACTGGCTTCTGGGAGAGGAAGCTGGGAGCAGGAGAGGGTGGCCAGAAGGGCCACACTCCCAGCAGCTGTCACACTGAGCCTGGGCCTGCCCAGGCCAGAGGACAGGAGAAGCTGAGCCCTCAAAGGTAAGCCCAGTCCAAGGGGCAGCACCAGGGGCCTGGGCCACCAGGGTGGGGGCTACTCCAGCACAGGGCCACCTCAGTAGGGTCGGTCCTCATTTCCTATTTCCTGTCGCCAAATCTTGGGATCCAGAGCCATCTTTACTACACAAGGTCTGAAAGACCCTGGGGGGTGGGGGGTGGGCAGATCCAGAAGCTCTCTATACTATTTTTGCAGCTTCTGGGTCTCTATAATTATTTCAAAATAAAAAGTTAAATAGAAATTATGCTAGGTGGGAAAAAACAAAGTTTTGCTAGGTGATAAACGCCAGACACAAAGGATCACGTATTTATATGAAATGTCAGGAAGAGTTAAATCCATGGACGGAAAGAAACTGGTGGCTGCCTGGGGCAGATGGAGGGAGAACGGGGAGTGCCGGCTAATGGGGCTTGGTCTCCTTTTGGGGTGACGGAAGTTGTGAAACTAGAGAGAGGGGGGTGGCTGTACAGCAGTGTGAGTGTACTACATACAGCTGAACTTTTTGCTTTTAAGGGGACAATTTTGTTACCTGAATTTTACCTCAATACAATTTTTAAAAGGGGGGCACTAACAAACAGGTCCCAATTACCCATCAAAAAAAAGTCCCTGGGCAGGGAGCAGCAGTCTCGTCACCCCGACCCCCACCCAGACTGAGGGCCTAAATGTGGGGGACCCTGTCGTGTGCTTCCCAGCCTGCAGTCCCTGAGCTCACCCCCTACTGCAACCCTCCCCACCCTGGCTCTGTGCCCAAGCACACCTCCCATGCCCTATGCTTCACACACACACACCCCCAACGTGCCTGCCCAGCCCTGAGGCCAGTCTGGGACAGGGACCCAGGGTAGGCCCAGGACTGGGGTCAGAGGCACAGGCAGCTGCTGAACACAGGAGGTGGCAGGCCCAGCCCCCATCTGGGGGAGAAGGCGGGTGACGGGCAGGGAGCCATGGTGGGCCCTCCTGAGGACTGCAGGGACAGCCCTTCCTGCCTCAGAGGGAAGCGGCCGGAGGGGACAACATGTTCCGCTCTACGATGAATGAAGCAAGGCCTGTGAGGGGTCACTGGCCCAAGGTCCATCGATGGCTGCAGGCAGGGAGTGTGGCCCTGCCGTCTACAATGGACAGAGGACAAGGACAGAGCAGGTACCCTGGCCTGGGGTGAATATGGTAACAGTCCAATAGTCTGGGAGGAATTCTCACCCCGAGTTCTGAGATTCTGGGCTCAGCCAACAGCAACTCGTGGCAGCATGAGGTGGCAGAGGGGTGTGGGGCAGTGACCAGGACAAGCGACAGAGCCACAGCCCCCCCTGTGGAGGCGGGGGGGGGGGGGCGCGGTGACAAAAGCCACACTGGTCTTCCCCGGCCCAGAGAGGGGCACCTGGAGCCGCTGTCTAGCAGCGGCGTCTCTGGCCCTCACCGTCTTAGGGAAATGAAAATGTTGCTAACAAGGTGGCAGTAGCAGAAAGAGGGACGCCGTTTTCTGAGCACCTGCTCCAAGCTAATGCCAGTGCCCAGAGCTGTCTGGGAGGTGAGGCTCCAGGGATGGACCCCATCTGGCAACAAGAGCACAGGTATGCTCAGGGCCTTTGCACGTGCAGTTCCAGCTGCCTAGAACGCTCTCCCCCAGACCCACAGGGCTCCCGCGCAACCTCCTCCAGCCTCCAGGCAACTTTGCAGTGAGGCCCTTCCTGACCATCAACTTAAAATCTAAACCCCCAGACCCTTACCATCCACCTCCCACTAGGCTGCACGCTGTTTTCCAGCACCTGAACATAGCCTAGCATGGAGCTGTGCTCTGTCCACACCTGTGTATGGCACCTGGCCAAAGTTTCACCTATTTCCTGATTGTGTGGCCCCCAACAAGTTACCCAACCCTTTTGAACCTCTATTTCTTCATCTCCAAAGCAGGCAGGCCCCAGCTGCTGTCTCACAAGGTTACTGTAAGATCTAGAGAGGTGATAAAAAAAACACCAAAAAAGAAACTACATAAACATACCCAGCCTAGAATCAATCACATAAAGAATAAATACACAGACCAATATTAGCAAAAGAGCACTGCTAGATGCCCAGAGAGCCAGGCCCCTCCTCCCCAAATCCTGCCCACAGGACATCAAGGTCACAGAGGTGGTGCAATGATGCTTCATCCAGCTGCTGACAGTGAGCAGAACCCTAACAATAGCAAGACACGTGTGGGCAGCAGAGGTGGGGCCTCTGCCACCGTCCCTACCACAGTCCCTACCACCATTCCCCACAGTGCTGGAGGCTGCCACATCTCTGCTGCCCCCTTGTGGCAGCAGCCTCCTCCCCACAGTCCCACATTCTGGAAGGGTGCTGGTGGCAGCCTGGCTCCACAGTCCCATGTCCCAGTGCCGGCCCAGGATGGGACGCTATGGGACCAGGATGGCACTAAGAGAGTGAGCACTAACCACAGCTCTGCCACTTACCAACCAAGTGGCTTCAGGGAGCCACTGCCCTGCATTCACTCATCCATCCATCCATTCATTCATTCCTGTACCTCTTCTTCCCATGGCTGGACACTGCAGTGACAAAGCCAGGCCCCTGCCTCCAGGGGACCTGCATTACACTCTGTGTGTACTTATGGGCAGCAAGCAGGGGACAGGAGCAGACAACAGTGGCATGATTTGTCACCAAGGGTTTCAAAGAAAAACAGAAAATGGGGTAGGGTGGAAGTCAGAAGTCATGCAAGTAGCCACTTTTGGCAGTGACCAGGGAAGGCCTCTCTCAGGAAGGCGCATCTAAGCAAAGGCCAGCAAGAAGTGAGGGAACAAGCCAGGCACACAACTGGGAGAAAGTGTTCCAGGCAGAGGGAGGGCAAGTACAAAGACAGCGGCTGGACTGTGCCTAGCGTGCTTGTGGAGCAGGCCAGAGGCCACGTGGACTGAACCACGTGAGTGGGGGGGAGCAGGAGGACATGAAAACGGGGACGACAGGGGCAGGCCATACAGTGCCTTGTGAGCCACAGAGAGGATTCTGGCTTTACTCTTGAGTGAAGAGGGAGCCGCGGAGGGTTCAAGAGGAGAGGGACATAACGTGTGAACTCAGTTGTTCACAGGCACCACCTGGGAACTGGGAGTCCAGGGTGGAGGTGAGGATGGGGTGAGAAGTGGGAATTCTGGACAGACTGTGAAGGTGGAGACAACAGGATCCGCTTAAGATTTGCACGTAGAGGTGAGAGGAGGGGAAGTCTGAGGTCTCTATCTGAGCCCCATAAGGGAGCAGCAGGAAGCAGGAGGCTGGTGGGAGGGGCAGGCACCCCCTGAGCCCACGCTGGAAGAGCTGGGTTTGCAACTGCTCTTCCACCCTGCGTGAGCTGCCAGGCAGACACAACACACGGGGTTCAGGCACCAGCGTCCAGGTCACCAGAGCCAGGAGCCTGGGCCCCTCTTGAGCTTCAGTTTCCCCATCTTTACAAACACAGCCAGCCCAGTGCTCCCCAGGCTCTTCCCATCCGTGAGGCAGACTCAGGGGCCTCGAGGCAGAGTACCACACAGCCAGGACCTGAGACAAGGGGCTGGAAGAGGCCCAAGAGTCAGCATGGATTCAGGGTCACCCTCAACACCTCCCACTTTTGCACTTGGAACTTCCTTGCATCCTAAGATGGGACGTGCTTAGTGGGTATGGACGAGGACAGTGGGCCCAGAACTTCAACAGTTTCCCAGCCCCCTCTCCTTACCCTCCCTTGTCCCTCCAGTGGCCAAGGGAGCAGGAGCCTTGAGCTCTGCTTCACAGATGAGGAAATCGACCCACGTCATGCATGTGCCTGAGGCCAGACTCCCGACACAGTCTCCTGGGACCACACCCCCAGCCAGGACACACTCTGCAGTGGACCCCACAGAGGGAGCACAAGGCAGGACACCTGCCTCCAGCAGGCTCTCTGGGACACCACAGGGACCGCCTGCCAGGAAAGGACCCTTAAATTGGGCTGCAGCATGCTGGGCAGCCTGGCAGTACCCAGCCTGTGCCTGCAGGGGGACATCTCCCAAGGCTGGGGCATAAGAAGCCCACTGTGGTGCAAACCCTGCTCAGAGCAACCCGGAACACCAGGCAAGGATGGAAATGGCCCCCAGGTCCTTCAGCCAGCCAGCCCAGGCACTCAGCTACTGCAGCTCCCATGGCCACCAGGCAGGGCACAGGGAACGGAGGCCTGGCCCACCTCCGCACCCGGCCAGCTAACCAACTCCCCCAGTGCAGAGGTCTGAGAGCACCTGCCCAGACTCAGAGGCTCAGCGCTCCCAGCTCCCTTTCCCTTACACTTTCCAGAAATGTCACCGTCACACTGCTCCTGCCAGAGCAGCTGAAAAGACCTTGGGCTCAGCTGCCAGGAAGCCAGCACAGGCCACACCTGCTCAACCAGAAATACCTCCTTCCCCAGTGGCCTCGCCTTGTGACCCCATTTCTCCAAGGAGCCCAGGACAGCTGTGGTGTAAGCAGAATATCATCACCCAGAGTGGGAAGGGCAGAGAGACTGACCACCCATTCCCAGGTACCCAGCCAGCAGCTCTCACCCCCACACCCACTGGCCAAATGAAAGATGTCAGGGTCTGAATGCCAATGGCCCTGGGCTGTGGGACGCAAGGCCAGGAGAAGCTGGCAGAGTAGCTCACCAGCACCCACAGCCCACGCACCTCCCTGGGCAGTGACAGGCTGTGCCTGTTCCATTTGGAAGTAATGTGTATCAGATGACTTCATTCCAAGGACTGTGCTAGGACCTTCACCTGCAAAGTTCACTTAGCCTCACCCAGGCCTGTGACCCGTTAGGTGGCTCACAAGGCAGCCCTTGCCCAAGACAGGTAACCAGGAAGTGACAGACCCAACGCCAACCCAGCCCGCCTGGGCCTACAGCCCTGCTCACCACCACGATGCAATACAACCTCCACTCTGAAGGGCAGGACCAAATGCTAACAGAAAGAGGCAAACCCTGGACTGTATTACCTGGAAGGTACCCGCTCCCTGCTGACACTCCAACTTCATTCAGCACATCGGCCTGGAAGCTCTGGACTCAGCAAAACATGCCACCTCCACAGGGAGCGCCCTGCTGGGGAGCCGGAGCACTAAGCCCACTCCTCCCTGACCTCACCCTCCCCTGGCTCTGAGGTCAGGCCTTATGGAGGGCAAAAGGCTCGTCACCTCCTGATACCACCCAGAGAGGCCTAGGCAGGCTTAGCAGCTGTCTAAACACTTCCTGTGCGTTTTCTTGTCACAGGCTAAGGCCATCAGCAGGCCCAGAAAAGCAGTGCCACTGGCGGGCCAGAGTCTGACCCACTTTCCCAGCCTGAGCACTGCTGGCTTCTGCACCTGTCAATGGGAAAGTTCGTCAGAGAACCTAACACGGATGAATCCTATGACACACAAGGCAGAAGTCCTGCCCAGTGGTCCTGAACCCCACCTGCTTGTGTGACAACCTAGACAGGGAAATCAGGATCTCAGATGGAGCCCAGGATCCACAGCTTCAAACGGTGGCAGGTGGAGGTGACCCCCCAACCTGGGCTGCCTTCCTCAAATAGACCCTGCCCTCTGGAAGAAGCCCAACTGATACAGCCCTCCCAGGCCCTCCCAGGCCCTCCCAGTGGGGCCTTAGCCAACCCCTGAGGTCACTCCCCACCCCCTCCCTGCACCCTCCCTCCCTGGGTGTGAGCACACAGCCCCCAACACCACCACTGGCTCCCTTTAGATCGGCTGTCACACCACTCACAGATGAGGAGGCCGAAGTGCAGAAGCACAAGTCGCCAGCCCAAGGGCACACGGGCTACAAGCTCCAGAACCAGGATTGCATCTGTTTCTGCTCCTTAGGAACTGAATACTCTTCCTTCAGGGCCATGCCAGGACCCAGATCCCCAGGGGATGGCCCAGATCTGCACCCCTGTACCCCATGGCCAGGTCAAGGGTGGTGACCACATGTGGTCTCTGTATCTCTGGGCAGGAAGGCACTGTCAGATCAGAAAGCTGGAAGAGGCCGGAGATGCTGACCCCTGTGGACACAGGCTGATCAGAGCGGCAGGAGGAACTCATCCGGACCGACCCCCCGACCTGTGCCCAGCACTCCCAGGCCAAGTGCAGCAGGCAGGTTAGTCCACCCTGGGGAGCTCAGCTTGCAGAATAGCTGGTCTGGGATCCACATGGCCAGCCTTATACAGGGAGCAGCAGCTAACACCTCCCATGCACTCACAACATGTCAGACACGGAGACATGTCCTCCACATGAATTATCTCCTTTACTATTAACCCTCTTTTGCAGGACAGTCTTATTCATTCGCTGCACAAATACTGACTAAACACCTACTACACGCCAGGTTAAGGGATCTAGGGATTCAGTCATGGAAGGAGAAACAGAAATCCTTGCCCATGCAGAGCTGACATTTTAGTCAGGGAACAGAGGCAATTAAATAGTTGCACATAACATTAGAAGATGACATCTGCCATAGGAAAAGGGCGTTGGGGTGGCACGTAAAGGGGGGTACAGTTTCATATAAAGTGGTCAAGAAAGGCCCCCCGAGAGGACACTGAGACAGCCCTGAAGGCAATGAAGGGAAGAGCAGCTCAGAGATCCGGAGACAGCAGCCAGGCAGAGAAGCGGCCCGGGCAGCGTGCTCCCCGTGCGGCACGCTTCCTGCACTCAAGCAGCAGAGCAGAGGCCCCTGTGGCTGGAGCGAGGAGCAAGGCTGGGAGTGGGAGGAGGTGAGGGCAGGGTGGGGACGGGTTGTGCAGGCTATCCCTTTTACTCTGAGTTCGGTGGGAGCCATAGAGAGTTCTGCCAGAGCAGGAACGCGACCTGAGTTGGGTTCTTAAAGGATCTCTCTGAATGGTAAGCAAATAAGGGTAGAAGTAGACTATGGGAATAATTCTATCGCAAATAAAGGATGGCTTAGACCAAGGGGTCAGCAGACTATGGCCCACAGGCCAATCCCGGTCCACTGCCTGCCTCCAACAAGCTAAGAATGGTTGGAAAAAAACAAAAGAAGCCTATTTCATGAAATTCAGATATCAATACCCACAAAGTTGTATCGGAGCACGGCCATGCTCATTGACTGAAGGATCACATAGGGCTTCTCCTGTTACAACAGCTAGTCCATTAGGCAGGCACCCCTCCACTGTTTTTCTGAAAATGAAGACTTGGGACCCAGTCCCAGGACTGGCAATAGGGCCTGGTCCCCAGCGATGGGTGTCACTCACTTTCTTACCCCCATGCAGGTCCCCAACAGCCAGGTGGCACAGTAGGTGTTACCAGGTCAGGGTGAGACATCCAGGCCCCATCTCCTAGTCCAGTCTCAGCTCCTGGGGCCGCCCATCTCCTGGGCCTCTATCTGGCCCAAAGGAGCTCCAACCTAGGTCATCACACCTTAGTACGTGAGAGTGAGCCAGTGGGCTCTACCTGAGGGTGGTTGTAGCCACCTCCAGCACAGCAACCTTGTGCCCCTCAGGGGCAGCTGGCCCGGGCCAGGGAACCCCCACCACACCAGAAGCCAGGACCTGCGTCCACAGAGTGAGGCTGTGCTTGCTGCCCACAAACCTGAAAAGGGCTCAGTAGTGTACGGAGGGGCACCTGTAACCCCCAAAAGCCTTTTCTGCTGAGAAGTAAGTTCCCATTCTTCATTCTCTCAGCAAATACTCACTGAGCCTATCCATGTGCCGACCCGTGCTAGGTGCTGGGCTCTAGGATAAGTAGAAAAGCCTACTTGTGACAGCAGGGTGCTGAGCAATGTTCCAGGTGATGGGATACAACAGTGAGCACAGCCGATAGAGGCCAGAGCCCCCCATGGGACCCGCTCCCGCTCAAGGGGAACATGGGCAAAGCATCCACCATATAACACGAGGTCCAGATTCACCAGGCACCATAAAGAAAACAAAGGGAGCCCTGGCTGGTGTGGCTCAGTAGAATGAGTGCTGGCCTGCAAACCAAAGGGTTGCCTGTTCAACTGCCAGCCTGGATCACAGGCCAGGTCCCCAGTAGGGGGCGAGCGAGAGGCAACCACACATTGATGTTTCTCTCCTCTTTCTCCTTCCCTTCCTCTCTCTCTAAAAATAAATTTAAAATTTAAAACCAGAGTGCCACAGGAATGATTAGGGAAGGCCTTTCTAAGAAAGTGTGATTTGAATCAAACCATAAGGCTGCGGCGGGGCGGGGGGGGGGGGGGGGGGGGGGGGGGGGGGGGGGGGGGGGGGGGGGGGCGGCGTTGCAAAGGCCCTGAGGCAGCACAGAGCTTCCCAGGGCTCAGGAACATCGAGAGGCTGGAACAAAGTGGACTGGAGAGCAAGCAGCTGAGGAGGAGGCTGGAAGGGCAGCCGAGACAAGCCCTTTGGGAAGGTGCTGGAGCGCCACAACATGGTCTGGGTTTGAGAAGGATCCCTCCCACCGTTGGGGCTGGGGGTGGGGAGCAGCAGTAAGAGTCTCAGAAACCACCCAGGCCAGAGCCGCTGGGAGCTTGGACTGGGGCATAGAAGTGGCAAGGTGGTAAAAATGACACCCTACTTTCTGGATTCTGGGTTGTCACTGACTCAAAACCAGTTGCCAACTTTCAAGAGAAAAAAAAAAACTTCCTATGTCAACATAAGATATGTACATCAATCCTAAGATGCATCCCAACTTAAGGAAGGAACATGAAAATGCTAAGGGGGAAAATGTGCATCTTGGGATGAAGATGGAGTAGTAACAAATGCAACAGAGGGCTACAGGTTTTCAGAAATGTTTAACAGGCCTAGCCACCTGGACCAAGGGAAAGGTAAACTGAAAGATGTCAGCCCTAGCTGTTGAGAGAGGGCTCCAGGGAGACACCCAGGGCTGTCCGCCCACCTGTGAGCCCCACAGGTTTCTGCCAGTTCCACTCTGCCCCTCTGGTTGCAAGTGAAATAAAGCGACAGGAAAGGAATCTAGGAGTCCTGACATGGACGACCATCCCCATGCCTTCTCCCTGGGTGGTACGTGTTCCCAGGTCCAGAGGGAGCCCTGGAAGTGGTTTCACATCACCAGAAATGGTCCTGCCCACTGAGACCCCAGGTGAGCCAGACTGCAGTGGGCAGTGAAGTTCCTGGGCCGGCCTAGAGGAAGGAGCCTGGCAGGAATGTTCTTGGGGACTGATGATCAAGGTTTTTAGCACTTCCCACAGGATCTCCATCTTATCCTGACAGGACAACTCAGAGTTCAGGTAACTCTGGATGAAAAAGGATGGCCAAACTCCAAAATCACTAAAAATGAGCAGGAGCCGGCTTCACAGCAGAAGAGGACCCACACTAATGTAGCAAAGCTACACGCTCGCCAATCGAGAAATTCCAGTCCATAAAACAGTCACACCCCCCACAAACATGTAAAGGTCCTTTCCCCTTGAGCTGCAGTGCCTTTTGCGGAGTGGGGGGTTAAAGGTGATCTGGCTAACTGCCTAGGCCTGCCATGCACCTTGCTCTGTAGGACAATGTCTCTAACAGACACACAAAATTACTCACTCCACAGTCTGTCGAGCCCAGCCAGGAGCTGGGGACCTAGAGGAGAGCAGAGAGTGAGGGGCTCACACACACCCCCTATCAGAAGGTGCCAAGTCTATGTGGAGAACTAAACGGGAGAGGCGACGATGTGGCCTGGCTGCGTCAGGGGGAGCCTCTCAAAGGAGGTGAGGCTGGAGCTGAAACCTCAATGACATGATTCCCAGACAGAGCAGCCTCCCCCAGCCCATCCCGGTACTGGCGCTACCCAGCCAAACTCTAGCCCTGTCCTCTGTGGATCCCCACCCTCAGCCTGGAGATTGTTAGACTTGATTCTCTGGAGCAAACAGTGTTCAACAATATACTGTTTCAGACTATACATCTACCCAAGAGCTCTGATATCACCCTCACCCCCCTCGAGAGAGATGCTCCGCCAACCCCATCTCCTGAGAAGCCTTGGTGCAGCAGCCCCCCAGTCCCTTCTTGAGTTAGACTCCTGAGGTGCCTGGGAGACAGCTTCTCCCCATAAAACGAGAGGCTCCACCTGTGACCCCCACCCTCAAAGTTCAACCTGCTTCCTAATGTGAGGCTCCAGTTGCCAATGTTAAACCACCCTGCCCCAAACATGGCCAACCGGCACCCACCCTGGGGTCAGGCACTGTTCCCATGGGCCCCACCACACAACCAGCATGGCCTGGCCAATGCTCCCTGATCCCTTTAAATGGGAATAAAAAAGAATTCAGAAGGGCCCAGAGTGCAGCACAAACCCTGCAGTCTCCCAGGATAACTGAATGGCCTGGGGACTCAGCTTACATAACAGCCTGGTTCGAGCAGGGACAGACACAGGGCTGTGCCAGCCTGCCAGTCACTGCAAGCCACTGAGAGGCCCTTTATCCTTCCAAGGGCTTGGAAAGGCTCATGGCCCATTTCTAACTAACCACTTGTCAGTAGGGAACTACACTGAGCATTTATGTAACAAGCAAAGCAACAAGAGGGCCCGAAAGGACTTAAAAATAAGCCACCTCCTGGAAGTTAACCTTTTAGGCAAAATCAACAGGAAAAAGGACTTCCATCACCCTACGGATAAAGTCCACAGGCATCTGGGTGGCTACAAAGCCCTGCCTGGCAGGCCTCATCTCTTGATGAGAGGCATCCATGAAAGTCTGGCTCCCAGGCCTCTGCACACACTGTTCCCCTCCCTCCCTCAGGCCTCACTTAGGTGAAAGACTTTGAGGGCAGAGGCTGTGATTCCTTCACCCCAGTATTCGGGGCATTTAATATGTAAAGAGAAAGATAGTATGTTGCAACGAGTACACTAATGAAGAAATGACAGATTGGAAACAGATAAGTTAAGCCCCAGAGCAGGAGATCACCTGGACCAGCAGAGCCTGCCAGCCACCTGTGCAGGGAGGGGCAGGCCCAGGTGCAATCTTGGCAGCCCTCATGGAAAGGGTGGAATGATGGAAGTAGGCCTGCTGAGGTGGGGTAGACCCTGGCCATGTGCTCAAGGAGCCATAAGAAGCTGCCTTCCCTAGGTCAGAACCCCTAAGAACTGGCCAAAGGAGGTCCCGCAGCCCACCATGTGAGTCACCAGACTCATCCAGGTCCCTGCAGCAGACCCCACTCTCACCCTTCTGCTCCTTGTGAGCCTGACGGAAAGAAGATGCATTCATTCACCCAATCATTCATTCAACAAACAGGCACTGGCCATATCCTGGGGGGAGCTGCAGGAACAAGACACGGAGTCCCTGCCCTCACAGAACTCAGTCTGACAGGGACAGAAAGACCATCAAGTACCCAAATGAAAAGACCACAGCCAGACAGCCCCTGAAAGGGAGAACGGGCACTGGGGGGTGGGGGCAGGGGTTGTACTCCAGATAGGATGGTCCAGGAAGGCCTCTCAGCAGGACACTGAAGCTGAGCTCTCAATAACCAGAGGCAACGAGGCATGGAAAGAACAGAAGGAAGAGCATATGCTCACAGAGCAGCAACGTGGCTGTGGGTGTGTGAGAAGGGGGAATGTAGTGATAAGTGTGGAAAGCAGGGAACAGAGAATGACAGACAAGAAGCCTCCTCCTTTTGAGGAGTGAGCCAGAATGCTAAGATCCTCCCATTCACACACTTGGGTGAGGAGGCTGTGACCACTATCTTGTATGATTCTTTGTCATAGCAAGTTAAAAAGCGGGTTCTGAGTGCACTATGACTTTACTGATGATCTTCCTGTGGAGCAGAAAAGAGTGGGCCATCCCAGAATATAACTCGGTATATCAAAACTGGCCACTGGCATCTGGGCTGCTTCTCCCACCTGCTGGGCATATTATTAGCATGAAGCTGTCTCCAGAAGCCCCACTGGCCCTGTTCACTGACAAGTTGATGCAGACCTGTCTATCTGCCCCGTGATTTGTCCTTATCCACCTTATGCTCTGTACCATGACTGAAGGCCAGGAAGTGCGCTGGGCACATCCCACTCCCCAGTGGCCCTCTGAGACAGGTGTCCTCAACCTGACTTCACAGGTGAGAAAACTGGAACTTGAGCAGCATAAATGTCCAAGGGCAGACTCCCTCAGCATCCTCCACACAACCCCTTCACAACCACACACTTCACTCCTTTCTCAGTGCGTGACAACCTGGGCCCCCACAGAGCAAAGCCCACTTGAGGCGTGGTAGAATGGGGCTCTGCCACTCACTGTGTGACCAGGGGCACATCACTTTGCCTCAGTCTCCCCATCTATCTCATAGGTTTATTGTAAGGGTTAAGTAAGTTATTAGATAAAAAGCACTTAGAGTGACAACATTGGCAATAGCTTTATTGTTTTTATCATTATTACGATGCTCTGGCTCTTTCCTGTATTCAAACACTCTCAGCTGCCACTGTCAATATCAGCAAGAGGGTGTTAAGACCTAGCCTGAGCTTGACCAACCAGCCCAACAAGGTCTCCGGCCTTTCTCACCAGCCAAGCCAGTCAGTGAAAGTGCAGGGATGCCCAACCAAACAACCCTGTCACAAGAGGTGCAAGTCCCTTCCAAGCACACTCTCACTCAGGGCTGTCAACCCGCCTCCTCCTCTCTCCTCAGGAACCTGATATTCAAGGGGCTCTGCTAAGCTCCGGACCACTCCCAGTCTCAGCCAGTGCAGCTCAGTTGCCCCACCTGGAGCCCACCCTCACCCACTGGGCTCCTTCTACCTGCCTCCTCCGCCTAGGCCCTGCCTCATCCACCTTGGTCCGGCCCTACCACCCCCCACCCCACCCCCACCTCCTCCAACTCAGCACCGGGGCACTTGGAGGCAAGCAGATCAACAGGACTCACTAAATGTTAGCTGCTGTGCTGTGCCTGGCCCTGAGTTAAGTACCTTCCATGCACCTGCTCATCTAATGCTCACCAGAGGGATAACCCCTTGAAGTCATAACCCTGTGAGGGTAGGAACCATTATGCCCAGCAGGGTGGTGGTTAGTGTGCAACAGGGAGCTCCGAAGGGGAAGGCGCCTGATGACAGCATTTGTACTTTCCAGGGTTTAAACAGCTCCCATCCCCCCAGCCTTACCCAACCCCTGCCCATTCCATGCTCTCAACCTGACATCCCTGAAAACACAGTTGGAAAGATATGCACAATCAGAGCCAACGTGAGCCAGCTAAGGCATGCCCTTGACCCCCATTCTATGGATGAGAAAACTGGCTTGTGAGGTTGCAGGACCTGCCCGTGGGCTCCAGCTGTGTATGGGACTGGCTGTGCGACCCTGGGAAAGGCCCTCCTCTCTGGGCCTCAGGTCCCTTACCTATAGAGTACAGAGGACAAACCAGAGTCCTAGAGCTCTAGAGAATTCTAGGCCGGGCTTCTCAGAACCAAGGGCCCGCAGCAAGGGAGCGGCTGAAGTGTAGAGCTACACCACCAAGGGACAGAGGAGGGGAGTCACCAGAAGAATCTGCCACTGTGAATCACTACTTGCTCAGAGCAAGAAGTCTGCAGAGTGTCAAAAGCCTAAGACCCACCCACAGGCTCTTAGCCTGAGGCATGCCAACAGAGGAAAGGCCCTTAGTGCCCACCAAGTCTTCATAGCTACAGAACTCCTGAGGGATGGCCCATGCAATTTCAGGGCAGAGAGAGATCCTCCGTCAGCAGCCCACATCGGCCCACAGGGACCCCACCCCCAACACTCCAGCAAAGAACGCGTCCTCAGAAACATGCACAGCCCCCTGCAGCAGCAGCAGCAGCACAGGATCGACGCTGGGTGTAAGTGAAGGACTATCCCTGCCCACCTGATCGGGTGCTCCCAGGACTCGATAACCACCGGTGGCCACCAGCAGCATCACACTACTGTGGCTCCGATTCTTCTATCAGTGAGCAATCAGACCTAGGTCTGGGCCCTGTCTCCGCCATGATGTGACTGACTGTGGGCAAGTTCCTAATCCACAAAATGGGGGACACAGAGTACCCATCTCTCAGTGTTTTGGGAGGGACACTGTAAACGTGAACTGTTCCTGCTTTTATCATTATTCAGCCACAAAGAGAGCTCAGAAAGAAGGGGTCACAAGCAGGGTCCATCCAGACTGCAAATGCAGAATCAACCCCAAAAGCATTTTCTGAAGGCCTGATTGATTCGGAGTGCAGAAGGGTGTGAGAGTGAGAGGTCAGGCAGTCCTCAGCTCAGAACACGGCACCTTCCTGCAAAGAGGCAACAAACTTCTCCAGCAAGGGTCAGGGACCCACATGGCAAAACAGGGCTCAATGGTCAGAAACCACCTACTTACTCCTCACCTGCTATTTCAAAAGGACACACGAATTCAGAAGAAAAAAATTATAGGGAACAGCAGACACCTAGTATCTCACCCCTGAAGTTTAATAGATAGTTTCATTTTCCTCTAGTTATATCAGATTCCTTTTTCTAAAATAAAATAGACATAGCTACTATCCCTGGCTGGTGTGGCTCAGTGGGCTGAGCACAGGCCTGCAAACCAAAGGGTTGCCAGTTTGATTCCCAGTCAGGGCACATGCCTGGGTTGTGGGCCAGATCCCCAGTTGAGGGCATGCGAGAGGCAACCACACACTGACGTTTCTCTCCCCCTCTTTCTCCTTCCTTTCCCCTCTCTCTAAAAATAAATAAATAAAATCTTAAAAAAAAAAAAAAGAATAGGCATAGCTAAAGCCTTCCCCAAGCCTTCGCTTCCTCATCTGTTCCTCCCCAAGCAATGGTTCCTCCAGCTACTGTGTAATTCCCACTCACCTTTCACCTCAGATCACAACTTATCTTTTTACGAGGCATATACTCATAAACAGTACACATAAGTCACATTTTTTAAATTTACAGAATCTTTTGCAACTTGCTTTTTTCCACTCAACAGGATGTTTGGAGATTTATTAAAGGGCTAGGTAAATCGAACTGATTTTTTCTATCTAGCTGTTTTGTGCAAAACAGTTCAAAAGAACAAGCGAGTGCTGCACATAGCACCTCCCATAATAAGCATGCCCCTTGATGACGTACGTACTTCCACCAACTTCATAACGCTCTTTAAACATAACGCTCTTTAAACATAACGCTCTACTTCACTGTCACAATGACGTGGATTTCACTCCGAGGAGCAGCCACAGACAGGCTCACAGAGGTTAAGTAAGCTGCCCTGGGTCACACAATGAGAGTGGCAGAGCCAGGACTCAGCCCAGGCCTATTCACTGTCTAACACACCTTTTTTTTTTTTTTAAGATTTTATTTATTTTTAGAGAGAAGGGAATGGAGAGGGAGAAGAGAGGGAGAGAAACATCAGTGTGTGAGAGAAACATCAATCCCTTTTGCCCCTTGCATCCCTCCAACCAGGGACCTGGCCCACAACCCAGGCATGTGCCCTGCCAGGGAATCAAACCAGTGACCTTCCAGGTCACAGACCAGCTCTCAATCCACTGAGCCACACCAGCCAGGCCCTAAGTCTAACATACCTTTGACACCATTAAACATGAGTGTACTACTCTCTCCTTAATTATCACCTTCCTACTCAAAACAATTGTCACATAGTTATTCCTGTGGAGGTAGCTGAGGCAAGAATTTGCCCGAGGCACTATATTGGCCTAGAATTATCACAAACTGGGCACCAACAGAGCTACCCTTTGTGGAGGGGGGTGACTGAAGATCCTAAATGAGAGCAGGGGGAACGCCAAGAGGATGAGGCTTCCTTACCTTGGGGTACCCAGCTGCAGGAAATGAGCAGTAACAGGCTCAGGGAGGCTGGAAGGTAGCAATTCCCCTCATTACAAGATGCAACAGCTGTTTTTCCCGCTGCCACTGGGATCATTGTTTTGACCTCTTATCTACACTAGCAAAAACTGCACTAAAAAAATCCGGTAGCCTGAGATGAGCAGTTCCCTTATCTTACCTTGCTCTGACCCCAAGACAATCCCAAGGGCAGCCCGCAACTTCCAAGAGCCAGCCTCAGCTAAGGCCTGAGGGGGACCTGCCTTATCCACCCTGCTCTATCCGCTAGTCTCAGGCCACTGAAGGGAGACTTTTTTTTTTTAATCTCAGATTACAGAGGGGAGCCAGGCAAATAAACTCCAACACACGTTTCCTACAGCTGGAATTCTAACGACCGTAACATCAGATACCAGCCCTGGTTAGCTTGCTGTGTGACACTGCACAAGTCCTGCACCTTTCTGTGTAACATTTCTAACACTCATAAACTGCACTTCCATTGTTTGTAAACTGCCCTTTATCATCTGAAGAAACCTCTGAGGGCCACAAAGGCCTTTTGAGGAAGACTAATCTCTCCGTGGAGAGGGAGACACTTAGGAGGAGACTCAGTCCCAAATAAAAATATATTCTTTGATGTGGACAGTAACTGAAACCATTTTCTCAATCTTTGCTAAATATGAGTGAAAGCATCCTCGCTATTTTTACTAATCTGCAAAAAAAAAAAAAACACCTGGAGTAAAACTAACCTGCTTGCTGTGTGAACTGGACAGGGAGATAAACGTTCCTCCCACCCAGAAACTCTGTAGCTATCACCTCAGTGGGTACTTGGCAAAGGTTAGCAGGGAATGATAACAGAAAACAGCAAAATAACTATTTTTTTTCCTCCAAGGTCACTTTGAACACTAGGTTTGAAGCTCCCCATTCCTTGCAGGAGGGAAAAGGTGTGAGTAAGGCAAAGCATGTTTCTCAGTCCAACCATGGGTCTCAGGCTGTGCCCAGCTTCCCAGAACAAAAGTGCCCACCCTAAGAGTTCTCAGAGGCCTACTTTATCTGACTACCAACTAGTAAAATTAAGAGATTTGACTTGAGTGGTAAACACACAATGCTATATACAGATGATGAATTATAAAACTGTACACTTGAAACCAATATAATTTTATTAACCAATGGTACCCCCAACAAATTTAATAAAAAATAAAATTAAAACTGCACTTTCAAACTGCCACACGGACCTTCCATCCTGCATCTTCCAAACTACATGTGGCTTTTTCTCCAGGGTTACACAAAGGGTTTGAAAGGGAAAACTATATTCAAAGAACTTTATATATAATAATGACAAAGATGAATGGGGCACAAGAGATAAGTGAATCCCTACCTTCTTTTTTTTTAGCACCATGTCAAAAATGCCTGAGGATGTATTGGTTAAAAGTTTCAAAGGATTCTGAATGAATTTACCAAAAATAATAATAATAAAAGAGGCAGGCAGAGATAGTGGTATTCAACTTATGAATAAAAACAATTAATCCTCCCATTTATATGAGGTACCTAACCACAGTCAAATTCATAGAAACAGGAAGTAGAATGGCAGTTGCTGGGCAGAGAGGGGAGCAGGAAGCTAATATTTTACCAGCACAGAATTTCGGGTTTTTTGCAAGATGAAAAGAACAGAGTTCTAGAGACAGTGATGGCTGCACAACAATGTGAATGACTTCATGCCACTGACCTGTACCCTTAAAAAGAGTAAAGATGGTAATCTTTTTTAAGATTTTATTTATTTATTTATTAGAGAGGGAAGGGAGAGGGGGAGAGAGAGAGAGAGAAACATCAATGTGCGGTTGCTGGGGGACATGGCCTGCAACCTAGGCATGTGCCCTGACTGGGAATCAAACCTGCGATGCCTGAAGATGGTAAGTTTTATACGTATTTTACCACAATTTTTTTAATTGGGAGGGGGAAAAAAAGAACAATAAATTCCTTGACCTGCTAATTTTCATTTGGGGACCAGTATGCCATAGTGGCTAGTAGCTAAGAATCTGAAGTTCTGAGTTTCTCTCTCTGCTCTGCATTTACTAGCTGGGAACCCTTAGGCAAGTCACTGGACATCTCTGAGGCTGTTCTTCATCTACAAAAATGGAAATAATAACAATAATAGTCTCCTACTTGATAGGTTATGAGGATAAGAAAACAAGGTTACAGAACCTCATTAGCACACGAGTGAGCACTTGCTAAATGGTTATAATTAACATTTTTAACAATAAATGATCTTTATATTCAATGATGTTACTTAAAAGTCAGCAATAACTAAATAGTAACAAAATTACTACTATTATCAGAGAGATCTGTAAATGCATGAAAATACTTTGTTTTACGAGAAAAAGAAACCCAGGTTAGTAGTCAGAAGACGGGCTTCGAGAGTGGCTGTGGGCGTGAGTTTTCTCCTCGGTAACACACAAGGATTGACAAAGATGATCTCTTAGATTACCAGGATGCCAGAAGCTTTGCTGCTTGGCCAGAACCAGCCCTGGCAGCACTTCCCTCATCTCCTAAGCTTCTCGGAACGTCCTGAGCGAGGGAAGGGGTCCAAAGGTCGTGCCAAAGAGAGCTGACAGCAAAACCCCTTCCTAAGCCTGAGGAGGCGGCATGGTGCAAGGTTTGGGCAAGGCACCCACGCATCGTGGGCAAAGGTCCCGCACTCCCCCTCCTCCCCGCCAAAGTCTGCAACTTTGCCCACTGGGGGAGCTAGAAGCAGGTCTAGTGGAGACCCCCAAGAAACGGGACCCCCAAAACAGCCTGGTTTGCAGAATTATAAATACCTCCTCTGCACATGCGCACTGAAATTTACGAGCAGCTACCGGGCACAACCGCACCCACTGCGCCTGCGCCTTTAGGCCCTTCTTCGAACACAAGAAAGGGAGATTCCCGTGGTCCCACAAAGAAAAAAAATGGGTCTGTGGCCATCGGTCGGTCCCCGTTTTCTCGTTTCTCACCTCATAGTGCTTCATGACTCCCTCACACAGCGACTGCTGCTCCTGCTGCTGCTTCTGCCTACCAGCGCGCGATGCAGGACAGCTCTCTCAGGCGCTCACTACCACCGCGCGAGACCAACCCCAGCTCCGTGTCCGCCCCGCCCCTCCCTGCCGCGCGTTCCCCTCCAGCCAATCAGCGTGCAGGGCGCCCACCTACGTCCCCGCCCTGCGGGATGGTCGAGGGAAGACTAGCCGCTCTCAATCCTAGGGATGGCCAACCAGCCTGCGGAATCCATCCAGAGGGCGGAGCGCAAGCAGGACAAAACTGGGGGAAAAGGGGCGTAGCCCACACCAATCAAAATTGGCCCCCAGGCCGCAGGCCCCTTTCCCCGCCCCTTGGTGGCGTCGCTGTGGAAACCGAGAGAAGCGACGGTTACTGCAAAGCCGGGGGCGGGAGCAAGAAGTTGAGTGACAAGGAGGGCAGCGTCCAAAGCCGGGCGAAGAGGCTGGGTGAATTCCGAAGTGGGCGGCCCCTGGGGTACTGGGGAGCAATGGGACAGGCTAGGGTCTGGGGGAGTGGGCTGAAGTGCCTAGATGGAGAGGGCTCTCCGACGAAGGGACCCGTATCTATCATGAATGTGAGGGAAGGAAAGAAGAAATGGGTAGCGAAAAGCACCCTGGGATTCTCCCAACCTGCACTCTGGTGGGTGTCTTCACTGCCCTTCTCAATGCAAGCTCCCATTCCGTAAGGGCAAGGGGCCCACATCTGTCTCCACCTGCGCTGTCGGGTATGGTCACCATATGAAGCTGGCAAGCCCTTGAAATATGGCTGGTCCAGTTTAAGATGTGCTGTATAAATGTCAAACATACTAATTTCAAAAAATAGTATGAAAATGAGGGGTTTTTTAAGTTTCATAACCTTTTATGTCGATTACACCTTGAAATGATATTTTGTATATATTGGATTAAGATACATTACTAAAATTAAGTTCCCCTGTTTCTTTTAACTTTTTTAACGTGCCTATTGGAACATTGAAAATCAGACACAGTTCACATTTGTAGCTGGCAGTTGTGCACATACTAGCTCTACTGGACAGTGCTGGCCTGGGGTCATGCCATCTTTTGTCATGAGTGGGCTTGAGAGGTTGGATGCTCACACACACACATACGCACACGTACTCATCATGCACACACTCAAGACTTCAGGACAAGCTAAGGAGTGGGCAGCACCTGGCACACTCCCTCAACTTTTCTTTTCTCCCAGTTCCAGGCCTGTTGCTGAGACACCATCAACAGCTGCACCCTCTGGAACCCAGAGATCTGACATCAGGGAGATGGGGAGAAGTCCTCAAAGGTAGATCTCTGAATCATAGGGGAGTGGGGTGGGGTGAGAGTGAGTCACTGCTGAGCCCTTAATCATCCAGGTTCAGTTCTCGAAACTTCTGAAGCTATAGCTTTTGGGGACTTCCAGGTAATGGCCAAGGGTGTGGTCTTCAGAAGCTCACTATCCTTTTCACTGTGCCTGTGTGGACAAACCAAATGAAAGCACAAAGGTGTTTTATAACTGCAAAGCACCTATCCTTTTCTGTTAGTTTTGGGGTTCATAGTATCTTGAAACCTGTGTCCCAACAGGCCTCCTTGCTGCCCTATTTAAGGGGGACAGGGGAGTACTCCAAGGCCACAAGTTAAAATCCTACCAAGTTGAATTACTTGAGATGTCTAATTATGAGTTGTTGAGTGGGCAGGATTGAACCCTAAAACCTAGCCACATTTTGCTACTTTGACAGTTCTGGCAATTTTCATTTTCTCTGGTGTGGTCTGAGTAGGTGCATCTTCCGTATCACTGGGTTCCAGCTATATAATGTGGTGTTGTGGCCAAACAAATGACATTCTTGGAGAGATTGCACACACATTTCTACAGCCTTGGAACATTCTGGAGTTCCTTTTTTGAGACAGCTTTCCTGAGCTGCACACTCATTCAACAGGAACAAAATCATTTTGTGAATCTACTGTGCTGTGTGCCATCAGGGGCATACAGATAATTTCCACCCTGCTCATGCACAAGAGGCTCATAGGAAGGCAGGAGCAGGTCTCCCAAGGAGAATTCTTCCTTACTTCTGATGGTTAGTGCAAGAGGAAGGACCCCCTGTTGGCTTCATCTGGCTTCCAGTAACCAGGCTGTCAGCAAAAATCAAATCCACCCTTGGAATGAAGACTGGTCACTTTATACAGCCATTCATGACACTGTACGGTAGCTGTGGCTGTGCCTGTCATTAGGGACAGATAAGTCATGCTTGTGCCCTCAGGATCCCCAGCACAGCGGTCAATTTCTAACATTGACGGGCAGACACATTTGGTGTTTTCTGAGCCAACTGTAACAAGCTGCTGAGAATAGTTTCCAAAGGGAAAATTCCAGGAAGGTTTGCATTTGGCAGTGCTGAAAGATAAAAGGGGCCTCCTGGGGTCTCAGATTTGGGGGAACAGTCATTTGGACATCAAAGATCTGGTATGTTCAGTTGTGTCTGGCTCACAAGCTCCTTTGGATTTCCCATGTGCAAGTAAGGTAGGGTCTTGATTTCCCCAGAACCTGGCTTGGCTGGTTTGGGGGAGCAGGACAAAGCTGCTTCAGAGAGTGCGGGGGAAGGTGGAGCAAAGAGCAGACAAGCTGGGGCTGGTTAGCAACCTTCTGCTGTGTCAGGAGCCCCAGAGGGCGATCTCCCAAGCCCCGCCCTGTTTTGCCATTTTTATTTTTTATCATTTTTATCGTTGAACCCATAGAATCTTTATTTTGTCTTTGTTTTTTAAATGAGGTATATTTTACATACAGTAAAATTCACTTTTCTCAGTGTATAGTTCTGAATACAGACAGCAGTATAACCACCCCCAGGCAAGATATAAAGCATATTCATCATCGCAGAAGTTTCTCCTGTACCCCTCATTAGCAGGTCCCAGCTCCTGACAATCACTTTCTGCCCTCAATATTTTTGCCTTTTCCAGAAGGTCCTACAAAATGGCATCACACAGTAAAGAGCCTGTTGAGTCAGCCTTCTTTCACTAATAATGTATTTGAGGTTCATTTCCATTATTTCCATTATCAGTAACTTGTTTCTTTTTTTAAAAGATTTTGTTTATTTATTTTTAGAGAGGAAAAGGGAGGGTAGAAGGAGAAAAACATCAATGTGTGGCTGCCTCTTATCCCCCCAACTGGGGACCTGGCCTGCGCCCAGGCGTGTGCCCTGACTGGGAATCGAACTGCTGACTCTGGTTCGCAGGGCAGTACTCCATCCACTGAGCCACACCACCCAGGGCAACTGTTTCTTTTTATGGCTGAATAGTATTCCATCTTGTGCTGGATCAGTTTGTCCATCCATTCAGCCACTGAAGGGTATTCAAGTTTTAATGGCTTTCAGTAATTATGAATAAGACCTTGATAAACACTGGTTCATGGGTTTTGTGTGAACATGGGGGTTTTTTTCACAGTTTTATTTGAAATAACTGAAATGTTCATCAGTGATGAATGGATAAACAAGCCATGGTGTACCCATTCAATGGAATACTTCTCAACAATAAAAAGGAGTGAACATGGGCTTTTAATGAACATACACATGTATTCAACCAAGGGTGGGAATGCTGGCTCACCTGGCAGTAGTGCTTTTGAATGCCTTTTTGATTAAGAGAATTGAAAACAGTGCATTTTTCTAAATTAAAGCTTTATCATTATCTCAATCACATCTTACACAAGCTGAGTACTTTTACCAGAAGCACTCCGTGTGCTAAACACTCTACACTTCAGCATCTTACTCCCTGGGTGTCCTCAAGCAAGTCACATGACTGCTCAGCGAAGGTAACACTCGGCCAACCTCCTAGGATTACTGCAAGGATTAGATGAGTTGATACACACTGAGCACTTGAAAGTGGCTTGGCACATAGTAGGGCCATGTCCATGTTAACTGTCATCATAATGTTCATTTCCTGGCCCCTCTTACAACTTTATCCACATAGCAACCCTAAATGCTAAGAGCAAGCAAGTTGTGTAAGATCACACAGGCAGTAAATAAGTAAATAGTGTGTCCAGGATTTCAAAGGAAGAGAAACATGGATCACCCCCAACTGGTGACCTTTCAGTTCGCTGGTTGGCGCTCAACCCAGAGCCACACAGGCTGAAATTAGGAGCTGATATTTCTTTCTCAGGAAAACTTCAGTATGTGTTTATTTAATATAAATTTTTTTCTTGTGCTGAAAACTTTTAAGATCTACTCTCTCAGCAACTTTTTTTTAATATTTATTCATTTTTAGAGAAGGGAAGGGAGGGAGAAAGAGAGGGAGAGAAACATCAATGTGCGGTTGCTGGGGACCTAGCCCACAACCCAGGTAAATGCCCTGACTGAGAACTGAACTGGCGACCCTTTAGTTTGCAAGCCAGTGCTCAATCCACTGAGCCATACCAGCCAGGGCTTATTTATGTAACTTTTTAAAAATCAAACTCTTGCCCTGGCTGGTTTAGCTCATTGGATTGAGTGCCAGCCTGTGAATCAAAGGGTCGCCAGTTCAATTCCCAGTCAGGGCACATGCTGGGTTGCAGGCCAGGTCCCCAGCAACCGCACACTGATGTTTCTCTCCCTCTCTTTCTCCCTCCATCTAAAAATACAATCAAACTCTTGTTCTCTCATGCTTGGTTCATGACCCTCTGCTACGCTGTACGGGTAGACACACAGCCCAAACCCATCCTCCCAAATTACATGGTTACGTGAACAGCCATGGAGGGCCGGAATCCCCCCACTGGACCACAGGGAAGGCTAGGGCCACCTTCTCAGGAGTCCCAGGCTGCCAAGAAGCACATGTTCTGCAGCCCCTCATTCAACAAGAGGGTTATTACCCCCTTGAGCCAGGGCTGTCCTGGGCACTTCGCACTTTACAAATGTTGACTCATGTCAACTACAAAGTTCTATGAGGCAACCACCACCTCCCACCCCCATTGTACAGATTAGGAAACTGAGGCCCAGAATGGGTCCGTAACCAGCTGAAACTCATGTAGCCAGGAAGTGCTGGAACCAAAAATGACACTACCTGGCTCCAGAGCCAATGTCCCCTCGCCCCGGCCCCTTGGCGGCCACCACTGCCTACCTGCTCTTCCCTATGCCCTTTCCGAGCAATACCCCTTTCTGAACCTCCTTTACCCATCAGTCCTGTCCTTGACCAGGGGCATGTCAGATCCCAGAGCCAAAAGGGGAAACAGAGCCCATGAGAGGTTTAGGACATACCCATGTCCCCCCAAGTCATAAAGGTGGTGGAAGCAGATACATTCAAAACAGCTAGAAATATTTATGAAGCGCCCATTACAACTGGGTGGCAAACACCGTTTAAGGTACTGGAGACCCAGCACTGACAGGACCCAGCCCCCGCCCCGGTGGGGGTCACAGGCTGAGAGGCAGGTGACATTTAGCATTAAAATCAAGGACAAGATAACCAGATTTCAGTGGCACGTGTTCTTGAGCAAACGGTGAAGTGCAAAGCCTGAGGAGCAGCGGGACTGGCGACCTACCTCTCTGGGAGCTGAGCTTTCGTCCCCGCCCGCACCTTGCTTTACAGGGACCTGTCTGGTGAGGACGGAGACAGTTTGGGGTTCCAAAACGCCCTCTCCTCACTGCCGGAAGAAGAGGGCGGGTGGATATTTTTATTCACAGAAAGGGGAACGTGGGGTAGAGAGAGTTTCAGCAATTTGCTCAAGGTCACCTGGCAAGACCCGACCCTGTGAGCTCCCGACGCGCAAGTTTACGTCCTTCACAGCGGCTTGTCGTGGCAAGGTGTGGGGAGGTGTGGGACGCGCTGCAGACCCGGTCACCGCGGGCGGCGACACTAGTTTGCGACGGACTCCCGTGGAGGATGGGCGAGGACTCCGTCGCCGAGCGCGCGCGCCGTGGAGAGGCGTTGCAGAAAGCGGTGCGGAAAGAGGTGTGGCCACGCGCGGGCGGCCGTTGGCAGCGCGGCCCGCCCCGGATGTCGCGCGCCGAAGGCTGGAGATGGCGATTGGTCGTTGCCGGATGGAGGGCGTGGCGGAAGGTTCTGGAGAGGGCTGGCGGGCTCTGGAAGCTTCCGCCGGACGGGTATATAGAGTCCGGACGGGGCGGCGGCAGCGCGGGGGGGCAATAGACAGGTTGGCGGTGGGCCGCAGGCGGGGGCCATGGGGAAAGACTATTATCAGACGCTGGGCTTGGCCCGCGGCGCGTCGGACGAGGAGATCAAACGGGCCTACCGCCGCCAGGCGCTGCGCTATCACCCGGACAAGAACAAGGAGCCCGGCGCCGAGGAGAAGTTCAAGGAGATTGCCGAGGCCTACGACGTGCTCAGCGACCCGCGCAAGCGCGAGATCTTCGACCGCTACGGAGAGGAAGGTTCGTGCGCGCGCGCGCGGCTGGGGGCGCGACCCCGCCGTTTGACAGGCGGGGAAACCGAGGGTCCGCAGCTTGGCCGCGGAATCCCGGGGGGAGTGGGAAAGGGATGTGGGGTGCGGTGCGGTGCGGTGAGCAGTCCCCGCCCTGAAGCCACGCGGGCCTACGCCCTCGGGTAGGCGGCCGCCAGATGGGAGGAGGAACCCTGGCCTCGCAGCTCACCCCGAAGCTTCTAGCATGTCTGGGGCTGCCCCTCCCTGGGCGCCTTCACCCGCCTCCTTGATTGCGGGTGCAAATGGGGAGGGGGACAGGTTTCTTCGGATGTTGGCGCTGCAGGCCCACATGTCCCGGTTGGCCTGGGAGAGGTTGGGTACTGTGCTGTCCAGGAGTGCAGGCCAGGGTTTCTGGCCGAGCACCACCTGAGTGCAGTGAGCCTGCAAAGGGTAGGGCCAGTTTTCGTCCACCTTCCTCTCGGGCTCCTGGGAGGGTGGAGTGAGCTAATCCTTGTAAAGTGCTTACCCAGCCCAGAGCCAGGCATGTAGATGGCAGCCAGCGTCCACTTCAGGCTGCCCAGGTACAGAGATCTCAGGGGCCCGCCTCTAATGCATCCTCCCTAGGTAGGCGTCCTCAGGGAAAGAGAAAGCAGGTTTCTCGTTTGTCCCGTTGCTTGTGGATAATTCAAACTGATTTCGGGGTTTGATGTTAAGAAATTAAGTGGCTTTTTATATAAGGATGGTGGTAGTTTGTACCAGGGTATGAGAATTTGAAAATACATGTGTATGGTTTTACCAACATTTTTTTATTCTTGCCACACACGTCTCTAGCCCTAAAGTACTTAAGCTGACCCTGGGTTTTTTGTGTGTTTTTATCTGTTTTTTTTTTTTTAGTGAATTCTTTTAATTTGTTGTATCATTGCTGGAGGGTGAGTCAGTGAAGAAGTGGCAGGATCTGGGTGGCCCCTGGAGAGGATCCTCACGGAGCGTGAGGCCCCTTGCTACTGTTATGCCAGACTAAAGTACCTGGCTGGGGAGCCTGTCTCTGCTACTGTAGTGGGAGGCAAAAGCTCAGGCTCCTCCTTGTTCTCTAACACACTAAATAAAATTCATCTCTTGTGGCTCCCAAGCTTTTTTTTCCTTAAGGAAAGTCCCCAGGCAACCATCTGACTTCTTTCAATTCTGCCTTTCAGGCCTAAAGGGCAGTGGCCCCAGTGGTGGGAGCAGCGGTGGTGCTAACGGCACCTCCTTTAGCTATTCATTCCATGGAGACCCTCATGCCATGTTTGCTGAGTTCTTTGGTGGCAGAAACCCCTTTGACACCTTTTTTGGACAGCGGAACGGGGAGGAAGGCATGGACGTTGATGACCCGTTCCCTGGCTTCCCCATGGGCATGGGTAGCTTCACCAACATGAACTTTGTCCGCTCCCGCCCTGCCCAAGAACCCACCCAAAAGAAACAAGACCCCCCCGTTACCCACGACCTTAGGGTCTCCCTTGAAGAAATCTACAATGGCTGTACCAAGAAGATGAAGATCTCCCATAAACGGCTGAACCCCGATGGGAAGAGCATTCGCAATGAAGACAAAATCTTGACCATTGAAGTAAAAAGGGGATGGAAAGAAGGGACCAAAATCACCTTCCCGAAGGAGGGAGACCAGACGTCTAACAACATTCCAGCTGACATCGTCTTTGTTTTAAAGGACAAGCCACACAATATCTTTAAGAGAGATGGCTCTGATGTCATTTACCCAGCCAGGATCACCCTTCGGGAGGTAAGGCACTAGGCAGGGTGGTACCTGTGGAGAAAGAGGTGGTTGCTTTTCGAAGCAGTTTGGTATATGTCTGACAGATGTTTCTGCGTACTTGGTGCCTGCTAGACTTGGAGGGTGCAGCAGGAACAAGGCTAATCAGGACTCCATTTTCCTAGAGTTTCTGTGCTGGTGACTTGGGTAGGTCTGGAGCAGGGTCTTAGCTGCAGAGGTCTGATGACTCCTCTCCTACTTCAAACAGCCTCTGGACAGGATTGGAACTTCCTAAGGTACCCTTCCTCTAATACTGTCACTTTTCCTTTCCAAGGCTCTGTGTGGCTGTACTGTGAATGTCCCCACTCTGGACGGCAGGACCATACCCGTCGTGTTCAAAGATGTCATCAGGCCTGGCATGAGGCGAAAAGTTCCTGGAGAAGGCCTCCCTCTCCCCAAAATGCCCGAGAAACGCGGGGACCTCATTATTGAGTTTGAAGTAATCTTCCCCGAAAGGCTGCCCCAGACATCAAGAACCGTACTTGAGCAGATTCTTCCAAAATAACCACCTGTGTTCCCCCAAGGACTGACCAGGGACCTTTCTAGAGCTCAAGGATTTCTGGACCGTTCCACCATTTGTGGACCCATGAGAGGGCGGGAGGGCCCAGGGAGGGCTTGCGTACTGCTGAATGTTTTCCAGAGAATATATTACAATCTTTCAAAGTCGTGCATTAGACTTAAGTGGTTTTTCGAGCGATAGGGCAACAGGTGGTGGTGATAGCAGGAGACGGCATTCCCGTCTGCTCCATTGGGTCCTGCAGCCCTCCTGGGATGGGCCCACCCCTCCTCCTCTAGGCCCTGCACAGAGCCGAGAGGCAGCCCTGCAGCTGGACTTCAGCCCTCTGTCATCCCTTTGCTTGCGGCTGTTAGGTGATATCAGCCTGCCATCCTGGTTACCAGGCCTTCCCTGTATACTCCTCAGTTTCTATTGTGTGAGCAGTTCGTGTTTTATTCTGTATTTGCCTCCCATGTCTTGCTCTTCCTCTGAAGAAACCCATCTTTCGCCATCTCAAATTGAGAACCTAGACTGTTTTTGCAGACCTGCCGGGCCAGTGACCACAAGCAATGCCTCTTGTTCAGCAGGACAAGGGAGCCGGCCTCATGAGCGAGAGTGACTTGCACAGCCACCTCCCGCCCTCGGAAGTCAGGAGCCCTTTCAACCTCTGGCTCTGAGGCCAGGTGTGCTCCCTTAAGGTCCTTTCCTGTAAGGCAATCTCTGGCACACCAGGGCTTCCTAGTGGCCCAGGTTATTTTTTGACTAATGGACTCTGGACTCTTTTAAAAGGATCTGATCCTTTTGAATTTTGCACAGCCCTAGATATAATCCCTTTTGATAAAAGGGTCTTTGCTCCTGATTATAGGAGCACTGTGGAACATCTGTAAATACGTTTTTATAATTCCGTGTAAAGTTGGTGTACACCCAAATGAAACCAGTCTACGGCAGCTGCTGCTGTCTGTACAGGGCCATGATGGAATTCAGAAGGAATGGAGGGGTGGGGGTGGGGAGTGGAATGAGTGTTCCCTGAAGGACAGTCTGGTGCTCAGACCTTTAGACTCATTGTTAAGTTGCCACTGCCAACACAAGACCAAAGCGTGTGACTTGTCAATGTGCAGCGTGACAGCATTAAAGACTGATGCTAAACCTCAGGGGAGCAGTCTTGCGACTCTGTTTGAGGGCTCTGCTGACTGGGGCTGGGGTGGGAACATGGCCATTCCTCCAAAGACAGCCAGGGCTGGAGGTGGGGGCTGGGTTGGAGGCAGGATTCCTCTGTGAAACAGCTCTTACCAAACCAGAGTTAGCATCCAGAGACTCCAATGGATTCAGAGCTTGGGTTTTTCTTGTGTGCGTGTGTGAAGGTTGGGGCCCAAGTTAAGCATTTCCCCTTCCTATATTCCGTGTCCCAGAAGGCAGTGTGTGGTCCGCCCTCTTAATCATCCTCCACTCCTCTCTTGCTGGAACAGGCTGGGTGTCAGGCAGGTCCTGGCCAAGCCTGACCAGGAGTCTGCCAGCTGCTGGCTGCCTGCCCTGAAGAAGAGCATTTCCTGCCCTCACTATTTGCAGGCACTGAAGCTGCTTTTACTTTGTAGCTTTTTAATAAGAAACTGATTTAACTACAAGGTAAGTAATTATACAGTCTGGAAACAATGTATTGCTACTTTGCTACAAAAAGTCTTAGAGTAAAAATTTAACACCATATTAAAGTCAACTTAGGAGTGGCTTTTACTTCCCACTGAAACAATTTAACCACTGATAACAGTCTAGGAACAACACTGTCCAAGAAGACTTCCCAATGAAGTGAATGTTCTGTTTTTAAATGGAAATTAAAATTCAATTTCTCAGTTGCTCCAACCACATTTCAGGTCCTCAACAGCTACATGTGGTTAGTGGCAACAATTGGATAGCACAGAGCTACAGGCCTTCTCACCAAATCTAAGACACAGGTCCCCTTGAGCAGCCACATCAAGCCATTCTGTGGTTCGGAGGTGACTCCAGACATCAGCCATTAAAGGACCTCATCACAAGAGATTTTACTGAACTGCCTCAGGCACCAAGAAGACACTTAATGAAAAATCAAACCTAGCCTTGGGTGGGGTCACTATCCCCAGGGCTGCCAATCCCCTGCCCCCCAATACCCATTATGTAGCAGGTCCCTATGAATTTTATATCCAGAAGTGTGCAAAGGCTGAATGCACACAGTAATGGGAACTTCCAAAAACCTGCAGTGATCATGGTGGAAAAGACAAAAGGACTCAACTGGACAGAAGGCCTGCTTCTCAGGTGTGTACTGTTTTACCCGTGCTGGGCCTGGCCGTATGTGTCCAGAGGTGCTTGGTAGGTCCACTGGTAGACTGCTCCTCTTCCTGGGCTGCCTTTTAGGGATTTTTGTTTTTAATCCTCACCCAAGGACATGCTTATTAGTTTTAGAAAAAGGGAGGAAGAGAGGGAGAGATATATCCATGTGAACCCACAACCTAGGCATGTGCTCTGACCAGGGATTGAACCCACGACCTTTTGGATTAGAGGACAATGCTCCAAACAACTGACCCACACTGGCCAGGGCTCCAGATTCACCTTCCTGTGCCTGTGCTGCCTCTCTGAGCACATTGGAGTTCCTTTTCTGGCAGTATGTGCAGAGCTACCCCACTGACCCACCTCATCGTAATCCACTGTAGCAGCACTATCACATTTTTACATGATTTAAACACAGTGCAACAGTCCAAATGTCATCCAGCCTACCCTGAGAAGTTGAGTCCTCTCCCGCTTCTGAGCCTGCAGCTGCCTTTCCCTCTGTGCCAGTGTGGACAAGCTGTGGCATCAGAGGTTTTTTAAAACATTTTTTGTGCATCCTAAGAAAGTGCTTATATAAACATAATTTCTAAATTTTCAGTTCAGTTGTTGGCTGTGTAACCATAGTACCAAACTGGCAAAGGCACATAGAGTGAAAATCCTCCCACCCCCTGTTTGAGTCTACCCCCAGCAAATATTTCCAGTACCTCATGTGCCTTTTCTGAGATGCTGTGCAAATGCATTTTCTGTTTTCACACAAATGATACATACATACTCTGCATTTTTCCTCTTGCGTAGAGTATCATGGAAATAAAGAGCTTCCTCATTCCTGCTACCCTACACCTTTATTCTGCCATGCCTACCCACATGGGTGTGAGTACCCAGGTCAGTGTTTGGTGGCCACCTACCTCTCCCCTAGCCATTTTTTCTGCTTCCAGATTTGAGTCTCAGCTCCATCACTTTCTAGCTGTGTGACCTTGGGCAAGTGACAACCTCCCTGTGCCTCAGTTTCTTCAGCTGTATGATAATAGAGTAGGTCCCCTCCTTATCCGTGGTTTCGCTTTCCACAGTTTCAGTTAAAACTAGTCAACCACAGTCGAAAATGTTAAATGGAAAATTTGGGAAATAATTCATAAGTTTTCAACTGCACAACATTCTGAGTAGTCCAAGGAAGTCTGCTGCCAACCCACTCCGTCCAGCCAATGGCTGCATCGTCCCTTCGTCCGGCGTGCCCACACTGTATACGCTCCCCCCAGCCCCCTTATTAGTCACTTAGCAGCCAGCTTGATTATCAGATCACCTGCCATGGTATCACAGTGCTTGTGTTCAAATAACACATTTTATTTAATAATGGCCCCAGCATGCAAGGGTAGTGATGCTAGCAATTTGCAGACACCAAAGAGGAGCCGTACAGTGCTTCCTTTGATAAAAAGGTGAAAGTCCTCAATAAGCGAGCCCACATTCGCACAGCCCTTATTACAGAATATTGTTATCATTGTTCTAGTTTATTGTTAATCTCTGTGCTTAATTTAAAAATTAAACTTTACTAGGTAAGTGCATACAGGAAAAAAAACAGTATTTATAGGGTTTGGTACTATCTGTGGTTTCCGATATTCTGGGAGTCTTGGACTGTATTTCCTGTGGGTAAGGGGGTGGGGGACCACTGCAATGCCTCTTCTAGGGTTGTAAAGCACTTTTAGATACAGATGCATGCACCCCAAGGCCTGGCATAGAACCAGCACTGTGTGTCAGTTATTAGCATGACTCTATCCTTCACAGCTCTCTCAGTCCACAGCCTGTGACCCAAAGGCTGAGGTGTGTCCCAGGTCTTATAGGTTAAGTGCTCTTCTTGGCTGAGCTTTAAAAACCAAATTCCCAGGCAAGTTGCTGAGACCCTCAGCTCAAGCCCTGGCCCCTGCCCAGCCTGAGGACATTGTATCTGCAGCAAGCTCACTCCCCTGCTCTCATGACAACCTGCTCAGTCGACTCCTGGGCTGAGCCACCCTGGCCCCGAATCCAGGCTCTGTCACTCTGATGCTATGGGTCCTTGAGCAAGTGACTTCACTTCTCTGAGTCCAAGTGGCCTCCTTTGACAACCAAGGGCAATGAAGTACAAACTTCATAGAGTGCTGTGAAAACTGGGCGAGGCAATGCATCAGGAGGCAAAAGGACACAGCGTGAAGAACTTGGTTTCTGGAGGTTGGCTGTGCTGAGCTCAAGTTCTGCTCACTGCATTCTCCAAGAAAAATGACACAACCTCTCTGAGCCTTGATTTCTCCACATGTGAAACAGAACTAATCATAGAAGCCACTAGCCTCTTCTCACTCCCCCAGAGCCAGAACTCAGCTAAATACAAGCCTGGCCCAGATCAAGGGTGTAATTAACGTGGGCAGTCTTTCTAAAGCACTCAGCAGAAAACCTGCACTAGGTCTCCTTGAATATTACTTTTTCTCATTGGTTACTAATTATCGAGGCACACAGCATGGTGCCTGACACATGATAAGCACTCACCCATTCAGTTAACATGTACTGAATAAGCTACTGCATGCCTAGCCCTGTTCTTGATACTGGTGACACAGCAGCGAACAAAACTGGACAAAATTCCTGCCTTTGCAGAGCTGACAGCCAAGTCAGGGAGGGAATAATTAAGAGTAAATAAAACATGAAATATGCTAGATAGTGATGAGAGTGATGAAATATAAAACAAGTGGGTAGAGAGTGCTGAGCATAATTTCAAGTCACAAAGTCAGCAAATGCCTCACTAAGAAGGTCATATTTGAGCAAAGACTTGAAGGAGGTAAGGAGGAAGCCAGGTAGAGAGTGAGGGAGTAGTGTTCCAGGCAGAGGGAGCAGCCTGTGCAAAGGACCTAAGGTAGGAGAGTGCCTGAGTTCTTTGAGGAACAGCCAGGAGCTCAGAGAGGCCAGAGCCCACGACTGGGGGGTGAGTGGGAGGAGGGGAGATGGAAGGAGGTGAGGACAGTGGGCGTGAGGGGCAAATGGTACAGGGTCTGGGGGGCTGCAGAAGAACTTGGGCTTCTCCTCTGAGTAAGGAAGGTTTTGAGCTTGCAAGCATTTTTGAGTTTTGTTTTGTCTTAATTTTCCTTTGCTGGGGGTGAAGAGGTGAAGTGTCATTCAATTGTAAGAAAACTTCAAGTCCCCAAAACATACCATTATCAGTCTCTTGAGATTTCAACGCACCAACTTTCCATCTTAAAAAGCACAACACAAACAATAAGCACCTATAGTTTCTATTAAAATCTAGTCCTTAAAGTACACGTTCTCCTGTCCCCTCCCACAGACCTGGGAACACTTTCACAGTCTGCCGGTTCCAGGCCTGTCCAAGGTGGGGTGGGGAAGGGAGCCTGGAACTCTGTGATTATTTAGCCAGACATCATCCCTCTTTGTCGTGAGGGGAAGAGAGACAATCTCGGGAACACTCAAGAAGGTCCCCCTGCAGAGCCACCAATTTTCCCTGAGGTCACCACCATCTTTGCACTCCAAGTGCCTGAGTGGCACCTGGCCCAGAAGTGACCCTCTGAGTGTCTGCTGAATGAGTCATTGAGTGATTCTGACGAGTGGACCTGTGACTTTTGTTCTATGACCGCTCATATCAGGGGGTGTGCAGAGGAAGGACACCTCAGGCTGGGGGTCTGCTGCGGCTCCCCAGCAAGGGGCCCCCACACTTCAGCTCCTTCAACTCCCACCTGGAGGAGAGGGTGTTCTCTCTGGCTCCAGGAAGGCCCTCTTTCCTGGGCCCTGCTCCTACTTCATGACTCATGTATTTGTCATTGGGCACAGCTCCTGAGAGCCAGCTCAACAGTAGGCCCAGGGGACCCAGTGGGCAACAGACACAGCAATCTAGGGGTGGGTGCCCTGTGAAGCTCACTGTCTTCTGGGAAATACAGACCTCACACATGTCATCGGCTTCAAGGCCCACCCTAATCCAGAATAACCTCATTTCAAGGTCCTTAATTACTTCTGCAAAGACCCTTATTCCAAAATAAGGTCACACTCACAGGTTTGGGGACAAGAACTATCATTGGGGGAGGGGAACACATCATTCAGCCCATTACACTGAGCAAGGCACTTCCCATGACCAGCAAGGTCAGAGGGCAGAGGCCCACAGGCCAGGGGACAGGAGCTTGTTAGGGGTCAGGAGTGGGCCATTGGAGCTGAAGCCCCATGCAGGAGGCCCCTAAGCAGGTGGCAGGTGTGGACCCAGCAAGTCTGGGGAGTGTGAGAGCTTCAGGCCTGGTGTGGTCTGAAGAGAGAGAGCTGGAGAGAATAGGGTGGGGTGTGCCCATGATTAAGACAGATCGGGTGTCTGGGCCCTGCTGAGACAGGCCTACATGCCCAGGGCGGGTGGAGAAGCTGGTTGAAAGAGTTTGAGTCAAGAGACACTGTGTGATTCCCTTTTACCAGGAAGTTGGCACCGGGACCTGGGCGGTTTGTCTAACTGGGGGCCCATGTTTCCTTGGGAAGATTATGCTGGACATCAACATAGCCAGGCCTGACTTAAGATGAAATACTTAAGCAAAGGGTGTTTTGAGGGCACAGGGCCTCTTGGTCGGGTCGGGGGTGATTAGCAGAGAAGGTTGGAAGTGGGGGTAGGGGATGGGAACCTGACTTCTGTGCTCACAGGCGCCCTCTAGCATCTGTGGGGGAAACAGACACCGGGTGCAGCAAGGAAAGAGCCAGACCAGAGAGAAGTCAACTGCTGGAGATGATGGGGCTAGACCAGGTGGGGCCAAGGTGTTGGGAAATAATTGGAGATGTTATTTTGAAAGGAGATCTGTCCATCCAGAAAACAGCACTACTGCCAAATTTTATCGTGACTCCCTAAAATCCACTAGCCATGGGCAGTCAGGCGCCAGGCCAAGGCTGAGACCCAATGCCACTAGGGCCACTAGCCTAGTCAGAGCCACTTACTCTGCTTCCCCTCTGGGCCTGTCCCTCTCATTCCAGTCCTGCCAGGCTACAAGAGGAGTCCAACCTACAGGCCACTAAGAGCCAGAAATCAGACTCTGAGATCAGTCTGCCAGGGCAACGTCCCTCAGCACCACCCTTCCTCAGTCCGCCCTGTCCCCCACATATCAGAGTCAGGCTCCAAACTGAGGAAGATGAGACTCACACTCCCAGAGGGATGTCCTGTGTGCTGGGGTTGGGGCTGAAGTGCCACACCCATGCGTGTCTGTGCAACTTTGAGCCCATGGCTTCCCCTCTCAGAGCCTCTGTCTCCCTGTCTGTAGAATGGGGGCAATATCCAATGGGATTATTCCTAAAAAGCAGTCAACACAGGGCCTAGCACACAGTAAGAGCTTAATAAAGGTTTCTATTTCTATCATGTTCCTTTTATGACATACGGTGTTTATTCTTTCCTGTGCCCTCAGTGCAGTTTGATAATACGGATGTTCACGGAGCACTTGCTACCCTCAAGGCACCACTGTAGGCATTTGACACAATAGTTCATTGCATCCTAAATAGAATTGAAACAACTTTAGAATTATTATACCCATTTCCTATGATGATGAACCCCAATTTACAGATGAGGAGACTGAGGCACATGGGGGAAGGTGCTTGTCCAGGGCCGCATAGCTGGTGAGCAGTGCGGGTTATGGAGGAACATGACTGTGCCCTCTCCCACAACCCAAGGTGGACTAGAGACACAGAGAAATTAAAACCAGAGAATGAATAGAAGAAAACAAGTAAAAAATACCTTTGTAATTTGAGAATAGAAAGGGCCTTCTCAATTACATTTTACAGGTGCAAACCACAAAGTGGATGTTTTATTACATTGAAATTAAGAATTTCCTTCCAATGAAGAATGTCATGAGTAAATTGTCACATGATGGAATGGAAGAATATATTTGCAAAGCTGGACACTGTAGCCAGCTCAGAGGATCATTAGGAGAGTTAAATAGTTTAATAAATATAAAATTCTTAGAACAGTGCCTAGCATCTAGGAAACTCTATCTAAACATTGTCTATTATTGCTGAAACTTACAAGGGCTCTATATCCCAGTTCTAGCCAATAGAACTCAGCAAGTGCACGTGTGATTTAAAATTTTACATTAAAATAGTAAAAAAAAAGTTAAATTAATTTGAATAACATCTAATTTAGCCCAATACATCCACATTATTATGATGGCATGTAATCAGTATAAAAAAGCAGCTAAGGAGGTGTGGTATTGTACATCCTCTTTACTTTCCACTAAGTCTTAGAAATCCAGTGTGCATTTCACACCAACAGCACACCTCAGTTTGTATTAGCTACTTTTTAAGTTCTCAATAACCACGTGAGAGCAAAGCGTGCAAGTCAGATCAGATTGGACAGTGCAGATTTGCACTCTGTAAGAAACTCATGCAAACGAACAAGAAATGATAGCAGGATCATGTGCAAACAGGGCATAAGCTATGAACAGGTATTTTACAGAAGAGGAGAACCAGAAGGCCATCAAGCAAATGAAGATATGATCAAAATGATTAGAAATGAGACAAATATAAAATAAAGCAATGGCAATATTAATTTACAGTGAGTGAGATGGCAAGAATTAGTAAGCTGGACAATGCCAATGACTGGTGGAAATGTAGGGACATGGGAGCCTCCAGTACTGCCAGTGGGTGTGATGGGGGCAGCTAGTTTGAGGGGCCACACAGCAATTCACTCTGCCCTGTGACCCAGCATCTCTACATCCAAGTATCTCTAAGGAGATTTTTACCAGGTCCCTAAAGAGGTATGTCTATGGCTGTCCACTGTGGTGTGGGGAGCTGGGGGCTGGCTGCCTGATGACCACCCTTGAGGGTAAAATGAGTAAGTTATGAAGGAGGCAGCTCATGGAGCATTAAGGAGAATTTAAAAGAAAACAGAGTCAAGAAATTAGCAATACAGATGGATCTCCAAGATATAGTGCAAAACAAGCAAACAAGCAGTACCATCCTGAGTAGGGGGAAAAGTAAGAAGCCCAATATAATAGAACACCTACATAAAACAGTGCATATTTTTTAAAAAATACACAAAAAAAGAAGTTTGTCTCTGGGGATGGGAAAGAAATGGGAGTATTTTCCTGCAATGATTATTTTGAAAATTTCAAAGTTATAGAAAACTTACAAGAATAATAAAATAAATATCCATATATACATACCACTCTCCTGAATTGTTATTATTTTGCCATGTTTGCTTTCTCAATCTCTCTCTTTCCTTATATATTAATACTAATGTACACCATATTATGATACTGCATATAAAATATTGTATACATGATTTTTTCTGAACTATTTGGCATTTGCAGCCATCACAAATTTACAAAAAAATAATTCAGTGTGTATTGTCCCAAAATAAGACCATTCTCTTATGTAACCACAGTACAATGCTTGCCCTCAGGAAATTCAACATGGATGTGATATTATTTAATATCCACTCAACATTCAAATATCTCCAATTATCCCAAGAATACCCTTTACAACTGTTTAACTCTTTTATCTTTTTTGAAATTTTTATGCAGGATCCAATCAAGGATCATACAAATGTTGGCAGTCATTTCTCTTTTGCCTCCTTCAATCTAGAACTGTTCCCCAGATGGGTTTTTTTTAAGACTTTATTTATTTATTTATTTATCTTTAGAGAAGGGGGAGGGAGGGAGAGAGGAAGAGAAACATCAATGTGTGATTGCATCTTGTGTGTCTCCTACTGGGGACCTGGCCTGCAACCCAAGCATGTGCCCTAGACTGGGAATCAAACCTGTGACCCTTTGATTCACAGGCTGGCACTCAATCAACTGAACCAAACCAGCCAGGGCTTTTATTCATTCATTTGATTAAGGGATTGACTTTGCCTTTTATGACATAGATCTGCTTGAAGAGTACAGGTCAGTTTTCTCTCTTTCTTTTTCTTTCTTCCTCTCTCTCCCTTCCTTCCTTTTTTCTGTCTTCCCCTTCTTTCCATTCCTTCTTCCCTCCCTCCTTTTCTCCCTCTCTCTTCCTTTCTTCCTTTCATCCCAGAATATTCCTCAATCAGGATGTGTCTGACTCTTCTCAAGATTAGATTCAAGTTAAAGACTTTAGGCAGGGCAAAGGATTTTGCAGGTGGTGTTATGTCCAGCTCTGAACATCACAGCAGGGGGCACGTGAACATGGCCTGTCCCATCACTGGTGATGTTAACTTTGATCACTTGGTTAAGGTGGTGACTTCCAGGTTTCCCCACTCGTACCTTTAACCCATTATAATTAACAAGTAATCTGTGAGCTGGTCCTTTGAGACTGAATATCCACTTTCTCATTTATAAGCCTTGCCTGAATTATTTATTCATTTACTGGCTGCAAAATGGTGATTTTCTAACTCAGCCTTTCCTTCTGCATGTAATAGTTGGCATTCTATTAGATTTTTTTTCAAATAGATTTTTTTTCCCCCACAGGGACAGGCATAATGCTCAGATCTGAGCTCCTTACCAGCTGGGTCTCACAGCCTGTTTTCAGGCATGCCTCTTGAACTCTAAAAGAGGACAGGAGATGCCATGTGCTGCTCTGTGCCCTTGGGCAACTCCCTTACCCCTCCCTGGGCACTGCCTCATCAGTCAACATGTGGATTCAGGTGGATTCTGGCTCAGGACACTACTGTCCCTGTGGCCCTACATCCTGCCCTCTCCAGGTGTGCAGGGAGCAATTCAGATGTCAGGTGCAACCAGGGCAGTGGGTATTGTCCCACAGAAGGCACTGGACCGGCTGAGGCAAACGATGGATCAGTGGGAGTGATAGAGGTCAGCAGAACAGGAAGAAGAGGACAATAGCTGAACCTGTTGCCATGGCAAGCTCAGTGTTTGCCAGCTGGGTGGGGCCTGAACAGGCAGTCCTCAGCAGGCAAGCGCACGGCCCACTCTTCCATTTCACTTTGCCTGTTTGCTGGGCCCTGGCCAGGCTGGGATGCACAGCAGCTCACTCCGGGAACTGCAAAGACCCAGTCACTCTCGGAGAGGCCTCCAAAAACTAGTTTCCAGGACACACAGCGAATTCCTGGCCTAGCTGCCCGAGTTGCCAGTTTTGAACTAGAACAAGGAAATCTCTCGCCTGTCCTGGGAACTGAGAGTCCTGGCCTTTGAGAGGTGCGTTTGCATCTTTGTTTCTCGGATTTGCTCGCGCTTGAGCAATCCCGGTTACAAGCCAAACCCGGAGATGGTGAGATTACCTGGTCTTTTCATGCATACATGTGTGCTCTGTACAGACTGGGGTGGTGGGTTTTTCCCAGAGGCTTGGGTTGCCTGGGTACCCTTTGAAATCTAGCATTTAGTATGTGCTTTATAAATATTTGCTGATCTAACCATCACGCCCTTGTCTTCCTTGCACCCTTTCACACTGCTTTGCTATCTGTCTCCTACTATATTACTCTATCCTAAAGTGGTTTCTCTTTCTGTCCGACCTCCAGGGCTTTGCACGCGCTGTTCTCTCCACCAGGTGCACATTTGGCTTACCCGTCGGTGTGTAAGTAGAGACAGGACAGAGCCTGGCACCAAGCAAGGGCACATTAAATATTTGATGAGTGAATGAATGAATGAATGAATGCCCTTGTCCATTGTACACCCCAGGAAGCAGGGACACTCAGGACCCTCCCTATTCATCTCGGTCCCCCTCCCGCCAGCCTGGAATGAATGCATCTTTTTATCCGCTCCGAGTACCGCCGGGCTGGGGCAGAGCAGGCCGGGTGGAGAACTGCATTGGGGGCCGCCCTCTGCTCCTTCCCAGGCCTCCTAGAGGGTTCGCTTTTCCGGACGTTGAGAGTTTGCCTTCTCTCCCCAAAACTCAGCTTCAGTCGCGTGACTCCCACGACCAGACCCACACCGCCGCTCACCACCCCATATCCGCATACAGACTCCCAGCTTACCGCACGGTGTCCCGAGCCCCCAGCTTCCCATTGGTCGCTCCTTTCCTTCCTTTCCCTCGATTGGCCGGGACCCAGTCGCAGCTCCCCCCTTCACAGCCCTGCGGTGGTTCAGCCCGCAGCGGCTTAGGCGGGGCGGAAAAGTCCAATGCGTTACAGCGCGGGGGGGTCTGGAAGAGCCGGACGAGGCGGAAAGATCCCTCTGGAATGTTTCCGTCGGACCCACCCGGCCGGTTGAGGCGTGGTGCGGATTGGCCGCGAGCTCCGGGAGGCAACTCCTGATTAGCTGAACTCAGCCTCCGGCCCCGCCCCCTGTCCGCGGCTGCGGGAGTGGCCAGGGCAGGAGTTTGCGGAGGGCAGAGCTGGGTTCGCGCACGCAGGCGGGCGCAGGTGAGTGATCCCAGCAGGCGGGTCACGGCGCTGCCGTTCCGGGGACCCTGTTGTGGACCTGCGGGGATCCGGCTGATCGTACGGGGTGGGGCCAGCCCCATAGACGCGGCTGGAATCGGCTGGGCGGGCGAGGGCATGCCCAAGGCCCCTTCCCAGACGGGCGTCTCCCTTCCCTCTGGGGGCCCAGGGCCAAGTCTCCCACCGCTAGGATGGGGTCTCCAGCCGCACCCCTGTCCCCTGCACCCCTTTCGACAGCCCTCATCCCGGCGGGGACAGACGTGGGGTCGATACTTCTGAGCCCTACCCAGGCATCTCCCTGGAGGTGTCCGTATCCCAATCCTCCAGGGCCCGGGGTGCCTCGGTAAAGACTGAGGTCCGGATAATAATAATGAAAAAACAATCATCCGACTGGCATTGATTGAACCGTTCCGTGTCAGGTATTTGCCACGCAGATCATTGATTTTAAACACCTCATGGAAGCTACTGTTACTTCTTTTATGAGTGAAGCAGCAGACCCAGAGAGGTGGAATGATTTGTCTAAGGTCACAGAGCTAGTATGTGGTAGATCTGGAACTCAAACCCATACCTCAGAGGCCAGAACTGGAGTCGCAACCAGCAGAATACATGTTCAGTGGCTCCATGGCTCAGGTGTTCCTGAACAGCTCTTCTACCTGCTGCTGGCTACCCAGCTTCCCCTCTTCACACCCTTTCTCCGCCCTCACCACCACCACACAGACACACAAACACCACACATACTACCTGGGCCACACCTGCTGGTCTTTTCTTCTCCCCACACCCCCTTCTTCCCTGAGCTGGAAGGCAAGGCTGGAGTCCCTGGGTTCTGAGAAGAGAGTGACATCTTTAAGGGAAATAGGCCAGGATGTTGGGGTCCCATGCCTGCTGGGCGCCCCTGGGAAGCCTGAGCCCATGCCAGGGCAGTAGGCGTTCTCCCAGGAAACACCCAGGAGCTGGTTTTTCAAGATTGAATCAGAGGCCTCCTGCCCTCCTCTCCAGAGCATTACCCTGCTGGACAGGGGAACCTGGGTGTTTCCTGTCCCTGAACTTGTGTGAGCTCCCAGGAACCCCCTTCACTGCTTCCTCCTCCCCCCATTCTGTGTGGCTGCAGGATTGCTAGTTTCAGGCCCTTCACAAGGAAGAGAGGATGGGGATGCTAGAATTCCAGCTAACTCACTCAGTGCGGGGGCTGAAACTCCTCTTCTCCAGCCCTGTTTTCAGGTTTGAGGGGAGCCTGAGAATGAGGGGAGAGGATGGCAGTTAGCAGCCTCACAGCAGACATGTTCAGAGGATTGGGGGGACTCAGAGAACACTCAGAATGAAGATATCAGATACATTCATTCATCTACAAATATTTACTTAGTACCTACTGTGCCAGGCACTGTTTTGGGCACTGAGGGTTCAATAGTGAACAAGACAAAAATCCTTGCTCTTGCAAGGGGAAATGGGCAACAAACAAGCTAACAAGTAAATAAAGAAGATACCTACAGATGATGATAAATGCTATGAATGAAGTATGAGGGGGCAGCATGATAGGAACTCAAGGGGGGGGGCTGTCAAAGAATATGACTTTGAAGCTGAGGCCTGAGTGACAAAAAGGAACCAGCCTTTAAAGATCAGGCAGAGGGCACAGCCAGGGCAAAAGCTCTGAGGCTGGGCCGAGCTCGGAATAGGGTGGCTGGGGCAGGAGATGCAACCAAAGTGGTGATTCTGTGAGTCAGGGGGTTGCATTAAGGAGTTTGGAGCTTTTTCTTCATGAGGTGGGAAATTGTTTTAAGATTTGAAGCAGGAGAGTAACATGATCTGGTTTACATTTTAAAATAGAGACATGGAGTTAAATAACAGCCTATGACTGGAAGACAAGAGTTCTGCTAGGGCAACATGTAATTAAGTTTGTGGGCCTGAGCCGTCTGGACCCCAGGGCTGATTCTAAGAGGCTGGGGCAAGCTGAGGGGCTGCCTGGAGGAGGCGGAGTAGGTCCTGGCAGGCAGAGAGAACTGAGATGTTCCTGGACAGGACAGGGAAGGAGGCAATATAATAATGGCAATAATAACAGCTTCCTTAAGTTGACTATGAGGCAAAGTGCTAAGCAAGTTACATGCATAATCTCTTCAAATTCCCACAAGCACTGTGAGACAGGAATTCTGTTTGTTTTTCAGATGAGGGAACTGAGGCCCTGTCAAGTGGAGTGACTTGCCTACAGCTGCACAGCTGGTAAGTGGCAAGGGTGGGATTTGAACCCAGGCCACCCTGCCTCTTCTGGCCTGGAGGACAAATTCATTAATCACCCACTTCCTTCACCATCATTATTCCCCTCGCACAGGTGAGGACACAGTAGACAGCCTGAACCAGGGTAGCAAGTGTGGACAGAGAGTAGGAGGTTGGGAATTGGCAAATAGAATGTGGGGGTCCTGGGAAAAAGAGGAAGTTTGAATCTTCTATAGTTCTAGATAAAAATAGTAATAATCAACATTTATGGAACCCTTATACTGTGTGCCAAGAACTGTTCCAGGCACATGTTCCTTAGGACTCAGAGAGCTTGAGACACTTGCCCAAGGCCACACAGCTGTTAATTGGGGAAGCCAGATTTCAGACTCATGTTCTTAGCATTCTGCCTCTTGCAGTGTATGCTGGGGGAGGAGAATTGGGGGAGGTGACAATGAGGGTTTGTGTTTTTTTATTATCAAGTGTAATGAAATAACTTGACAAGGCAGTATTGATTTATTCATTCAGAATTTATTTTTTGTCAAATATCCAATTAGTGCCTACTGTGTGCTAGGCCCAATGATGGGTATCAATGGAAGTAACCAATAAAAGACTAGTATTCAGAATATATAAAGAGTTCCCACAAATCAATAAGAAAAAAGACAGGCTGTGCAATTTTTTTAAATGAGCAAAGGCTTAGACAGGCAAATCACAAAAGGGCAAATCCAAGTGGTTGATAAATATATGAAAAGGTATTCCACATCATTGATTATGAGGGGAGTGAAAAAAAGAAAACCCACGATGAAAGGCAGAGATACAGTACCTGTCTCCATGGCTAGATGAAGCGCTTGCCCTGTGCCCAGCTCTGTGCTGGGATGCAAGGGGTAGGGGACTACAGCGGTGTGGCTTGTGTGTTTGCTGGGGAGACAAGACCCTCTTGAGGGCAGAGACTATAGCCTGTGCCCCTTTGTCTCCCCAGAGCTGGCCACAGGGTCTGGTGGGCTGGTGAATATTAGGACAAATCATTCGACAAATATTTACCAATCACCTGCTATGTGCCATGCACTGTTCTCTGCACTGAGAATATAAGGATGAATTAGACAGACAGAATTCCCTGCCCTTTCAGAAAACAGATAGTAAACAAGATAAACGAATGAAATATATTTCCCACCTGGAAGAGGTGAATGAGACGTATGGTTACCAGGGAGCACAGCCAGTGCAAAGGCCCTGAGGCTGGACGAGTCCTATGTGTTGGGACGAGGCCAGTGTGACTGGAGGGGTGAGCGAGGGGGAGAATGAGAGCAGAGGAGGGCAGGGAAGCAACAGGGACAGATATTTGGGGGCCCATGGGCCAAGGGGAGGATGTTGCCTTTTACTCCGATTGAGTGAGGAGCCCTGGGAGGATTCAGAGCAGAACGTAGTTGTGATATGGCTTATATTTTACAGGATCACTCTGGCTGCTGTTTGGACAGAGACTGTGGAGGGGCAAGGGTGGAAGCTGGAAGACCCAGAGGAGGCTACTGCACTAGTCTAGGTGAGTGATGGTGGGGCTGGACCAGGTGATACCAGAGGAAGTGCTAGGGAATGACCAGTGAATGAATGAATGGATGGGTAGATGCAGGAGAACAGGAGCAGCCCACTGGGCTCAGCTGAATCCAGGACAGCTCCCAGAAGAGGCAATCTAAAGGGAGGGAACAGGAAGTATTTTACACAGAAAAATATAATTTGGTATAATTTGATCCTCACCACAACCTGGCCAGGGATAGATACAGTGTCCCCATCCATAGGCCAAGCATCTAAGGCCCAGGAAGATTGAGTTGCTTAGGAGACAGCTTTGTGGTTATGAACTTGGACTTGGAAGTCAAACCTGAGGATGCAACCAGACTCTGTGACTTTGGACATGTGATTGAAAAATGAAATCTCAACTCTTTCCCAACCTGTAAGGCCCCACACAGTTGGCTAATGTCACCTCTTTTACCCTTCCTCTTCACACCTTTCCATTGCTTATTCCACTCCATCCACACTGGTCTCTAGCTGGTCTGTGAGTCTGCTCAGAACCCTCCACACTGCCATCTCACTCAGAGCAAAAGCCCAAGTCCTCCCTGCAGCCCTCAAGGCCCTGCTGCATCTGCCTGTCACCTCCCCACCCTTACCTCCTCCTGCTGTTCCCCCTCTTTATTCACTCTGTTCCAACTACACGGGTCTCCCTGCTGTTCCTCAGGCATGCCGAGCACCTCAGGGACTTTGTACCAGCCGTTCTCTCTGCCTGGAACGTTCTTGCTTCACATCCTCATGTGGATGCTTTTGTCCATCAGTCAAGTCTCAGATTCAGCTATAACCTGCTCAGAGAAGCCCTCCCTGACCTTGTCTATAGAACTTTTCTTGTTTTATTGTCTTCATGGGATTATGAAAGCTTGTATTAGGTATTTGCACCTCCTCCTCTGAGCTGCTTGCTCCTGGACATCATGGACAGGGCCCCACCTGGCCAATATAGCACCTAGGAGTGACTCTGAAAAAGTCAGCCCTTCCTCCCAGCACACACATCACCACGCCAGGGTCTGGTGCTTCTGCACAGTGTCACTGCGTAACTGCATGTGGTGGCCCTAGTCAGGGACCTTGCTTATTGAAGACAGTATCTAAAATGGTGTGTGGAATTCTGTAAATACTAAAAAAATATTTGTTTGAAGGGAGGGAGGGAGTAAGAGAGAGAGAAACAAAGTAGGGGGAGAGACGAAAGAAAAATAGTGTATCAGCTAGGACAGGTTGTGCCACAATAACAGACAACTTAGTGGCTGAACAAAAATTTTAGTAGCTGAACTCAACAAAGGTTTTAATTTTCATTTCTGCTCCATGTCCTTTGCAGCTCAGCAGGAAGTTCCATTCACTGTAGTTACTCAGGGCCTGGCCTGATGGAGCCACCACCATATCAATTGTGGCTGGTCACCCTGCCAGGGAGAAACAGACCTCTGGAGGTCTTGCTCTAGCAGTTAAATGCTTCAGTCCAGAAATGTCATGCGTTACTTCCTCTCACACTCATTGACAGAGCTAGTGACGTGTCTGCCCAGTCATAAGGAAGTCAGTGAGTGCCATCTGCCTACGTGTTTTGACGGGAGAGTCGGAAATATTTTGCACAGCGTTAATGACTGCGACTGATAGAAAAATAAAGAGAACTGTAACCACTCTGAGCCTCCATTTTCTCATCCTTTAAGTGGGTGTAATCATAACATAATATGATCCCGACACTTCACAATGTGGTGTAAGGTCATGGAACAGTCAGCATGGGGTCGTAATAGGTATTAGCTGCTAATATTATGTATGAGTGCCAAAGTGCTGGGACAGAGATGCAAACGAAGGCTATTTGATCCGACTGTGTCATTGGGCCTGGGGAGTGGTAGTGGTTGGGGAGAGATGGCCTGGGACCATTGCCCTGGCCCTAAGCCCACTTCCCACCCTGCAGGTCTCCTGGACGTGCTCCCTCTTCCCACCGCTCATGCCGCTGGGACTGGGGCGGCGGAAAAAGGCGCCACCTCTGGTGGAAAATGAGGAAGCTGAGCCAGGTCGTGGTGGGCTGGGCGTTGGGGAGCCTGGGCCCCTGGGTGGAGGTGGGGCAGGAGGGCCCCAAATGGGCTTGCCTCCCCCTCCCCCAGCCCTGCGGCCCCGCCTCGTGTTCCACACCCAGCTGGCCCATGGCAGTCCCACTGGTCGAATCGAGGGCTTTACCAATGTCAAAGAGCTGTATGGCAAGATTGCCGAGGCCTTCCGACTGCCAGCTGCTGAGGTACCTACCAGGGAGCCCCCAGGGTCATGATGGTGGGCTAGAGGCCTGGACATGCATGCTGGTCCTGAGCTGGTGCTGATGCTGCAGATACTGAGGCCTGCTCCACACTGAATGATGGAGAACTAGAGGCCAGTGCTGGATGCTGAGTTCCCATCAGGCATTGGGAGGCAGGCATCCCAGTGAATTATGGGGACCTGGAGGCCAGGACTAGGTGCTAAGTTTTCATTGGGTTTTGGGAAACCTGTGCCCCAGTAGATTATAGGAACTGATGTTCAGGACTGGATGCTATATTCCCATCATACACTGAGAGGCTTGCACCCCAGCGGATTGTGGTGGCTGGAAGTCTGTTGCAAGATTCACTTCTCCATGATGCATTAGGGAGGCCTGATTCTAAGGACTTTGGGCACAAAAGAGAGCCTCAGAGGGCAATAGTGGGATTGAGCAAGAAGTAGCTACAGGGGTCTCAGTAGGCTGAGTTGGTGTCTGTGCCCTTCATTCATTACACACGCATTTACCAGGCACCCGCAGTAGGCCAGGTTCTGTGCCTGGAACCAGCAGGGAGTTTTTGCTAGGGCAGAAATTCCAGCTGTAGCAGAGCTGACATCCCAGCTCTGGCTCTGGAGGTGGTCAGGCACTGGGATGGGGGTCCCCAGGCTTTTCCAAACTCTCCTCCCTTCTCCGTCAGATTAGTGTTGCAAAGGGTGAGGGAGGGAAGGTGAGAGTTGAGTGTCTCCCACCTCTGCAGGTGATGTTCTGCACCCTCAACACCCACAAAGTGGACATGGACAAGCTCCTGGGGGGCCAGATTGGGCTGGAAGACTTCATCTTTGCCCACGTCAAAGGGCAGCGCAAGGAGGTGGAGGTGTTCAAGTCGGAGGAGGCGCTGGGGCTCACCATCACAGACAACGGGGCTGGCTACGCCTTCATCAAGGTGCCTGCGGTTAGGCTGGGCCTTGGGACCGAGGGGCGGAGCCACGCGGCTAACAGCTGCTTTCTCTCCAGCGCATCAAGGAAGGTAGCGTCATTGACCACATCCAGCTCATTAGCGTGGGTGACATGATCGAGGCCATCAACGGGCAGAGCCTACTGGGCTGTCGGCACTATGAAGTGGCCCGGCTGCTCAAGGAGCTTCCCCGAGGCCGCACCTTCACACTGAAGCTTACGGAGCCCCGCAAGGCCTTTGGTGAGGGGGCTGCTGCCTGTACTACCAATATATACATACACTCCCTGTTCGCTTGGGCCCAGGCTGCAGTGTCATGGGCAACCAGAAGGTGGCGCCCAAAGCCCAGCTGGCTGCATTGGAAAGAAGGACTGCTCCACCCTGCCTTGGGGAGAGGGTGCTGGCTCTCTGCCCAGCTTGGACAAGGAGGAAGTTGCCCCCACCCAACTTCCAGGAGCCATTAGCCCAGCCAAGCGCCCCCAACCCTGGCCAGCTACCCTAGGCCTAATAAGCCAGGCTTGGCTGACCTGTGCCAGCCCCCTCTCCCTTTTCAGTCTGGCTTCACTAACTCTCAGGAATGGGCTGCAGGCCCATAGGGTGGGGGTAGGGGATTCTGAAGCACTTCCCCAGGCAGATAGGGCTGGTCCGTGGCCCAGAAGCTATACCCCTTTGGCCCTGGGAAGAGCAGCTAGAGATCGAGGCCCCACCCCCTTCCTGTCCTGCAGGCATGGGAGCAGATGTGGCCCACTTGGTCTCCCGCTTCAGCCTTTTCCTTTCCCAGTGCTGGCTGTCCCTCCCCCATCCATGCCAAGTCTGAGGCAGGAGTCCTGCTCTCCTGCGGTCACCTCAGCTCCAACTACCCCTGGAACCTGAAGGAGCTTGGAGGAGATAGAGGGGGACGAGGATGTCTGGATTCCTGTCTAGAACAGGCTGGATTTGTCGCCCCCCCGCACCAACTCCCCTCATTACTCCCCTGCCTTTCACAGACATGATCAGCGTGCGTTCAGGGGGTGGTCGTCCTGGCTCCGGCCCCCAGCTGGGCACTGGCCGAGGGACTCTCAGGCTGCGATCCCGGGGCCCTGCCACAGTAGAGGATCTGGTGAGTGTTCTAGCTGGGCCCCACTCTGTACACTCAGAGTGGAGACCCCTTCCCTGCACACTCATAGGCAGCAACACTACCTAGTTAGCTGAGGGGCTCCAGGCACTGGATGCAAACCCACCTCTGCCTCCTCCCAGCTCTAGGACCTTTCTTGGATAAGTGGGCCTTCCTTATTCGTTTCCTTATCTGTAAAATGGGGTGGTGGTGGTAATAGTACTGATAAATGTCAGGGCTGTCATGAGGATGAATTGTGGGTTAATATATAAAGTGGCAAAAAGAGACCTGGCACTTAGTAAACACATTTACAGTTATAGTTACATTATTATGACGCTGCTGTTTGTCCTCCTGCCTCACCTCTAGCCCTCAGCCTTTGAGGAGAAGGCAATTGAGAAAGTCGATGACCTGCTGGAGAGTTACATGGGCATTAGGGACACAGAGTTGGGTGAGTGGCTGGCACTTCAGTCTGGGTAGGGTGGGGGCTGGGGGGGAGGCTTCCAAGTCCTGTGGACTGAGTCTACCTGAGTGAGCACCTCTGCTCTCTGTGCCTCCTTCTGCCCCCTCACCCACAGCGGCCACCATGGTGGAGCTTGGGAAGGACAAGAGGAACCCAGACGAGCTGGCCGAGGCCCTAGATGAGCATCTTGGTGACTTTGCCTTCCCTGATGAATTCGTCTTTGACGTCTGGGGTGCCATCGGGGACGCCAAGGTCGGCCGTTACTAGGCTTCCCACTGGACCTTGCAATGACCTGAGCCTGGCCTGGCGGGAACCCCTGGGGTGGGAACACCAGGGCCCAGACTCCAGCATCTGGCTTGGCCCAGCCTTCATCCTGGCCTTGGCCCAGCAGTCCCAGGACGATGTGGCCAGGAGGTGGGGCTGAGCCCCTGCCCAACTCCAGTTGGTACCACCCCTCCCTGGTTCCCAGCCTGGCTGGGGTCCCCAGATCCCCTGTACTCCCACCCTATTCCCCACCTACCTCAGCCAGGTCAGGCTCTGGGAAGGACCAGCCAGATTGGGCAGCCAGCCCCCCCACCCCCAGTACTTTCCACATCAGCTGCCAAACTGGTGTCTCTGTCTCCCTGGGGCCTCGGGTTCTGTTTGGGGGTCCTGACCTCCCTGGTTTCTTAATGTAGGGGATCCAAGGGGGGGCTTTCCCCCTCAGCAAATGCAATAAACTCCCCTTTCTTCCACCCCCCTTCAGAGGAGCTCCCTACCTCCACATTTGAAACATGAGTCTGCTGTGAACCCCCCAACGTCCCCACCCCACACCTGTGTCTCCCTCAGCCCAGCCCCAGACAGACAGGGCATGAGGGATGGTGAGGTGGGCTTTTGTATCTGAATTTGCTGTCTGAAACATAAAGACTCTGCTGTTGGACCTGTCTGGTTGGCCTTGGGGTGGGTGTGTGGGGTAGACCCGGGCTGGGAAAGAATGTAGCAGCTGAAATCCATCCTCCTAGGGCTCCAAATTGAATTAGGAGCTGGCCTGGCTGCCCACCCCCTCCCACCCGTTCCGCCTGACAAGGCTCCTGGCTGTGGGCCACCAGGCTTCCAGGCAAGCTCTGAGCATTTTGGCCCACTGAGGGTTCAAGTCTGGCTCCCTTTTGAACAAGGCCTCCTGCCACCTCAGCTTGATGTGAACACTGGGCACAAGCTGCTGGCTGTAGCCCAGGGTTGCGGGAAGCCCCAGGGCTGGGAGGTGTGGAGGCCTGACTTGTAGCAAGAAAAGTGGGGGGAGAGGGCCCAAAGGGAGCCTCAGACCTGCTGGGGCCAGTGCACCAGGGAGGAGTCGGCCCCGAAGCTGGGGGAGCAGTCGTGATGCCGCTGTAGCACATAACCTGCCGGACGTACAGGGTTTGCGGGTGTTCATGGCAGGCTGGGCCGTGCACTGGACATAAGCCCGGCCTGCTTGTTTTGACAACCCACTTCATCCTCGAGGATTGAAGGGGAATTGGGGAAGGGGGGTCGGCAGGACCTTGGCCAGACTTGGAGGGAAGAGCCAGGATTGAAGGGAGGGGAGCCAGCTAGGCCGGAGGTCTCTGCAGGAATGTTTGAGGGTGAGCTGAGGGGAAATGTGAGCCCAGTCTGTTCCCTGTTTCCACTGGGTGGGCGATTGGCCCCCGGGAGGACCACTGGGCTAGGGTACATGGCTGTGTTCTCTAGTGGGACAGGGGCAGCGGCTGTTGGGGTTACTCCATGCACTCTTGAGCACCTGTGGGTGTTCTATGTGTCTGTGCCAGTAGAAGGCTCTGGTTTGAAGGGTATGGTGTATGTCTCTGTTGAGAGTAGGTCTGGGTGTATCAGAGTGTTGATGATTTGTGACCATACTGAGCACTGTAACTGTTGAAGAAACTGGGTACTATGTGCCAGGGTGTTTGTGGGTGTAACTGGCAGTGTCTGCCTGGAGTGTGGCTGTGACTGCAGAACTGTGAGCATTTGTGTCTGGCTGTTCCAGTTTCTAGGGTAGGGGTAGGGGGCGACAGGCAAAGATCTCGGGGTGTCCAGGGACTCCTTGTCTTGGACTGTTAGGGGGTATCTCTGGGTGATATGGATGTGGGTAAGGGGCTGTATCAGCGATAAGGATCTCAGGGGGCTGCATTTCAGGGTGTTGAGAAGGGTGGCCAGTGTGAGTTGGTAACTATGGGGATGTCTCTGGTGCTGGGGGTGCAAATATCTCTCAGTTCAGGGGCGTGACGATGGCTGACCCCAAGGCTCTGAAGAACGTGGCTGGGTGGGGACAAGCTGAGTGGTGGCTGGTCTCAGGGTGTTAGGGGATACAATAGTGTGCCTTCAGATGTAAGACTGTGTGTGTGCCCCTTCTCAGAGCAGGAGGTGAGGCTGCAGCTGTATGTCCACAGGTGTGTCCCAGGTGTCACTCACCACATCCTGAAGCGGGATCTAGGCGAGTCCCCCATCTCTGGGCCTCCTCCTCCTTCCCTCCATGGGTATGACTCTCTGCTGCCCTGGCCTGGGCCTTAAGCCCCTGTGTAAATAGTGGGTGGGTCTTGTGGCCTGGCTGGGTCTGACCCAAGCTAATCCACCCAAGGCCACTGCTCATCACCACCCACCCACCATGCATGGAGGCTCTGGCAGGGTAAAAGCATGCTACCGCCTCCACCAGGCTTAGCCTCTCAACCTCGCAGCCCCATGGGTGCAGCGGCACCCCCTGCAGCCACCCCAGCCCGCCCCTGGTGACGCTCACATTTTCCAGTGTTTAGATTTTATCCACTTTATTAATGAGGCAGGCGAAAGGCCTGAGCCTGGGGGGAAGGGGGGTGCTCCTGCCCGGCCGGCCAGGCGGAGGGGATCACAGGGGGCCAGGACAACGTGCTGGGAGCACCTTTTTCTCATAGGGGAGCTGGGACCCAGAGTGGTCCCCACCCATTGCCAGGAGCACTGAGATGGGGTCTCTACCACCCCAGGACCCCAGCATGCTGGTGCTGGGTGGAACGGCCCCCTGGAGGCCTGAGTGGGCAGCGGGGGGAGGCAGAGAGCTGAGGAGCCGCCCCTGTAGAAAGGGAGGGAGGAAGCAGCCTGCCAGAGAGCTCAGGCGCAGCGGGAGGTGCAGCAGGCAGCAAAGACTGAGGAGCAGGCGATGGGCACCCAGTGTCCCAGGCACCACCAGGTAAGGAGGCTGGGGTGCAAGGATCTCAGGCGGAGCTGGAGGGCAGGAAGGGTGGGGCCGTGGCTCCCTCTGCCTGTCCTGTCTGAGCTCCTTGACTCTCAGCCACATCTGTCCATTGTCCCTTCCCATCTGACCTGGGGGCAGTTCTGTCCTCTCAGCCCTCACCACCGGGTATCAAGGAGTGGGTGGTCCTGGGTCAGCCTGAAGGCCTCTTGGGCAGGGACATGGATCTGGCAGGAGTGGAACCCTGGGGCATCCAGGGTGAGGCAGCTGTGGTCAGGGGTCGAGCCTTAGTGAGAGACAGCAGTGGAACTCAGAGACGGGAATGTGAGGGGCAGAAGTGGGTCTGTGGGGACAGAGAGGTCCCACTACAGCCATGGGGACTGTAGTGGGACCATGTGGACAGAGACAGTGCATTGGGGAGAGAGGGGTCCACAGTGGCAGAGGTGGAGCTGTGGGCATCACACATGGGACTGGAGTAGAGGTGACATGACTGTCAGAGATGGGGCAGTGGGGCCTTGGGACCAGAAATGGGACCAGGGACCAGGAATTTAATGTGGTGTAAATGGGAGGTGGGTCTGTGAGGCCCAGAGGCTATGACAGACAGGAGAGCTAGAGCCAAGGGAGCCAAGGGGAGGCTGTGAGCAAGAGCTGGGATGGTAAGAAGCCAGAAAGGAGTAAGGACCTGGGCAGCAAGGGTCATTGGAGTTGCCACGGGCCCACATGGGCTTTAATGCTCCGAGAAGGGACCATTAGCAGGTCCCAGCCCAACAGTGGGTTCTGTGCCCTGGCCCAGTCTCAACTTTCCCTTCTCTTCTCCCCAGCCCCACCTCAGTACCTGACATGAACCCTTACGGGCCCCTCAACCTGAGCCTAGCAGGCGAGGCGACCACATGTACTGCGCTTGGGGCCCCCAACGCGTCCGCTGGGCCACCATCGGGCCTCGGGGGCGCCTCACCGGCACTGCCCATCTTCTCCATGACACTGGGCGCCGTGTCCAACGTGCTCGCGCTGGCGCTGCTGGCTCAGGCTTCGGGCCGCCTGCGCCGCCGCCGCTCGGCCGCTATCTTCCTGCTCTTCGTCGCCAGCCTGCTGGCCACCGACCTCGCAGGCCACGTGATTCCAGGTGCGCTGGTGCTGCGCCTGTACACAGCGGGGCGCTCACCTGCCGGAGGCGCCTGCCACTTCCTGGGCGGCTGCATGGTCTTTTTTGGCCTGTGCCCACTGCTGCTGGGCTGCGGTATGGCGGTGGAGCGCTGCGTGGGAGTTACGCGGCCTCTGCTGCACGCGGCACGCGTCTCGGTGGCCCGTGCGCGCATTGCGCTGGCCATACTGGCCGCGGTGGCCTTGGCCGTGGCACTGCTGCCTGTGGTGCAAGTGGGTCACTACGAGCTGCAGTACCCCGGCACATGGTGCTTCATCGGCCTGGGCCCAGCAGGCGGCTGGCGCCAGGCACTGCTCGCAGGCCTCTTCGCCGGCCTCGGCCTGGCTGCGCTGCTCGCGGCGCTCGTGTGCAACACGCTCAGCGGCCTGGCCTTGCTACGCGCCCGCTGGCGCCGCCGCTCTCGACGACAACTCCCAACCTCAGGCTCCGACAGCCACAGGCGCTGGGGCGCACGCAGACTCCGCTCGGCCTCTGCCTCATCCGTAGCTTCGGCCTCTGCTGCTCCCGGCATCCTAGGCCGTGACTCAGCGCGTAGAGCCCGTGCCCACGACGTGGAGATGGTGGGCCAGCTCGTGGGCATCATGGCGGTGTCATGCATCTGCTGGAGCCCGCTGCTGGTGAGGGGCACACCGGCCCTTCCAGCCAAACTTCTCCCTTCTCCTACGCTCCCACCGTGGCCCTGCCTGCTTTTCCATCAGAGAATACTTGGGCCCTCCCTCCCTTCCCCATCCAGGGCCCCGCCTCCTCGAAGCCCTGCCAGACAGGAGAACCTGCCCTTTGTCCTCTCCCTCTGACATCCCACCCCTCCTCCCAACCCCTTTACCTTTAACTTACTCCTTCTAGGTCTTTGTAGTTTACCCCAAACCGCACTTGCCCCCTCCCCAGCCCCACCCCTCTAGGTCCGATGCTTCATCCCAGCCCCCTTCCTTCGCCCCACCCCATTTTTCTTCTCCCCTCCAGTGCCCTGCCCTTCAGAACTACGGGACTTCTTTCTAGCCCGAGCCCCCACCCAATGAAGGCCTTTGCTTTTGCCACGCCCTTTATGCTTCGCTGGTCGTTCCAGGAAAACAGCCTTTTACCCTTGTGATGCTCCGCCTCTTCTCACAAACCCCTTACCTTCTGGTCTTGCTCCCACCCCTCCCAGCCCCACGCTTCGCTTGTCCCCTTCTCTCACACCCACCCCACCTCACACCCTCACACCGGCTTCTTCCGCAGGTGTTGGTGGTGTTGGCTGTCGGGGGCTGGGGCTCCAGCTCCTTGCAGCGGCCGCTGTTTTTGGCGGTGCGCCTCGCTTCATGGAACCAGATCCTGGACCCTTGGGTGTATATCCTGCTGCGCCAGGCCGTGCTGCGCCAAATGCTTCGCCTCCTACCCCCGAGGTCCAGTGCCAAGGGCAGCCCCATGGGGCTGGGCCTAACCAGAAGTGCCTGGGAGGCCAGCTCACTGCGAAGCTCCCAGCATAGTGGCCTCAGTCACTTCTAGACACACCTGGAAACCCAGCAGCTAAGGTAGACCACTCTGGCCCAGGCAAGGTCCGCAGCGCAGCGCCTTTGAAAAATAAAGCCATATTGCAGACCAGCCCAGGGCAACGTGTCCCGTTGGGGCTGCAACATGCATGTGACCCCGGGGGGGGGCGGGGGCGGGACGGTGGTCGGCAGAGGCACAGGTGCCCCTCCAGGGGTACAGTTCCGGGAGTTGCCACTCGGGGACCCAGAGACGTCCCACACGGAGCCAGAGGCTCAGGAGCCTGTGCAAAATGAGAGCGCAGCCCCAGGATCCGGGCTCCGCCGGGAGCGGAGCCATAGTTGTAGAGTGCTTCTTGCCCCGGCCGCTGCCAGGACTGACTCCCGCAGCCATTTCCCCATTTGGCTCTGAGCTCCCCAACACAGCCCCAAGACGTACCCCCAACCACGCCCTGTCACTGCCTCTAATTCCCGATGTCCCTCAACACAGCTCCGAATCCCCTCCCTTCTTGGCCTGTCCGTGCTCCCCGCCATAGTGACAGCCCTGAGTGCCCACTCTCCCTTGACCCTCTTCAAATAACCCCTCACCATAACCCAGAACGTCTCTTCATCATTCTCAACGCTCCCACCCCCCTCCCCATCTCTGATCGCGGCCCTCCATTCCCATTACTGCGAACAAGAAGAGCCGGGGATGCGTGGAAAAAGAGCAAACCCCAAAGGCATTTTTAAAAACTACTAACAGCTGGGTGGGAGCAGGGACAGGGGACAGGGCTAGCAGCCCCCCGCCACAAAGTCAAAGTCCCGGAAGGCCGCCTGCTCCGCGGCAGTGAGGGGCCGCGCATCTCGGGGTGGGCTCAGCGTGGGGGCCTCCCCTGTGAACTCCTCGTCGAAGTTGCTGACATCCGTGCGACCCGACAGCGTGGGCACGAAGGGCGGCGGCAGGCGGCGGGCCAGCAAGGCGTCCCAGCCCAGGGTCTGTATGTGGCGTGGGGGAAGGTCAGTGTGAGGGTTGGGGCACGGATGGCTTGGGGAGCCAGTCCCATGCACCCATCCAGCCCTGGGTCTGTGGAGATCTATCTAATGAGTAACAAGATAGAAGGGCAAAGTTGGGGAAACAGCTCAGGAAGGGTCACCGGGTGAGCGTGGGGAGCCCTGGTGATGTGAGGAGAGCCTGGGCTCACATACAGGGCAGTGGCTCCAACCAGGATGGCCTGGAGTAGGCGGGGGTATATGAGGGTCGGGGGGGGGGGGGGGTGCCAGTGTTGGAGGTAAAGCAATGAGCTGTTAAGGGGAGATGAGCAGGCCCTTGCAGGGTGTGTATGTGCGCGCGCGGGGGGATGGGGAGGGCGGGGGCGGTTCTCACCCTGAAGAAGGGCTGTTTCTTCACATCCTCTGCATCCCGCTCGCTGGACCCCAGCCTCCGCTCCGGATTCCTCCGCAGCAGCTGGAGCGATGGGGCACTGTGTCAGTCTTCCCCTCTGGACCCCAGAACCCCTTCCCAGGCCCACTCCAGCTTGGGGGGTCCTCACCCTGCGCATGATGCCAATAGCTTCAGCTGACAGGAATCGGGGGTAGCGAACCTCATCGTTGACAATGCTGTCAAATACTTCTTCCTCATCATCCCCTGGGAAAGGGGACTGCGGACAGGGAGGGCAGGGTAAATGAATTGGGCAGCTGGGCCATGCCATGCCCAGACCCACCCAAGCCCTCTGCTCTAGATGCACTTCACGGGAAGGGTAAGTCCCCATTTTACAGTTTGAAAACTGAGGCCAGGGAAGAGAAACCACCTGTCCCTGATCACACAACATATGATGGAGTCAGATTCTGATTCCAGCCCTGGGCACATGCAGGTCCCAGTGCCATCCCCGGAACAAGCAAGGTGGGGGCAAGCTGGGGCCTCACCTCACCAACCAGCATCTCATAGAGCAGCACGCCCAGCCCCCACCAGTCCACAGCCCGCGTGTACGACGTGTCTGTCAGCACCTCGGGTGCCAGGAACTCCGGGGTTCCACAGAATGTGCTGGTCCGGTCCCCATAGCCCATCCCTGGGGCAGCAGGGACATGGGAGGTTATTGAGGAGTGGAGTTCGTGTCCCAGGATCAAGGGCAGGGTTGTGATAACCTTGGTAGGGCTGGGGACTCCATCCCCCCCCCAACTCTGTCTAATGCCCGCAGATCCCCACCCCACCCCTCACCCTCCTTGCAGAGGCCAAAGTCTGCGATCTTGACGTAGCCCTCGGTGTCCAGGAGCAAATTGTCCAACTTCAGGTCCCTGTGAGGGGTTGGGGGGATGTAAAAGAGGGATGAGTGGGAATGGGGGCCCTGCCTGAACCCCAGTGGGCAGAGCATGCATGCACATGCACGCGTGCACACACACACACCTGTAGACAATCTTGTGTTCGTGGAGAAACTGCAGCCCCAGCACCACACAGGCTGAATAGAAGCTGCAGAGAGAGGCTGGTGTGAGGGAGCCAGGCCTCCCCCCAGGGAAGATCATATAAATCTGGTTGTCAGATCCTCAAAACCCCCTGTCCCCCCAAACTCCAGGAGCTGGGTGGGGCAGGGTCTCCAGGGGAAGGAGCAGGAAAAGGACTGAGGCATGGGGTGTGAGGAGGGAGGCCAGGGGGCTAGGCTCACACGGCACGGGGTTCGGAGAAGACGTCACTGTGGATGTGCAGCATCAGGTCCCCGCCAGCTGAGTACTCCATCACGAAGCACACGTGCTCTGGGGTCTGGAAACAGCCAAACAGGTTCACCAGGAAGGGGTGTCCCGCATTGGTCACCGCTGCCAAGATCCTCTTCTCACACATGAGGCTGGGCAGGTGGGGACAGGGGTCAGAGAGTACCACAGCTCCCTACCTCCAACTCTTATATTCCCTAGGTCCTCAAAAATCGGATATTTGTTGAGGGCCTCTAATGGCTGTGAAACCTTGGGCAAACTGCTCAATATCTCTGAACCTCAACAGCCTGGTCTGCTAAACAAGCACCTAGAATCCATCCACCATCCTAGTAACAGACTCCCAACTTCCTTTTGGGGAGGTGGCAGGGGTAAGCTGATTGGAGCACCCCCTCTCTCTGGCCAGGAATTGATCAGGAATGAGGAAGCCAAGTCAGCAGGGCTCACTCTGCTGCAATTTTTAAAAATGATTTTATTTATTTTTAGATAGAGGAGAAGGGAAGGAAAAAGGGAGAGAAACATCAATGTGATCTCTAAGCATGTCTGTGGCAGAGATGGGATCAATCGGTTGCCTGTCATACGCACCCCAGCTAGGGACTGAACCTGCAACTCAGGCATATGCCCTGACTGGGAATCAAGCCAAGCCACCTTTCACTTTGTGGGATGATGTTCAATCAACTGGGCCACACTGGTCAGGGCTCTGCTGGAATTTTTAAGGAGGAAGGGCTAACGCTGGTGGATGAGCCTTAAACTGCTGGGGTGGGGTGGGGATGTCTCTGTTCTCTGTCCCCATGAGGGGTCTGCAATCAAAGCCCATACACAGGAAAGTAGAACAGAGACATCTGAGCAGCTGGATACAGCCATGCCTGAAGGTAGACACCCCTGGACATTTCTGATCCAATGCAATAAATTCCTCTATTTGCTTAAGCCTGTCTGAATTGGGTTCCTGATTAACAAAAGGATGTCAAGGTGATCAATGTTCCCATCAAGCATTTACAGGGGACCAGGCACTGTGCACAATGCTCTAGATTTGGTCTCTCATTTAATTCACCTGATTACCCTTTAAAAGAAAGGCATTATTACTCCCCTTTTATAGATGGGGAGGCTGAAGTTCAGAAGGGCCTGCCCAGGATCTCTAAGCATGTCTCTGGCAGAGATGGGATTTGAACCCAGGGCCCAGACCCCAAAGCAGAAGAAATGCAACGGCACCATTAAGAGCACAGCCTTCAGGGCCTGAGTCCCTAGATCTAAATAATCCTGGACCTGATGCTCACTGGCTGTGTGACCTCAGGCAACTTGCTCACCTTCTCTGTACTGTCAGCAGAATGGGAGCAATAACAGTATTTACCACCTAGGGCTGTTGTGGGGAACGAATGAGCTACTAAATGTAAAGTGTAGAGTGGGTGTTTTCTAAGAGTTATTATCTTAAGTGCTACCTTAATTTCCCAGGAGAGAAGACTGATGTTCTCAGAGGGCCTGAGCAGGGTCCCTACCTCTCAACCTCATCTCGGGCCACAATGTCCCCTTTCTTCAGAGCCTTGATGGCAAATAGCTCCCCACTGGGCCGGAACTCAGAAAGCAGCACCTGGAACCACAGTGGGCAAAGGTGGCCTTAGCAGCTGGTCCAGGGGTGTAGATTCCCAGCTCTTCAATTCCTTGCCCCCATCTCACCTTCCCAAAGTGACCCCGGCCCAGGACTGCCAGGAATTTGAAATCCTCCAGGGTCAAGGGTGACTTCCTGAGAGGGCTGTGGAGAGAGGACACTGGTGGGGATGGGGAGAGTAGGCAGGGTGGGAGGTGGTAGGCAGGGGAGGGGTGTCACCTGCACAGGGTGGGACCTGGGGTCTGCTGAGTCTCTGAAGGCAGCTCAGACATGGTGGCTGTGTCCTGGATTGGTGCACTCTGCGGCAGGGAGGAGGTCAGAGTGAGGGAGGTCAAAGGCACCCCATAGCCACAATAGCCACCAAGGCTCTTGTCACCTCTCTGACCTCACTTCTCCTCCTGCTTGCCCCCTCGTTCCCTGCCCTCTAGTCACAAGTTCCTCTCACTGTGCCCTGAACAGACCAGGCATGTTTCCACCTCAGTACCTTTACACAGGCCATTCCCTTTGCCTAGAACTCTCTTTTTTAGACATCTGCCCAGCTCCTCCTCTAGGCCTTTATTCAAATGTCACCTTCATAGGAGGTCAGCTGGCCACTCCACTGAATAAGTAACAGACTCCCCCCAACACCAACACCCTGTCCACCTTCTCTGGTTTGTTTTTCTCCCCAGCACATTTCATGCTATAAACATATTTTATCATTTATCTACCTATTCCCTTTATTGGTATTAGCCCTTTGGAGCCACCTAATTTTTTTAAATTTAAAAATATATATTTATTGATTTGAGAGAAAGGCGGGGGGGGGGGGGACATCAATGATTGGTTGCCTCCAAAAGGCACCCTGAGTGGGGACTGACCCTGCAGCCTAGTCACATGCCCTGACTGGGAAATGAACCCCCAACCTTTTGTTGTATGGGGCAATGCTCCAACCAACTGAGCCACACCAGCCAAGGTTGGAGCCACTTAATTCTTTATACTACATGTATACGTAACTTTGAAAAGGATCAAAATTAATAGTTTTATAGGAAAAAAGTTACTGGTCCATCATCCTCCACTATCGACACTGTTCCAAAATTTCAATTAGTGCAAACAGGGTGAAACAAGGTCCTTTCCTGCCTCAGCTGCCTTCCCTAGAGCCAGCTGCTATTAATGATTCCCTGAGTTCTGTCTAGAAATATTTTATACCCACACGAGCAAAAGTGTAGGTGCGGGCTCCATTTTTCTTGCAGCCACTACTGACAACATTCTGATCTTGCCTCTCCCACTGGGCAATGTCTTAGACATCATTCTATGCTGGCATCCCAAACCAATTTCATTGTTCACAGCTGTGTACTATTCTACCTAGTTGCTTATTTAGCACCTGTTCCTATGGGTGGACCCTGAGTTGTTTCCACTCTCCTGCCCTCAAAGCTGCTGTGGCGCACATCCTGCTGTGTGTGTGTGGAGGTTCGGGTCGGTGTCCAGGAGTGGGATTTCTGGATCGGGACAGTGTCCATTTCCACCTCAGTCAGGCAGGCCCTCCCAAGTGCATGTAGTGACTAGCACACCACCCACAGGCTGCCTGTTTTCCTGCCTCTTTCCCAGCTGTGGGTGTTATCCACTGTGCATATATCCCTGTGCCTACACCATGGGTGGGTAAATGCTGTTTTTTTCTATTGTCTGTATGCTAAGGATGGTTTTTAAGTTTTTAAAGGAATGGGAAAACAATCAAAAGAATAGTTCCTGATCCATGAAAATGAAACAACATTGAAACTTTAGTGTGCATCAGTAAAGTTTTCCCAGAACACAGCCACACCCATTTGGGTACGTAAGTACTGTGTGGCTGTTTTCTACAATGGCAGTGTTGAATAGTTATGATGGAGACTATCAGACCCACAAAGCTGAAAATATTGATTATATCATCCTTCACAGAAATATGCTGACCTCTGACCTAGATCAAGATGCAGAATATTCCCATCACTTGGCAGGCTCCCCCGTGTCCCCTCCAACAATAACCACCTCCCTCCATCTGGGCCAAGTTGCTCAGCTGGTTGGAGCACCATCCCATACACCAAAGGGTCATGGGTTCGATCCCTGATCAGAGCACACACCTAGGTTGAGGGTTCAATTCCTGGTCGAGACACGTATAGGAGGCAATGGTCAACGTTTTTCACACTGATGTGTTTCTCTTTCTTTCTCTTTGTCTCTTTCTCTCCCTTTTCCTCTCTAAGCATATCCTTGGGTGAGGATTAAAAAAAAAAAGAAATAAAACCACCCCCACCCTGCTCAGAGAAAACCACTATCTTGACTTTTTTTTAATTTATTTTTAGAGAGACGGGAAGAGAGGGAGAAATAGCGGAAGAGAAACATCAGTATGTGAGAGGAACACAGATCAGTTGCTCTCATACACACCCCATCTGGGGACTAGGCCCACAACCCAGGCCTGTGCCCTGACCCGGAATTGAACTGGTGACCTTTCACTTCGGGAGGTGATGCCCAAGCAGCTGAGCCACACTGGTCAGGGCTTGACTTCTATCTTTGACATTAGTTTTTAAACATGCTCATTTTTACAGGGCAGTGCACTGAGCACAGAGAGGTAAGGTGGCTTGGCGTGGGTCACATGGCTAGAAGGTAGCAGAGAGGGATGGGGACCCAGGAGGCCTGACTCTTGAGCTCACGTTTTTATTGATTATAAAAACTGGACCCAGGTTTGGCCATGGGGTGCTATGTGACCCAGGAAGCTCCTGGTGTTCTCTGGGCCTTCAGCTGGGAAACAGGCACCCTGGTGCAGCCTAGCTAGGCCTAACAGGGAAGAGAGAGACACTTACCAGACTCACTGGGCTGGAAGGAGGGCCCAGAGGGCTCTTCTGGGGTGAGCTGTCTGAATCAGCCCCAAGGTTCAGCTTCTCCACGGATATGTCGCTGTAGTACAAAAAAGGAGGTTGTACTTGGACCCAGCATCCTACGAAGCAACTGGGACAGCTGGGATCCCCACGGCCTTCCCTCCTTACCCTGTGGACCGGGCCTCAGATGCAGGAGAAGCCCCAGGGCTGAAGGTGCCTGTGGCTGTGGCATTGGGAATGAACCTTCGAAGCAGCCGCACCCAGGTGGCGACGTCAATGTTCATCTGCCTAGCGCGCTGGAATGCCTTTCCTGGGGTGACAGGCAGAGTCACACTCTGTGATGCTCCAGGGGCCCCTGGCCTCTCCCCTGCCCCGACCCGCCCACTCACCTTGCTGCTTGGAGAAGATTTTCTTCTGCCGTCGAAGCCGGGGTATCCTCTCAATGACGGGATTGCGGAAGGTGACCTGGGGAGAGGGGTCAACGAGTGAGGACCCTCACCTACCTCCAGGCACCTTGGTGGAGAAGCCCTCAGGAACACAGGTGTATACACCCATGTTTTGGGGGTTCCAATCACTGCGGCATTGCATGGTATTAAGGGGTTAACAAAACCAATCCATCACTTGGCAGGGCCACCCCCAAAGTGCCATATTGGAAAGATAGAAGCAGGCACCCAGGTCTTTCTTAAGGGGTGGGGAGGGAGTGTGGCTCGACAAGGTGCACGTCCAGTTCTAGCAAACAGGTGCTGCCTCACCTAATGCCCTGACTCCCAAGGGCGGTCCCAATGCTGCAGATCAGCGCTACCTGGGAAGGTGCTAGAAATGCAGATCCTTGGGCCCCTGACCTGGACCCACTGATTCAGAAACACTGGGGTAGAGCCCAGCGGGCTGTGTTTTAATAGCTCTCCAGGTGATACTAGTGCCCATCCAGGTGGGGCAACCACTGGTCTAGTTGAATTTGCCCAGCGCCAATACATCTTCTAGAAAGTGCTGGGTCTCAGAACAGTGTCACTTTATGTGTCCAATACGGCTGCCACTAGTCACAAGTGGCTATTCAAATGAAGTATAATTTAAGTAACATCAACATTTCAGTTTCCCGGTCACACCAGCCATGCTTCAAGCAGCTAGTAGGCTGGCAGCTACTATACTGAACGATGCGGACATGAAACATCTCCTCCCACAACAGGACGCAGCTGCTGTTGGCTCATCGACAACAGAGCCGCACGCAGCTCTACCGGACGGCATTTGGGAAAAGCATAAAACAAAATCAAATGCTGTAGTTAAACCTTGAAGGCTTCAGAATTTGCCCCCGGGACCAACCCCCACCATTCTCACTTGGTTGTAGTCCCTGACGGGAGGAGCAGCCCTGCCACTGAGGGTCCTTCCATGGGCTGCACTGTGAGATCGTGTGGGAGCTGTCACACGCCGACAGGACTCTGGGAGACATGTGCGTGTACACAACACAGGGCCCATGGTATGTTACAGGCAAGTTTTAAAACATTTTTAGGATAATTTTGACTAAAAGAAGGGGCCAGGGACCTTCCCTTTCTGTGCCTCAGTTTACTCTTCTGTCAGCTGTGCACTGGGTTGTTGTGGGGACTGACAAGTTAATGTCAACAAAGCACTTGGGACAAAGCTTGGCTCATACTACAAGCGGTTGGCTCGACCATGGCTTATCAACCAGGGGACACTGGCAATGCCTGGAGACAACGTGGCCATCACGACAGGGGGCTGCTACTGGCTTCTGGGGGTGGAAACCAGGATGCTGCTCAGTACCCGACCGTGCACAGGATGGCCCCTGCAGCGAGAACGATCCCCAGTCCCCAACCCCCCGCCCCCCATCTATAGTGCTCAGGGCAGGGTGGGGTACCCAATTTGCACCTGACACCCCCTCGGAAGGACCCTCTCTCTACGCGACCGTGGCTCTGGTAGCACATGTTGCCATGTGCCACGAAACGTTGCTGAGTTGTTTGTCTTTTCTAGCTGGACAAAATTTTGTGACTTTATGTTTAATAAAATCTTGCCTCAAAACAGAAACTATCCAAGCATAAATTGTGTCACTGATGTGACTAATTACATGTGCTTTTCTTTAAGGTTCTGAGACAACTGAAAACATACCTCTTCTTTCTAGAAAACAGGGACCTGGAGAGGAAGAAAGAATGTTTTCAGGGTCGGGGGTTGGGCTGTACCTCAGCCACCAGGCAGCCCTGGGGCTCCATATCCAGCTGGACCTCATGCCTCTCGTTGTCCAAGAAATCTTCCAGCTTAAGGAATTTGAGGGCACACAGGCCCCGCTGGTCCCGCCAGAGCACAGCCAGTTCCAGCTCCCGTGCCTCAGGGAAAGGAAGAGGGCCGTCACTTGGTGTGCCCAAGGCCCAGAACCCTCCTCCCTTACACCCCACCATCCCTGAAGCTAGCTCACCCTCTCCAGCTCCAGGGTGAAGCTCTGGTCCCAGGCGTTGGGGCCACATGGCCTCCAGGACGTCTGTCCCACCACTGTGTTATCCAGTTTGAGCACAGTGCTAACCTCACCTGGAATGGGATGGGGGCGGGGGAGGGTCAGGAAATGCTGCAGTGGGAATATCTTACACCTTATTAAATATTTTTATCATATTATTTTCTCTCATAATATTCTGCTATACTATCTGGACAAAGCTTTTGCAGTTCTACCTTTCACATTAAGGCCTTTAATCCACCTCCAGTTAATTTTTGTGTATGATGTGAGGTAGGGATCCAAATTCACTTTTATTCTATGTGCTCATCCCAGCAATAGACTCCCAAATATTTACCCCAGAAAAATGTAAGCAGATATACACCAGCAGATGCATAAATATGATGCTCATATAATGGCCCCAAACTAGAAACATCTCCCTGTCCACTAACAGAAGAATTAATATTTAAATGACAATTTAGTCTTATTAATTGAACCAAGAACTTGTTGATATTCAACTATTTTGACCTAAAAAAAAAAAAGACATCACTTTGATACGGCTCAGTTGAAGACAATGGACTATTAAACAGGAGTACAGACGAATGAATGAACTACAGTTCTGTACAACAGTACGGATCTGTCTCCCAAACAACATCAGCTGAAAGAAGCCCCTGCTGGGAAATGCATTTTGTACACTTCCACACGCAAGAAGTTTGAGCATCAGGCAAAATTAAACTATATTGCATACGTAGATGCTAAAATTACAAAGCAAAAAAAAAAAAAGATAACCATAAAGTCAGAAGAGTAGCAACTTCTAGGACAGAAGAAGGGGCTGGAATTGGGGGGGTGCCTGGGGGGTCTCACAGAGAGTTCTAGTTCTCGACCTGGAGGTGGAAACATGAGTGTCTGCCCTATTGTTATTCCTCTTTGATACACACTATTTTGTGTGTGTATGTGCATGTGTGTGTGTATATACTTTTTTAATTGTGGTAAAACTCATATAAGTTACCATTATAATCGTTTTTAGGCGTAGAGCTACATGGTATTGAATTTATTCACACTGTGACCATCCCTGGAACTCTTTCATCTGCTCAGACTGACACTCTGTCTCCAGCACACATCAACTCCCCATCCCCCTCCCCCAGTCACTAGGAATCACCGTTCTCTCCATCCCCATGAACGGGACCACCCTCGACACCTCGCGTAAGTGGGATCACACAGTGTTTGTCTTTTTGTGACTGGCTCACGTCACTGAGCATAACGTCCTCAAGTTCACCCATGTTATAACAGGTGTCAGCATTCCCTCCAAGGCTGGATAACACTCCATCCTGTGGCTACACCACCCTGTGTTTACCCACTCATTCACCAGTGGACATTTGGGGTGCTTCTACCTGTTGACCGTTGTGAGTTGTGCTGCTGTGACAAGCAATCTCGCAGTGGACAAACAATCTCTTCAAGACCCTGCTTTCAACTCCTTTGGGTAAACACTCAGAGGGGGACTGCTGGGTGGCATGGTAATTCCATGTTTAACTTTTTGAGGATCTGTCATGTTGTTTCCCACAGTGGCTGTGCCATTTCTCACTCCAACCAACTATGCACAAGAGTTCTAATTTTTCCACATCTAATACCTGATATTTTGTTTTGTTTTATAGTATCCATCTTTTTTTGTTTTTAACTTTTTATTGATTTTAGAGAGAGAAGAAGGGAGAGAGAAACATCAATTTTTTGTTCTACTTATGCAATCACTGGTTGATTGTTGCATGTGCCCTGACTGGGGATTGAACCTGCAACCTTGGTGTATCAGAGAATGCCCTAACCTACTGAGCTACCTGGCTATAGCCTATAGTATCCATCTTAACGAGTATGACATATTTGTTTGTTACAGTGTTACAAATGTGGGGCATCCTAGGACCTTACCCCCCCTACTCACCCCCCCAAAGGGTTCTTGACGCATACTCACTGGTGTTCTCAGCTTCTGCTTTGAGGCTGCTCCGGCCACTGAGGCTTCCACTTCGGCTATAAAGGCCCCGGGCTGGGCGGCTCAGGAATGGGGTGCGGCTGTCCGGGGTCCCAGGCCCTCCCGTTGAGAATGAGGAGTTCCATGGGATGGTCTCTGGAAGGTCCTTGCAGCCCACCACACGCACCTCCAGGGTCCCTGAGGGAGGGTCAGGATCAGGGGGATCACATTTGGGCAGGTTGAAGGGAGGAGACCCCAGGTGAAGTGAACATATACAGAAGCAGCCAGCATGCAAGTGGGAGCTGGTCAGGGATAACCAGAGGGAGCAGGGGTCTGGTGCAGGAGTGGCTATGGTCATTAGGAATATGGGACCAGGGAGAGGGGATGAGGTTGTCATGGGCCATGCTGGGGAGGGGCTCCAGATGCTGGGATTTAAGGACAGAAAAGAGGTTCAGGGCATAGGCTGGAAGTCCAGGCAAGGAGAAGCAGAGTGGAGTTAGGGGGCCCAAGTATGATCAAGAGGGCTGATCTGAGGTCAGGGAAGGTGCTGAGACGGTGCTGGGGTCTACTGTAGGGCTGGTCTGGAGAAAGAGGCTGAGGAGTCTGAGGGGGTGGGGCTGACGCTGGGTCGGAAGTTCAGCACCGACGGTCCTCAGAGTGAATGGCTGGACTGGAGGGAGGACCATGGCTGCAGCAGAAAGAGCCGGTAGGTAGGGAGGGTGGGGGAAGTGAGAGTGGGGGTATGGGGGACAGAAGTCCAGAATCAGAGGGCAGGGAGGGACAGGAAGTCCAGGGTGCAAGCAGCTGTCTGGATTAGAGAAATGGGGACCAGGCTAGAGGAATGGGGTAAAGGGGAAAATGAGGGAACAGTGGGATGAAGTCTGGAAATCCAGGTGGGGTTGAGGGGTGCGGTTCTTGGGGCTGGAGACACTGAAAGGTCGGGAGTCCAGAGGTGCGGGGGTGGCTTCGTGTAGGAGCGGTCGGGACCCACCTGTGAGGGGCGCGGGCTTGCATAGGGTGCTATAGTGCGTAGCAGGGAAGGGCCCGGCCAGGCGGGCACTGAAGGCTGCGGAAGAGGCTGCCACGAGCTCTTCGCGCAGCAGCCGCCCCTTCGGGTGGTCGGCGGGCAGCTCCCCGAGTCGCCTCTCCAGAGCCTCTCTAAGGAGCCCCAGCTTCTGGTTAGACTCTGTCAGCTTCAGCTGGGCCTGCAATGGGAGGGGCTGGGCTAGGGCTGCAGCCAGGCTGAGGGTACCCCTTTTCCAAGTGGAGATCCAGGCCTCTCCACCCAGTAAGTTCTCCCTAGAGCTCCTTTCCCCTGGAGACTCCAAACACAAACCCTCTTGGTCCTACCCCTGAGCCGTCTGAAAACTAGACCCAGGCACTGCCCGCCCCCCACCCCGCTGAAGCCCCACCCATCACCATGGCCAGCCCAGGCGAGGCCCCACCCTCGCCTACACCGTGCCCTCAGCGAAGGCCCCGCCCTTCACACCGGTAAGACTTGGGGCTCACCTCACTGACTGCCTTGCGATCCGGAGCCTTAGCGGAGCTGAGCAGGCGCAGCACGTTCTTGGCGCCCTCCGCCACCGCGTGCTCCACTCGGAAGTGGTGCCGCAGCTCCTCAATGCGCAGCTCCACGGCGCCCAGATCTGGACTCCCTGTGGGCACGGGACATGCGGCAGTGAGGCCAGCTTGGGACCCAGACGCACAGCCCTCCACAAGAACAGGTACTGGCCACAGACATACGGACACTGACATTTACCAAGTTTCACCCAAGGGGTGGACAGCCTCTTTTATCCAAATACCGTCATCCACAGAGATGGTCCCACGGACAGAGGCTGTCACATTGGGGCAGCCATATACACAGGCACGCTGTCAACACAGGCTTAGGGACAGAAATATTGCCAGGTCCCACTTCATCCCCAGGGACCGTCACAGGGACACCGTGGACAAATGGACAGCCACAAGGATAGAGTCACACAGACAACAAGGACACTTTTTTAAAAAATAACTTTTATTCATAGCTGATGGGAATACAAGTTGCCTTCCAATGGAGGCAGTTTGGCCACATCCATCAAAATCACAATTGTATTTACTCTTCAACCCAGCAACCCAATTCCAGGGCTGTGTCCCATAGGAACACGTCTGCACTTGACATATGCCCACGGTTACTCATGGCAGCCTTCCTTCTAAGAGCAGAAGACTAGAAACAACCCGATTTCCCTGGGCAAAGGGACACTGTCACAGGGGCAGATAGACATGATCACAAGGCCCTTACAAGACACAGTCACACCACGGCAGAACTCCCGGGACTCTAACTCCAGCCCAAGGAAACTCAGAAGAGCTTAATCACACTGCCACATAGATACGACACAGAGATGAGCAAAGAAATGCCATCACAGGCAGGGCAGTGTCACTGATACCGATAGGGACAGAGAAGCCCAATGTCAAAGGGAAACAGGCTGGCTGTCACACCCAGTATGACACCAGAACACAAGAACACAGCCACGGCCTAACATGAGACACAGCCAGTCACCCAATGACACAGGAACAAGCACAAGGACATACTGTCACATAGGTGTGTAGGAAACGTGTCACCCAGAGGCAAAAGGTCACAGACACACTTATCCATGGCTGTGGGTTCCAGGGACAGTCTCGCTGTCCTGTGTAATGACCTGCATTCACACACTGGTGCTCAGTCACAGAGAGTCATACTGTTACCCACAGGTGTGTGGCACTCACCTAGACCAACAATATAGACAGTGCCACAGAAACCCTGATAGTCCGAGGCATGCCGTCTTATAAACATAGTCACACCCTCGCTTCTAGCCCTGTTTTCACATGGCACCCAGACAATCACTGAGACTTTAACACACGGACAAAGTCACACGGTCACAATGGTCACAATATCACCCAGAGGCACATGGCCGTGATCATACCATCACACACCATCACTGAGAAACCCACAAGGATATTCACAACACAGATGGGCAACCACACAGTCACACTGACACCCCTCCGAAAACACACACATGGTCATCTGAGTTACAGGCTGCACTGCTATGGTCTGAGTGTGTCTCCCTAAAATTCCTAACTTGAAACCCAGCCCCAGTGTGGCAGTGTTAGGAGGTGGGGCCCCTGGGAGGTGATTAGATCATGAAGGTGGAGCCCTCATGAATGGGATTAGCACCTTTATAGAAGAGACCCCAGAGAGCTCCCTCATCCCTTTCGCCACATGAAAACACAGCTAGAAGACACCCTCTATGAACCAGGAAGTGGGCTCAACAGACACCTGAACTGCCAGCACCTTGATCTTGGACTTCCAGCCTCCAGAACTGTGAGCGGTAAATTCCTACTGTTTATTAACTCCCCAGTCTATGGTTCTGTAATAGCGGCCCAAACACCCTAACTCCCACCAACACCTGACTCTCCTCTGTCGTGGTGACGCACACGTTATCGCAGTTACCAGGGCACATAGTCTACCACTGTTCCCAACAGTCACGCTAACACTGACACACGTCAGCAGCACAGACACAGTCACACAATTCATCAAGACCCTATGCCAAATTCAGGTTGACAGTCAGGCTGAGATACCCCCAGGCTTTCACTGACAGGGCTCTACAGGCTGTGGACCCCACAATTCTACACACCAGGAACAACATGACAAAGCAACCACTCAGTCCAGGTGGCTGCAAATCTTTTCTATGAAGAGCCAGGGAGTAAATTATTTTTGACTTTGCAGATCACACAGGCTCTGTTGCCACTACTCAGCTCTGCTGCCCCAGTGCAAAATTGGCCTTAGATAACAGTAAACGAAGGGGTATGGATGTGTGCCAATACATTTTTTTTTTTACCAAAAAAAAAAGCAGTAGCAGATTTGGCCTGTGGGCTAGTTTGCCAATACGTGATCTAGTACAAACCTTGAGTGGGACAAAATGGGAAACTGCAGTCCAGAAAGGGTTGGAATGGGTTCTAGTCACAGAGTGAGTCACAGCACCCACCTCCCCACCACAGAAGGGGATCCCTCACAGGGCTGGGAGCTCTGCAAACTGAGTGCAGGCTAAGCTGTCCCAAGGCGAGGGGCTCACCTTGGGCCTCGTCCGGGGCCGCCTGGCTCTCCAGCTGGCAGGCCTGCAGCGCCCGGCGGAGCTGCATGCGGATGATGTCAATCTTGGTCTTGCTGTCCTGTAGCATCTGCTGGGCTGTCAGCAGCAGCTTCCGGTCCTGGGGGCAGGGGCGGGCCGTGAGAAGACGGCTAGACAGCTGGGGTCCAACCACTGGTTCTGCTGTCCACACAGTGCAGGCCCTGGGCGACTGTGTGACAGAGTGTTTGTGTGTGGGTGTTCCTGGATGTAGAGGGGTGAAATAGCTCATGGGGCTTGAATCCTGGCTCTGCCACAGCTGTGTGACTTTGGGCAAGCCACTTAATCTCTCTGGGCTTATTTCTTCAATCTGCAGGAATGGGATCAGTACTAAGAGCACTGAGCGCCACTGGGCTGAGGATTACAGGAGCTGATCTGCATGCAGTACTCAGGGCTGTGCCTGGTACCGGCAGGCACGGTATCTGCATCAGCTGTAGCACACATACCTATCCCCACGACAGGTGGAGCACTGCCTGCAGCTTCACGCGGTGCGTCTCCGAGGATGACTGGGTGTGTGTGTGAGACAGTCTGCTATAAATGGGGCTCCGGATGTTTGTGTGTGCCGTTCAAGGCATGGTAACAACTGGGCATAGCCCAGGGGACCCCTTGTGGACACTGATTTTGGATTTTTCCATCTAGTTTGTGCTGTGGTTCAAAACCAGGCAAAGCTAACATGTGGTGACAGAGGCCTGGGGATTGACTAAAGGGGGCAGGAGGGACCTTTCTGGGTGACTGAAAATATTCTGGATTTTGATGGGGGTGATATGTACACAATAAAAATTCATCAGGCTGTATACTTCAGTTTTCCACAAATTATGCCTGTATGTTACACCTCAGTAAAAGGTAGAAAAAATCATCTGTGTGGTCCATGTCCTCACATTTAATACTTGTGTTTGTGTGTGTACGCAAGCAAGAGTGTCTACAGCAGCAGGTCTGTGTGTCTCTAGGTGTCAGTCAGACCTGTGACTGGGTCTCCCCTGTTGGTATAACTCGGGGGGTGTCTTTGGGATAACTCTGGTCACCAACTGTGAATTTAATGGTGTATCTGTGGGTGTAGGTAGGTCTCTATGTGTTACGATGGTGTGTGCATCTAGGTGTTGCTATGACTCTGTTACTCTAGATGTTATGACCATGGGTGTGTTTCTGTATGTCGGGGTGATGTCGTGATGTGTCAGAGAGATGTCAGTAGCTGTGAGCGGTCACGTGGTGACCTGACCATGTACACTCTTAAGTCCCTGGGTGGGCAGGAGGGTAACTAGTGTGGGAGGACAGTCTCTGCTGTGTGTCTGACATCACACACGGTCACCCTGTTTCCCATATGCCCCTAGGAGTTCTCTGCCCCCCAGTCCTGCCTCCCAGCCACGCACCAGCCCGTCCTCCCCCACTCGGTGCCCATGGGCATACAAGCACATGGGGTGCCCCCACCTTGGTGCTGCCATTGCTGTACGTCTGGATCATGTTCTCTGCCCCCTGCTTCACCTTCAGCTCGATGGCCAGCTGCTTCTCCAAGCCGGCCACACGGTTCAGGCTGGTGGCTGAGCAGGCCGGGCCGCCCTCACCCGGGGACTGGGGAGCTTCTGCAGAAGATGGATGTGACACAGTCACCAGGGCCCTCACCTCCAGCTTCCTGGGAGATCTGGCCCAGCTCAGAGGACCTGCCCTCTGCCCAGCCTGGATTCCATCCCCAGACCAGGGCCCTGAGGATCCAACCACCCCAAACCTCACAGGGAACCTCCGCAGGGCTGGGGCGGGGCCAGTGTGAATGAGCAGGTGCTAGTGTCCAGGTGTGCGTGAGTCCTCAGTGTTGGTGGGACTGTGAACAGAAGCCCCTCTTTACACAGCTGTGTGAGTCCATGGGTGTGCTGTGGTTATATCTATAACACATGGGGTACTGGCAGAAGGAAAGGAGTGTCTCCCTCGGTGCATGTGCAACCAATGTGAGACAGCGGGTGTTAGAGGGGCTGTGTGAGATTCTGGGTGCTAGGGCAACCCTAAGTGTGTGTTTCCAACTGTGGCACAACTATGTGTTCAGGTCTCAGGTGCTGGCATGACCGTGTCTGAGTGTCCGAGTGTGGGGACGGCCTGATATTCAGGTCTCTGGCTGCTGGCATGGCTCTCTGGAGAGTCATGTGACTGTGCGGGACGAGGCTCCAGGTGCAGGTGTGACCGTATGAGATTCTGGGTGTTGACCAAATTCTCTCACTGCCTTAGAGTGTTGACAGGACAGTATGGGTCCCTAGCTGTGGATATGCCTATGTGTATGGAAAGGCTGTTGGTGTAAGTGGCATTGAAACTTCAGGCCTTGTCCCATTGTGTGTATAAGTCTCCGGCTGTAGGTGGGACAGTGTACATCTGAAAGAGCCGGGCAGCTGTGTGTGTGTGAACCTGTGAGGGTTGGTATAACCATGTGTGAGTCTCTGGGTGTGGTCTGTATGTTGGGGTGACTGTGTACATTTGTTTGGGTGCTGGGTGGCAGTATGGAAGTCCCTGGGTATTGTAGTGACTCTGAGACTTTCAGGGTATTCGCATGATAGTGTCTAGGTCCTTGGGTGCTGTCTGGGTATTGGTGTGACTATGTGAGTCTAGATATTAGTGTGACACCACATAGATCCTCTGGAAGTTGTCTAGGTGTTGGTGCGTGCTTCTAGATATGGCATGACACTGGGTAGGTCCTTTGGTGTTGTCCAGGTGTTGGTGTGACTATGTGTGTCTTTAGGTACTTGTGTGACACTGCCAGTCTCTGGATGTTGTTCGGGTGTTGGTGTGATCATGTATAACTTTCTCTGAGTGTTGGTTTTGATGTCTGTTCTAAGTGTTTTGAGGCTGAAGGCTGTTGTGATTGTGTCTTCCTCGGGTTCAGCAGAGATGGGGCTAGCCTTGTTCTGGGGACCTGCAGCTGAGCCCCTGGCAGTGGCTCCCCTGCAGTTCCATCTCCCCTGCGGAAGGCCCTTCTCACCATGGGTGGCAGCTGCAGGGTCAGGCAGCACCACGTGGGCATGCAGCTCCTGAAGCTGCTGGTGCAGCAGGTCAAGCCGGCGCGAGGAGCCACGCAGCAGCAGCTCCACAGGTCCGAGGCTGCGGCCCAGGTCGGTGGTGGCCCGTCGCAGGTTCTCGGCACCCTCCTTCAGCTTTAGCTCCTTGCGGATCTCTCGCCGTAGCCGCTCCCGCTCTAGTTCCAGCTGCTGTTGCACCCCGGGGGCTGCCAGGTCCGCACCTGCCAGGCCCAGCTGCTCCAGTAGGGACCAGCTGCGGGGCTCACTCTGTGGGGGACGGAGCAGGGTCAGTGGGGCCAGGAGGATGTAGGGTGCAAACTGCACTCAGCCAGCCAGGCCTGGCCTCCTCTCAGCCCAGGGCTCCCAAGACAGGACCTGCTCCACATCCTCTGACCGTCATATATTAGGTGGTGAGACAAAGCCCTGCCTCAGGGGCCCCACAGGTACAGTCCTATCTCCCTTCATCTGTTTCTTACACAGTTCCCCTTGCCCACTGTGCTCCCTGAACTATGGGAGTTCCCTAGGACAGGCCCTGTCTCCCTTCCATTGCCCTCCAAGTGACAAAGTCCTAAGGGCAGACCCCTTATCCCCTGTGCTGTCCCTCCAGGCTAGCAGCTTCTAAGGGCGGGCCCCACCTTCCTCCTGCTGCCCCCCAGTCAAGGAAGTATCAAGGGCAGGCCTCTGCTGCCCCCCAAAACTATGGGGTTGAGGTCCCAAAAGCAGGCTCCTCCTCTTCTTGGCTAAATCTCAAGCTACAAGGTGCTGAGGGAAGGCCTCACCTTCCCTTGGCTATACCTCCATCTAGGAGGTCCCAAGGACAGGCTCATTTCCCCTCCTGTCATCCTCTAGAGCCCGGACCCTAAGAAGCAGAGCCCTGTCTCCTCTTTCCTCTACCTCCCTGACGTGGGAGCCCGAAAGGGCCCCGAGAGTTTCATCCTCCATACAGAAAACTCTAACCCATCTCCTCCCCTCTGTCCAAAACTGAGGGGTACCAAGGGCAGGGCCTCTTGCCTGTGCCGCTTGGGGTTCTCTTCTGCCCTCCTCCCACAGGGACCCCAGCCCCCACCTCCAGCTCCTGGTCCAAAGTAGGATCAGCCTGCGCCATCCTGGGTCCCGGCTGAGGGCCCTGCCCTCTTCCTGAACCTCAGCCCTGCCAGGGCCTCTCACAGGCCACTTCCTCTTTCCTGCTAGCTCCCAGCAACCCCTGCGCCGGGCCAGCTCCAGGGCTCAAGTGCATCTAGGGAACCTTTCCCCTCAGCCCCCATCTGAGTGGACTTGAAGACAGACTCCCCCAAGTGTATACAGGCTCCTGGGGCTGACCCTGGGGTACACACATTCTCATATATCTACACGGTGTGCACAGAACACGGGTGTACACCGATATGCAAATGTCCATGAGTGTTTACATGAGCCAGCCCCCTGCCTGCAGATGCAAACCATCACAACTTCCGGCTTCCTCCCTGGGTGCTCATTGCTGCTGACCACAGCCTGGAGGCCTAAGGGGCATGGCCAGGCCAAGGGCACCTCCCTGAGACCTAATCATGAGAAGACAGCACTGGAGGGGTGGGGTGACGGTACTCCCAAACCTGCAACCCTCTGAAGCTCAAATATGACTTGAGTAATATTAACAGTAGTTATTACAAGCTGCACCCAGGTCAACTAATGAATTCCATGAGGCAGGTTCTATTATCACCCCATTTTTGAGATAAGGAAACTGAGGCCCAGAATGATTATATAACTTGCCCCACGTTCTCACAGCCAGCAAGAAGCAGAAGCAGGATTTGAAACAGGAATGCCTGGAACTCCAGTGCAGGCTAGGTTGTCAGGTGTCCCCCCCCCCCCACTGAGAGAACCTGTTTCAGAGATAAAGAAAGTCTTCCTTGACTTGGCTCCGGACCAGCCCCCAGGGCAGCTGCTCCAGGGAGCGTTTACAGCAGGCCGAGCCTCACTCTCACAGTGCTACCAGCCACTCACGTTAACCCTGAGCAGCTGCCATTATTCCTCCCCACTTTATGGGTGAGGAAACTGAGGCTCAGACAGAGCAGTTCTCAACAGGAGGGGGGATTTCCCACACCCCACCTCTGGGGGCATTTGACATCGCCCAGAAATATTTTTGGTTGTCACAACTCGGGGTGGAGAGGGGGTGCTACTGGTATCTAGTGGGTTGAGACCAGGGATTCTGCTCAATAACCTACAATGCACAGGACAATCCCCACCTCAAAGAATGATTCAGCCCTGAATACCAATAGTGCTGAGGCTGAGAAACCCTGGGTTAAAGGACACAGACTGACACCCTGGGCTGCTGACCATGACTGCTGGTAAGCCTTTCACAGCAGCCCCACCTGCCAAGCACTGGTGTATGTCTCTCCCTACCATGAACACCCTCTTAGTCCCATTTTTCTAATGGCAGAACCAAGGCTCAGATAGGCAAAGGCACCTGGCCCGGAACACATAGCAAGGAAGTGACAGTACTGAAATTTAAACCCAGGATCATCTAATACTCCCACTCCCAACCAGGCCCTGCCCACTGCCCAGCCCCACCCGGCCCCCAGCAGGCAGAGCAGGGGTACAGCCAGGAAGGAGCAGAACCTTTTCAAATAGGGGCCCAGGCAGAGCAGAGCAAGCACCCTCTGGCAGCTGAGGCCTGAGAATATGCAGAGCAGAAAGAAGGAAGGCCTGGCCTTCTGGGTTCTCCTCCCTAGAGTGACTCACTCCTACCCAGGAGGCAGGGGTCACCTGAGGGCCAGCAGGGTGAACACTTGAATCAGGGGCCTGGCCCAGCCTTAGAGAATCCCTGTTCCTCGACCTCTCACTGTAAAGCAGGAGACCGCAGGGTCAGACGGCCCACCTCCCAGAATTCCCCCCTCTTCCAAGAGCAGCCAGGGAACTAGACCCCCACGTCCGGAGATTTCAATGCTTTGGGCGTTTCCGGAATCTGGACAGGACATCCGTCTGCCGGACACAGAACAGACAGGCACAAGTTGGACAGACAGAGGGATAGGGTGGCAGGCCCAAGCAGCCATGAGAGAGGGATGAACAGGGCGGGGGGTGGGGGGTGAAAGCGGGCAAGAGATGGGAAAGGGAACCAGGGCATGGGTTCAGCCTCGTTCCAGGAATCACAGCCTCCATCCAGGTCACATATGGTACACACCAAGCACATGCATGTGCTGGGGATTCCTAATCAGCCCTCCCAGGGCCAGGGGGAGAGACAGGAACCCTGGCCCTCCCCAGCCCCAAGGTCTGACCTTGTGTGATCTGCAACACCAGATACGCCCAGCTCCTCGGCAAGGCTGGCAGGCCATCAGCAGGACTGGGGTGAGGGGCAGGGGGACATGGGGGAGACACAGAGGGGATGAAGGGCAGGTGCAGAAGGAGACGAGAACCTGGTTACACAGCACCACAGGACAACGGTGGGATGGTGAGGCACTAGGGGGGCACAGGACATGTCTCAGATTTGGGTTACTGAACCAAAGAAGGTCAGAAGTCACCCTGGCCGTGCTTGTCAAAGGTGGGAAGGTGAGTTCAGGGCTGTCATGTCGACAAGGTGGCACAGGGAGAACATGGCTGGGCAGCAGATTGGTGCCAGTCACCTGTGCCCCTCCGTATGTGTATACCTGTGTGTGAGTGGGGGGGAGCACAGGGGTGGGGGGTGTTTTTTGACCCAACCCTGCTACCCATGCCCAGGTAGGATTCCAGGTTTGAGAGAATTCCCAGTCTGTTGATCCAGGTACTCCCACCTGGGATCTGGTTCCACCTGGCAGTCCAAGGGTGGCCCTGTGGATTCCCCATCCCCCCACCTAGTGAAGTGATCCGGACACTTCTGCCAGCAGGTGCCAATCGGGGAGCGTCGGGACCCTCGTAAAACTCAAGTCTGGAGGCGGGGCCGCTGGAGCTTTGTTGTACCGGGGAAGGTCACGTGCCGGGCCGGGTGGCCTCCTCCCCTCCCTAGGCAACAAGCCAGGCACCTGCCCCAGGTGGAGCGGCACCTGCGGAGAACCGAACGCTGAGGGGAACGCGGGTGGGGGAGAGTGACCAGGGCTAATAGGCACTAGGACGCAGAGCCAGTCTCAGACAACCAAAGTCGCGCCTCCGCGGCGCCCCCTCAAATTCTTGGGGACGGGTGAAGTTTGGTAAGGCAGCGAGAGCTTCCGGGACCTCCCCGCTATCCCTGCGCGTTACCTCCTACCTGCAGAGAAGGGGGCTGTGCTGACTCCACGGGACCCGCCCAGAGAGGGGACGCCAGGGGCTCGGGAGGCTCCCGCCCGGGCCGCCACCCTCTCAGGGATCCCAGCAGCGCGCAGGCAGCGGTGCCTGGTGCCCGGCGCCCAGCGGCCGCGGAGCGGCTGCGGATGCAGGTGTGCCTACCTGCACGGCGTCGCTGGCCATGTCCTCGCGCCGCCCGCCAGGGGTCCCCGCACGGAGGGAGGGGTGGCAGGAGGAGCGCGCCTGCGCCCCGCGCTGGGTGTGGAGAGCGGGGAGGGGGCGGGCACAGAGGGACCCAGGCCGGGCGAGCGGCCCTCTCTGGCCTGCTCCGCTCGGGCCCCGCTGGGCCAGGCCGCCGCGTCCACGCGCCGCGCCCTCCGGCCCCAGCGGCCGCCAAGCCCGTCACGTGACCGCCGAGGTCGGCGCCCGGGGAGGGGGCGGGGCAGAGGGGCGGGGCTCCCGGCGGCCCCTGGGCCTGCGGGGAGCCTGCCTGGCGCCCCCTCTGCTCTGCACTTCGTCTGCTACCGAGGACCTTCTGGATCCTCATTCTGCCCAGGGGTCCTCCATTTGAATGCACGGAAACCCGAAAAGAGTGAACCCGGTCAAAGCAGGGAGTGGCGAAGGATTTTGGGCCTCCTGGGACCCCTCAACAAATAATTCATCCCCCTGTGTTTGCAAGCTCAGGCTTCCTGGACCCATTCTGCCTCTGGGGCCCCGGTTCAAGTGCATGAGAGCTCCTCCATTGCCTGAAAACAAGCTCTGGGCGGATCTGGGTTCACTTCCAGAGCCCCATGCCTTGGGGGAAGCCCCGAACCTCTTAAGAGCTTCTCATCTGTGAAACTGGATTTACCCACCTATCCCTCGGGTGTTGATAAAATAAGATAGCACGGGCCCAGTGCTGAGAACTTAGTAAGCGCTCGATAAGTGTTAGCTGCTATATTTACTGTTACTGCCTTTATGAAAAAGGTTTGAATTCCAACTCCGTCATTGCCTCGCTGTGGGCCCTGTAGATCTTGTGGCTGCTGAAGCTGTATTCCCCTCTGTAAAATGCGGACCAGCCTCTTCTCAGAGGCTGCTGTATGCAGTTGGCGTCCATAAATGTAGAGTCGTGTCCGAGCGGAGGCGGAGGGTGGAGGCTTCTGCAGATCTCCAGGGTCTCCTGGAGTCTCTGGAGACTGAAGCTTGGCTCCTAGCCCAACCCGCACTCTCTTTACAACCGATGACTGGGCCAAACTGCAGTCCCTGGGGCGCGAGGCTGGGAGCGCTCCCTGGCGGTGGTGCCTGCACACTGCGCCCTCCGGGGACCTGCCAAAGCTCGGAGGGGTACCTTGGTGACAGGTGGTTGTAAGTGGTTTGAGTAGCACCAAAGACTAGAGCAAGATGTTTTCCCTTTTTTTCCCCCTCTGCGTGACTCCAGAGAAATTTTAACAAAGGGAAAAAGAGAAGGAGGAGAAATTATACCACTTCTCTCCCACTTCTCTCCTCTCCCAAGGTCGCCATTGGGGCCAGTCTTCCATCTTCTGTTAATGACCAGTGCCCATCTCCTCCTTTCAGATCTTTCAGCCCTGCCCTTGACCTCGTAGCCTTTTTTCCCTAACAGGCCAAGGGTGTCTGCGAACAACGGTGTCAACTCCTGTCCCTTTTTTGCTTAGATCCCTTTACGGCTCCCACCTTTTCAAAGTAAAAGCCAAAGTTCTAACCACGGCCCACAAGGCCCTGCACGATCTGCCCCCTTCACCTTCCCTCTCTCCTTTCCTCCCACCTTCCACTTGCTCACTTCAAGAGGTCATGTTGGTTGTTCCTTGAATATTTATCCATTCAATGAAAGAATCCTTTGAGCTAGTTATTTTGCTCCAGATTTACAGATGAGGAAACTGAGGCTCAGAGAGATGCCCCTCACTCAAATAATGGAGCCAGGATGTGCATGACCCTGGCCCTGAAGGACAGGGTGTTTTCCTCTAATTCTCCAGCCCGCCCATTTTACAGATGGGGAGGATGTGACAGAGTGAGTTTCCATGCCCGCCAAGGTACTGGGCCACACTGCCTAGGGATAAGCCTTCTGCTGCCTGCCCGGTTCCCTCCAGGGATGGAGCTGAGGAAACCTGCCAAATTCTCACTCCAACCTTCTGGCATTCGTTTACTCAGTGATTATTTATCAATGCCCGCCCAGGTCTGGTGGCACCTGACACAGAGTCACACTCCAGGCTTGAAACTTGAAAAGCAAGCCCTAATTGTACAATTTCAACCAAATATGACCACTGCAGCTGCTCTGGCCTCTCCCCGTCCTCTCTGGAGCCCCGGAAAGCCTAAATCACACCACACCCCCACCTCTGCCTACTGTAAAACCTGTTCACAGTTCTCTGGAGCTCTGAGGAGCCCCACCCCTCACTTGGTCCACAAGTTGATCCTATCAAGCCTCTGCCCGCCTGTCCAGCCACATCCACCGTCACACTACTCATCCCTACTGAGCAATACACCTTCTCTCTGTTCCTCATAGTCTCACCTTACTTCCAACCTCAGGGCCTTTGCACAGTTTGTTTCCTGGTCTGGAATGCTCTTCCATCACATATCCTCCAGGCTGGCCTCTTGATCACTTAGGTCTCTGTTTAAATGTCACCTTCCCTGAGAGACCCTCCCAGAGTAACCCCTTGCCTCATCATATCTGACCCATGACCTTGTTTTATTATGTATTTATTTATTTATTTTTAAAGATTTATTTATTTTATTTATTTTTAGACAGAGGGGAAGGGAGTGAGGAAGAGAGGGATGGAAACACCAATGTGTGGCTGCCCCTTGCATGCCTCCCACCGGGGGCCTGGCTGCAACCCAGGCATGCCCCCCAACCAAGAATTGAACTAGCACCCCCCAGTTTGCAGGGCAGCGCTCAATCCACTGAGCCACACCAGCCAGGGCCATTTTAAATGTCACTCCTTTCTGAAAGCGGTCAGTGTCTGGCCTATGCTCACTCAGTCTTTGTGGAGTGAGTGAGTGGATGCAGTGTGAGGAGAAAAGTATTCCAGGCCCATGGAGGCTTTGAGGAAGCAGTCACCCCACTGTGGAGAAGGCAGAAAAGCTGACACTGCAGTTGAGTTATGAAGGACAAATTAGGAATTTGCAAAGCAGATAAAAAGGAAAAGGGTATCTGGTGGAAGGAACAGCAAGAGCAAAGGACTGAAGGTGGGTGAGGGAGAACCTGACATGTCTCGATTCCTCTGCCCCCATCTTCCCTCACTCATTCCACTCTGGCCTCATAGCCTCTTCACCACTCCTCGGATATTCCTTTCCCCACCTCAGGACCTTTGCATTGCCTGTTCCCTCTGCTTGCAATGCTTTCTCCTCATCTGGGCATTCTCTCTTCCTTACTTCATTTCCATCTTAGCTCACTTTCTTAGAGAAGTCTCCCCTGATTACACCTCCACCTAAAACAAGCCCTATCCTCTCCTTACCAAACGCTACCCCTCACATAGTTTGACTTTTTTCTTCCTTGCAAGTTTAAATACATTCAACACTACTATTTCCTTTCTAGTCTGTCTTAACCAGAAAGATGAATGGTCTGTCTAGTCTGTCATCTTGGCCAGGACAGAAATCATTATCTGTCTTGTTCGCTGTTGAGTTCCTGGTTCCTAGAACAGGGTCTATCATGTGTGCATGCGCACACACACACAAAAGCTCAATAAGTAGTTGCTGGATATACAGATGAATGAACAAACAGGGCATCTTAAGGGGCATGGCTAGGGTTCCTGGTGTTGAGGAGACTGGAGTGGGGGCAGGCTCCAGATGGTGCGGATGAGGGGTGTGGCGCTCAGGCTTGATCCTGAGAACTGTGGGAGCCAGACAGATTCTTAGCAGGGAGAAACTGAGTAAGATTTGTTTCTCTAAAGATAAAGCTCTTGCCCTGTCTGATGTGGCTCAGTGGATTGAGTGCCAGCCTGCAAACCAAATGGTTGCTGGTTCAATTCCCAGTCAAGGCACATGCCTGTGTTCCCGGCCAGGTCCCCAGTAGTGGGCCTGCAAGAGGCAACTGAATCTCTAGCACATTGTACAAAGGCAACCACACATTGGCGTTTCTCTCTCTCTCTCTCTCTCTCTCTCTCTCTCTCTCTCTCTCTCTCTCCATTCCCCCTCTCTAGTAAATAAGTAAAATAAAGATTTAAAGATAAAGCTCTTTGCTAACCAAGTAGAGGCCAGAGAAAGAAATGAGAGTAGATTTATCTACTGCAGAAGAACTACGTAAATGTGTGTACAAGGCTAAGGTCAAAAGCCATACCTTGAGGGGGAATAAAAAAGCAAGTAAAAAATGATACCCTTGGATATTGTTGGTATCCACTAAAAATTCAGAAAGTAAAACTATGTATCAAGTTTGTGGGTACCTATGGAGTAGAATGCTTGCAGTGTGCCTTGCATCCTGGCTGAGGAGGGTTAGGCTACCTGGGTTCAAATGCTGGCCCCATCACACGCTAACAGTGAGATCCAGAACAAGTTACTTCACTGTCCTGTGCCTCAGTTTCTGCACCTGTAGTAGGGGTGATAATAGCAGTGCCTACCTCGCAGTGTGGCTGGGAAGCTTAGGTGAACTGATTCTTGTCAGGCACAGAAGAGGGCGTGGTTGTTGTTCAGCCTCATGGAGGGTGCGTTTCTGCAGTGGGGGAGGGGAATGGAGCTGGGGAGGTGAGCATAAGTGGCTTACGCTTTAACTATAATGGGTTATCTTTTACTTTTAATTATCAATTATTTTGAGCGAGGTACAATTTATGATAGAGTGTGCAGATGTTTTGGTACACAGCTCTGTGAATTCTTTTTTTTTTTTAAGATTTTATTTATTTATTTATTTTTAGAGAGGGAAGGGAGGGAAGGAGGGAGAGAGAGAGAGAGAGAGAGAAACACCAATGTGCGGTTGCTGGGGGCCATGGCCTGCAACCCAGGCATGTGCCCTGACTAGGAATCGAACCTGCAATGCCTGGTTCGAAGCCCGCGCTCAATCCACTGAGCTACACCTGCCAGGGCAGAGCTCTGTGGATTCTTATACTGGATATGTACACACTCCTGTGGCCACTCCTCTGATGCATAAATTTTCCTCGTGCCCTTTCCTAGGCAAACTTGTCCTGTAGATTCTATCATCATAGATTAATTTTGCCTCTTCTTGAACTTTGTACTGCATGGAATCATTTTATGATATTTTTTCTTACTGTTTTTTAAACCTATTTTTTAAAGATTGTATTTGTTTTTAGCGAGAGGGGAAGGGAGGGAAAAAGAGAGGGAGAGGAACATCGATATGCAGTTGCCTCTCGTATACCCCCAACCGGGGACCTGGCCCACAACCCAGGCATGTGCCCCAACCAGGAATGGAACCAGCAACCCATTGGTTTGCTCAATCCGCTGAGCCATACCAGCTAGGGCTAATATTGGTTTATTTATTTTTTAAAGAAAAGATTTTATTTTTATTTATTTTTAGACAGAAGGGATGGGAGGGAGTAAGAGAGGGAGAGAAATATCGATATGCAAGAGAAATATCAATCAGTTGCCTCTCACACATCCCCAACCAGGGACTGGGCCTAAAACCCAGGCATGTGTCCTGACCCGGTAACCTTTCGGCCTACAGGATGACCCCCAACCTACTGAGCCACACTGGTCAGGGCTCATTTTATATTTTTATGTCTGGATTTTTTTAAATTTTATTTATTTTTTTAGAGAGAAGGGAAGGAGAAAGAGAGGGAGAGAAACATCACTGTGTGGTTGCCTCTCACTCACCCCCTACTGGGGACCTGGCCTGCAACCCAGGCACGTGCCCCAACTGGGAATCAAACCAACCATCCTTTGGTCGCAGCCCACGCTCAATCCACTGAGCCACACCAGCCAGGCCTTATATCTGAATTTTTAATGTCTGGAATTCTTTCAACATTGTTTGTTTTTATTGAAATAGGATTCACATACTGTATGTAATTCACTCTTTTTAAGTTTTTAAGTGTGCAACCTAGAGATTTTTTTCATCTTTTTAAAAAAGATTTTATTTATTTATTTATTTTTAGAGAGAGGGGAAGCAAGGGAGAGAGGGAGAAAAGCATCAATGTGTGGCTGCCTCTCATGTGCCCCCTACCAGGAACCTTTCCTGCAACCCAAGCATGTGCTCTGACTGGGAATTGAACTGGCGACCCTTTGGTTTTCAGGGTGGCACTCAATCCACTGAGCCACACCAGCCAGGGCTGATTTTTAATATATTAATAATGAATACGATGTTTTTGACATTCATCCATAATGTCATGTCTATCAATAGCTCGTTCCTTTTAATTTCTAGTGTCATCCATGGTGTGGATGGACTGGAGTTTCTTTCTTCATTCACTTGTTAATGGACATTTTGGATTGTTTGCTGTTCGGGCCTATTATGCATAAAGAATGATCATTGCTCATCATCTTTTTGTAGGCAAAAAGATCTCTATCTAGGAGGATTGCATAATCGTGAGATAGGTGCCTGTTTAACCCAATGGGTCTCATCTGGGGTGATGTTGTCCCCTCCCCCAGGGAGAACATTAGCAATGTCTGGAGAGATTTTCAGTTGCCACCAGTGGTGGTGAGGTAGTTGCTACTAGCATCTCCTTGCCAGCCAGGGATGCTGCTGAACACCCTACAGCGGGACAGCCCCCGCCACAAAGAATGATCAGGCCCAAATAGCAGGAGTGCTGAGGTTGAGAAACCTGGTTAACCTTCTTACAAACTACTGAATCGTTTCCCAAAGCGACTTTCTTGTTTTACATGTTCACCAGAGCTTGTCCAGCCCCTGGCACTGCCAGTGTTTTTCTTTTTAGCTATTTTGGAAGAGTAGTTTTAAACCTTTTATATCTTAAAATAATTTTGAATTATTTTAAGCCAATCAAGCCAATATGAAAGATGTTAGTGTTTAGTAATGGTGGGTGGTTGGGTGGTGGGTGCACTTTAGGAAGCTCTGATCTTTTCCTTTTCTGGATTTGAAGTTTGGGGAATGGTTGTCTGTTTGTTTCTAGAACAGCAGAAGCTCTCCCTGGCTATATGATTGTCGGGGTGCTGGAGTGTTTTCCCGTTTTCCCAGACTTTTCAGTTTGGACTCAACTGGCTTCAGTGGCCTCCTCCACAAGTCATCTCAGATTATCTATTTACTCCCAAGCTTACCTCCCACCTGCTTTCCTGGGGCACCTTCTCTTTCCCCAGGAGAATGGTTTTCTCCAGGCTAGGGCCTCTGTCTCTGTCTTCAGAGTGTGCTGGCCAAGTCTAACGGAGGGAGATGACCTAAGCATGAACCCCTGGCAGCTTTGTGACCTTGGGTCTGGGATTAACCCTCTCTGGACTTCAGGTCACCCAGCTGACAATGAACATGCTAAAGCATGCACCGCTTTGTGGGGTGGGAATTCAATCTGTGTATGCATGTATGTATTATAGATTTTAGAGAGCAATAAGCATTTATTTGTTGTTTCACTTATTTATTCATTTATTGGTTGATTCTTGTCTGTGCCCTGACAAGAGATGGAACCTGCAACCTTGGCCTTTCAGGATGACATTCTAACCAAATGAGCTACCTGGCCAGTGCAATCTGTGTATATATTTAGATTTCTTAGGACAAAGCTGAGCACTAGCACAGGACCTAGGATAAGGAGAGTGAGGCAATTCCTCAGATACAAAATTTAAGGGGGTGCCAGAAAACTCACGACACACAATACTTTAATGTGATAATTTTTTAAAAAATTAATGTAAAATAAATACAAATAAAGACAGGATCAGTAATCTTAATCTTTTTCTTCTGCTTCAGGCACCATCATGGATTGGTGTCATGAAGCATGGTTACCGATTCCTGCCTTTACTTAAAATTTTGATATTTTGTTTATCATAGATTTAAAACATTAGTTTTGAATTTAAAACAGTACATTCATATATTATTTATCTTAATGACTGAAAAAGATATAATTTATCTTGTTTTTGTTTAGTGTTTGGTGCCCCCTTAAATTTTGCATGCCTCATCCTCATCCTGGACCTGGTGGGCATACAGCAGGTGCTGTGTTATGGTATAATTGTGAGAATTACATACAGTATCGACCTTACAATATGTAAGTCTCCCTCTGGATTGACTTATTTCCCTTCATTGGGTGTTTTGGCTGAAACGATACCTCTAGTGACATCAGCTTTATATTGATTGTCTAGAGCACAGACCCCAAGATAGCCTACACTAACTGAAATTGAAATGCTAGAACCTTCTTGAAAAACAGTGGTAGAAGGGTTAACTGTGTTAGGGGCTTAGGGAGACTGGAATTCTAGAGCAGGTTTATCTCACCTATCCAATCTCTTCCATATCCACAAATCAAAATATAGCTGAGAAAAGACTAACTATACCAAGCATGGACAAGGACTAAGAGCAACTGGAACTTTCACAGGGTGCTATTGGGAATGTGAGGAGGATCTACCACTTAGGAAAGCTCAGAATCCACCTGGAACTAATATAAAATAATATTAAATGTAAACTGTACCAAGAAAAAAACCCAACTCAGGATCTACTAAAGCTACACACATGACCTAGGGCCCACCATTCCACTTCCAGGTATTTACCATGGACAAGTGAACTTAAGTTCACAGGAATACCTGAACAAGCTTTATTCACAGTGGCCAAACACTGGAAAAAATCCCAAACATCTAACAATAAATGAATGGAAAGTTTATATTGGCTACACTGTGGTGTAAACACACAGTGGAATACTATGCAGCAATAGAAAAGAATGAAGTATTGGTATGTGCAGCAACATGGTGAAATCTCAAAACATTTTGTTGAACAAAAAAACCCAGACACAAAAGACAATGTATTGAATGATTCTGATAGGGGACTCAAGACTTGGAAAATTTTAGCTTAAGGTAAAAAGTTATAATTCTAGCAAGTAATGTATATGTTAAAGCTTTTGTTTCAGAAACTACAGATAAGGCCTGTCCTGGCTCCTGGGAAAACAGCTGACCTCCTGGATCACTGCTAAAGATTACCGCCTGGGGACAACTGGAGGCATCCAGGCCATTGTGTTCCAAGGAGAGCCAGGCAGTCACCCGCTTCTGGGAGCAGCTAACTGCCCAGGACAGGAATGTTGCAGCTTCTATCACCGAATCCTCCCTGAATCTCAAAGCCCTCACAGCACTTTGTTTATTCCCTGATATAAAAAGTCTAGCCTAGAAAGAGAAGGCAAGATGGTCTGTTAGGGTATGAACCCACCATCTTCTCAGATCACCAGCCATCTGAATAAAGAGTTCATAAAGATTCAACCACTGGGCCTGGCTGGAGTAGCTCAGCAGATTGAGCGCAGGCTGCCAACCAAAGTATCGCAGGTTCGATCCCCAGTCAGGGCACATGCCTGGGTTGCAGGCCATGGCCCCCAGCAACCACACATTGATGTTTCTATCTCCCTTTCTCCCTCCCTTCCCTCTCTAAAAGTAAATTTTTTTAAAAGTCACTTAAATATATATATTTATTTATTTTTTATAAAATATATATATATTTTTTAAGATTCAATCACTGTCATTGCTTCTTGGGTTTGGTAGTGACAGGCAGTCCGAATGCCAGTGTCTCCCGGTTACAATTCCATTCATTTGAAATTCAAGAACGACAAAACTACAGTGATAGAAATCCACATAGTGGTTGCCTGGTGGGGGCGACAAGGAGGGTAGGGTGGTAAGGAGTGTGGCTGACGTGAGAGGGGCACAAGGGGACTTATTGAAAATGTGCCATATCTTCTCTTGGCAATAGTCACTTTGGTGACAATCTGTTCCCTTTACTACAAACTTTTCCTCGGTAAAGTATTAGGGGAAAACATCCTGATTATGGGTTTGTGTCCTGAACTTGTATGGCCACTAGCACAGCGTCCGACTCCGGACACGACTCTCAGCAAACAGAAACTGTTACTAAGACCATTTCTTTCAGTCCCGCGCTCTGAGGGGCTCCTTCCCCAATGGAGGTGCAAAATGTCCCCTCCACGCTGGAGTCATTCTGAGCTCCCAATCTTCCTTAGAGCCTCCCCACTGGAGGTTGCAATGAATGCCACTACAAAAGGCCTAAATTCCGCGCGCTGCGTCGAGGCCGCATTTCCTGTGTAACACAGTAGCTACCGGTCAATCATCTCGGATTCGACCGCCAGTGTCAAATACAGCGGCGCCCACCAAGTGGCAAACCCTGATCACATGACGGTACGCAAGCAGACGCCGACCCAACCCAGGAGTCTATTTTTAGATTGACCAATGAACGCGAGGCAAGAGACACGCCCTTTTTCGTCTCTCCACCAATAGCCTTCCGGAGCCTTCAGCAGAATCCAATCATCGTTTCCTCTTCTCTTGACTGAAAAGCCAGCGGTCCAGTGAGCAGACCTTCAGTCGTACTGTAGAGGCCGGAAGCGCTGTATAGCTCGTGTTGGGGCGCGGGACCGGTACCCGGGTTTGGTCGGCTCTTCTCGGAGCACGCGGAGGCGAACGGGAAACCTGGTGAGCGGCAGGTCGGGTGCGTGGGGCCCCGGTGCAGGGACGTTGGACCTGCGGGTGAGCGGGAGAGAAGAGACGCCGGGGGGTTAAGGGGAGAAGGAATGGGGGAGCGAGACAAGGAGGGGCGGGGCGGTGGGGACGCTTGCGCGCGGCTGTGACCGTTGGGCACCGGGGAGCATGCGCCAGGGGCGGGACGGCAGTTGGCGCGCGGGACTCGGACCCTTTTCTGGGAGGTGCTGTCATGGCGCCCCACGGGAGATCCAGACTAGGCTGCATGTCGGAGGAGATCTCGAGGCGTCTCGAGACTGTTTGGGGAGGTGATCGGAAGGCGACGCCCGATCTGGTGCCGCGTTGGGAAAAGCTGGAGCTTGTAGACGTGACGGGCTTCTCTGAGCCCGAGGGACTCGGCTGAGTTGTTGCTCTGCCTTTAGGGGGAGTTAGTGGTTCCAGAGATTTAGGGCAAAAAACATGCTTAAGGGAATAAACTTTGAAGTGGATATTCTTCCTAGAATTTAAGGGTGAAGGGGAGTACACGTGCATGTATGAGTTGTCATTTGTGGTATCAGCTTCCAAGTTCATCCGCTCCTGGGTCCTCAGCAGTCTGTCACCCTCCCTGGGCGGGACAAATCTCGCCAGATTGTTTCCTCATCTAACTTGTTTCGAGGTTTAGATCCTGGCTAGCCACTTCTAGAAAATTTTGCTCCCCAAACTCTGTATGTTCCCAAATCTATCTACCCATCAAAACAAAACGATTTTGTTTGACTCTTAAATACCATCAGTATATAATACTTGTTCAGCTAGGTTTGCAGCCTAGTGTATCATACGCTGGTTCTCATGCCCGCAGATCACCCAGGGCATTGGTCCCACCTTGTAGAGTGTTCCACTCTCTTTCCTACTTAATATGGCCCCTACCTTGGTTAGTCCTCTTTTCCTTGGTGACTGGTTTTCCCTGATGCCTGTCTCATCCTCCATGGCTCTTCCTAGTAACTTGCTTTTGGGCAAATGAAGGGCAAGTACTGATTGAGTCACTCAAATCTAAAACCTAATCAGAGATTCCGTAGTACAAATACCCTGGACCTGCCCAACTCTTTTACCTTTGTCTTCTGCCTCTGTGTCAGCCAGCCCGCGCTGCTCTTCATTTCTGGAAAGGGTCTGATGCTTTGGGACTGACACATTTCTTTCTACCTGCTGAAGGCACACTTCGTTCTGCCTGCTGCCTGGGAAATAACCCCTTCTTGTCTTTGCCAGTTAGAATCCTCAGGGCTTGTATCAGATGACTTCTTTCAAGAATCAAATAATATATACTCACTTTAGTCTCTAAACTCTGCCTTGAGGCCTTGATTTTAGTTTAGCTTCATTTAGTGCTTACCTGGTATATCCCAGGTTCTCTTTTAGGCTCTTGCCTAGGGGGCTGGCATGACTTGAGGGGTGCTTTTTAGATTGGGGCCACCGGTAAATGCCTTTCTAGAGCAACATGCCTAAGAAAGTGGAGGAATTCATGACCTTTCTGGGCAGCAGAAGCAACGTGTGTAAAGGAGCTGGGGGTGTTGGAGGCTCAGCAGTTCAGACCAGTGAGGGAGGGCAATGGGAGAGATGAGGTCTGACCTTAGAGGGGACCAGGTTGTACAGGGCCTGGTAGGATGGTGGGAACTCTTGAGTTTTATTCTGAGCACAGTGGGAGCCTGTGGAGGGTTTTGAGCAGGAGTGATGCTCTCTTACTTAGCTTCTATAGGTTCCTTCTGGCTGCTTTGGGGAGAGTGGATGGAGAGTCATGGAGGATGGAAAACAGGGAGGCCAGTGAGGAGGGAGCTGTTGGCATAATCCAGGCAAGAGATGATGGTACCCAGATTCCCATCACCTGACAGTGAATAAACGGGTACTATGTTCTGTACAATGGAATGTTCAGGCATGAAAAGGAATGAAGTACTGATACATTGCTATAGCATGGATAAATCTTGAAAACATGCTGCGTGAAAGAAGCCAGAAACAAAGGACCACATATTGTGTGATCCATTATATTAAATGTCCAACATAGGCATATTCATAGAAAAGAAAGTAGATTAGTGGATCGCAATGGGTTTGGGAGGATATGATAGTTAAGAGTAGTTTGAGGTGGTGAGATGTTCTAAAACTGACTGTGGCGATGAGTGTATGTATCTATGGTTACGCTAAAAACTGTACATGGTGTAGCATGTGAATATTTTAATGACTTTTTCTAACTTAAAAAAGAAAGGGCACCCTGGCTGGTGTGACTTAGTGAATTGAGTGCAGGCCTGCGAACTAAAAGGTGGTCAGTTCGATTCGCAGTCAGGACACATGCCTGGGTTGCAGGCCAGACCCCCAGTTGAGGGTGTGCGAGAGGCAACTGATCGACGTATTTCATACATTGGTGTTTCTTTCCCTTTCTTTCTCCCTCCCTTCCCCTCTCTAAATAAGTAAGTAAAATATTTTTTAAAAGAAAAAGAAAGGGCCATGGCTACGTAGCTCAGTTGGTTAGAGCCTCAGCCAGGGCACGTACAAAAATCAGCCGATGAACGCATAAATATGTGGGGCAACAGATCGATGTTTCTGTCCCTCTGTCTCTAAAATCAATCAATAAAAATTAAAAAGGAAAGAAAGGTAACTGATACCTGCCAGGTAGCAGGGGTGAGAATGAGCCTGATTCTGGTGGAATTTGTTAGATGATTGAACAGGACTGTGAGAAAGAAAAGACAGAGCCATTGAAAGAATGGAATAGCCATTTCCAAGATGGGTGAGCAGGCCAGTGGGAAGAAATGAAGGGTTTTGCGCTGGGCATTTTGAACTGAAATTCCAAAGGGAAATATGGAAGAGATGGCTGGAAATTGAGTCTGGAGTTGAGGGGAATGCTGTAGAGACACAAGTTTGATAGGACTCAGCACGGAAGCGGTGGAAGCCCTGGGACCAAATGAAATAGCAGAGAGCATGAGTGACAGGAGGGCTAGAAGCTGGGCCCAGGGCCCTCTGTACCCAGCTCAGGAAGAGGGGCTCTTTCAGCACTTCTGCCCGCTAGTTTGGAGGCTGGGGTGGGGCAGGAGTGACAAAGACAGTATTGTCACGTGTGAATCCCTATAACATCTGTAGCACTCTTGCACCCAGAAGGTGCTCTGTGTGTATTGGATTAAGTAGAGCCAGAGCTGAGCTTTGTATTAATTCCATTTACCATCTTGGCTTCATTTTTAATGGCCCAAGCCCAGTGGGAGTGCTTTTCATGAGAACACTTAATTATTCCCCAGTGCAGGCCACAGAGAGAGAGGATCTGGGGCTGGGCAGATGCTGTTCTCTCACAGACTCAGGTCTCTGCAGCACAGGTGCGGGTTGGGGGGGTTCCTTGGAGATTGATAGGGACAGAGCTTCTGTAAGGTAGGTGGTCTCAGGTGGTCTATTAGAACTGAGACCAGAATGGTGAGAAGGAGGCATTTGTGCGAAGACCTGGAAGCAGTTCATTCTGGTGGCATCAGTGGGCTGTATAAACTTGGGGTAGGAGCTTGATGAGTCTGAACAACCAAGCAAGGCTGGAGATGATTTGAAAGGGGTGGTATGGACTGAGGTGGGGAGGGGCCAAGGAGGTGGGTTGTGAGGGCTGTGGAGAGGAATTGGGATATCACTCTGAGAGCAAGTGTGTGTACACGTGGGTGTAGCTGACGGGGTGTATGGAGAGCTGAGGTGGCTTGGAGAGTGGTAGAGATATGGCCACAACAAGCTGAAGGTGGGAGGTGCTCCTAGAGTTAATGTTGGGGTGAGGGAAGGAGGGGCCACCAAATGATATTCTTTGTCAGCTTTATCAGCTGGGTGGCTTTCCAGGCCAAACCTCAGTGCATAGCCCCTTCGGACCTGTGTCAACAGCCTGTAGTTGCTGTGTAGCCTTCTCCCTTGTCTGGTGGGTTTTCCTGCATGCATCTCAGTTGCTTCTCTGGGCCCTTCCTCCCTCCTCTGTTCTCAGCATTATGGCAGAACAGGATGTGGAAAATGAGCTTCTGGATTATGAAGAAGACGAAGAGCCCCAGGCTCCTACAGAAAGCACCCCAGCGCCCCCTAAGAAAGATGTCAAGGGGTCCTACGTTTCCATCCACAGCTCTGGCTTCCGGGACTTTCTGCTGAAGCCTGAGCTCCTGAGGGCCATAGTGGACTGTGGCTTTGAGCATCCATCTGAGGGTATGCTTCCCTGGTCCTCACCACCACACCCCTCCTCTGACTGTCCTCACTGTGGTTCCCTCAGCCACCTGATGAGGGGCCCACACAGAGGGAGCATCCGGTTTCCAATCACTCATGTGCTCTCTCTCCCTCAGTTCAGCACGAGTGTATTCCCCAAGCCATCCTGGGAATGGATGTCCTGTGCCAGGCCAAGTCTGGAATGGGCAAGACAGCGGTTTTTGTGTTGGCCACTCTGCAGCAGATCGAGCCCGTCAATGGACAGGTGGGTGTGCACCCTCCCTCCCAGGCCTAACCTACGTGAGGTAGCAGACCCTACAGCCCTTCTGTTAAAAATTTCTGTTACCAGATTCTCTTGGTGGGCCTTTAAAATTAAGTACAGTACTTAGTTATAACAAAATTGCCCCCCGAAAAAAATTCTTCTTCAAAATAATAAGGCAAGAGAAAAAACTGGAAAGTGCCTATAGTTTTGCCATCCAGAGATATGGCTGTTATTTCGCTGTGTATTTTCTAAATTGTCCCTATTTCCAAAGGGGGGTTATACTGCACACGGTTTTTTTACTGCTCTTGCTGCTGAGATACCATAGCTGTCTTCTCATGTCGTGAAAATTGTGTGCCACTCTCTTAGAGGATAATTGAGGTGAATACCAGTGTTATGTTCTTGTCCTGCTGGGGCAGCATCCTTGGGCTGTGTGTGGGTGCATGAGCTTTGGTTTCCTTAGGGTGCGTGGTGAAGGAGGGAGCTTGTGTGGTTGCAGAAGGCCAGGTTAGCTGGAGAGCAGAGACTCAGCATGGGGCCTGTGTCTGGCTAGAGAGCAGTAGTGTGGGCTCTGGCCAGGGAGGATTTAGGACACTTCCTTGGGTGAATCTTTTCTGCCCACCCCACAGGTAACAGTCCTGGTCATGTGCCACACTCGGGAACTAGCCTTTCAGATCAGCAAGGAGTATGAGCGCTTCTCCAAGTACATGCCCAGTGTCAAGGTGAGCCCCCTTGGGCCAGGCTGGGCGCCATGTGGTCCTCTGTAGCCTGGCTGGCCTCAGCTCTGGCCCAGCCAGCATTTACCAAACTTGGCTGCAGCAGCTGCCTTTGAGGTTTGCGGTGGTTTATACTCCTTAAAAGTCTGATGAATTATGCATGGCCCCAGAGGCCTGTGCTGGTCTCCACCCTGGGCTGCTTTTCAGTGGCGCTGTGCCCAAGCTCTCAGGCCTCTCTAGGCTTGAGGATTGGGGCCTGCTGCACGCTCTCAGCCTGAGGTGCAGGACCGCGGGCTGGGTGACTCTCTTTATGGCATGGAGTGAGAGACTTCAGCCCTTGGATGGGCAAGCGACTGACTTCCTCTGCACCTTCGTAGGTGTCCGTGTTCTTTGGGGGCCTGTCTATCAAGAAGGACGAAGAGGTGTTGAAGAAGAACTGTCCCCATGTTGTGGTGGGGACTCCGGGACGCATCTTGGCACTCGTGCGGAACAGGAGCCTCAACTTGAGGAACGTGAAGCACTTTGTGCTGGACGAGTGTGACAAGATGCTGGAGCAGCTGGGTGAGTGTCCCTCACTGGGTTTGTGGGGGCTGCCAGAGACCCACCCAGCCATACCCTCCTCCCTTCCAGCCCCCCAGACTTCAGAGCCAGGTGCGCTCTGACAGACCAAGGGCTTCCCCACAGTGGGGTCATGTGGGTGGCTGGCACACAGGTCTCCTGTAAATGATCTTAGGGCAAGTTCTTGTTTTGGTCTGATGTGACCTGCTACTTCGACTCCCAAGCTGAGTGGGACCACAGGGCCCAAATGAGCCACCATCTGGCACACATACATGTTAGCCCTGGGCTTGCCATGGCCTTGTCTCCTGCTGGGTTAGTTCTAGGCCCCCTGCCTGCCCTCAGTGAGCCCTGACAGGGCCAGTCAGAGATGGGGCTTATGTCCTGGGAGGCAGCTGCAGCTCTCACCCCAGCGGCTGTCTTTGCTTCAGGCTCCCCTTCCTGAAGCGTGGCTCCAGGTACGCTGGCACGGCTGCTTCGCTCTGGCAGCGTGTAAGTGGATTGCAGCTCCTCCTGGGCCTGCGCTCACCCTGAGTTTAACCCCACAGGCACTGGGGACTTGCCCCTCCCTCTACTCCTTGTGCACACCACCCTCATCTTGGTGCTAGGATGGGAGGGGCTGGGACTGGTCTTGGGTGGGGGTTGAGGTCTGGCAGGAGCTCAGGCCCACCTGTTTCTTGTCTTCCCCACCCAGACATGCGGCGGGACGTGCAGGAGATTTTCCGTCTGACTCCCCATGAGAAGCAGTGCATGATGTTCAGCGCCACCCTGAGCAAGGAGATCCGGCCCGTCTGCAGGAAGTTCATGCAAGATGTGAGTAGGGCAGTGGCCAAGACCGCAATGCAGCAGCTTTGGCCGTCTTGGGTCCTGGGGCCCAGGCTGACTCTGCTGCATGACACCCACAGCACGATGCTGAGAGGCTGTGGAGCCCGCCCTCCCTCCTCTGTCTTGACAGTTTGGAAGCTGAGCTTGGTCCAGACCTGAGCCAGACCAGAGCTTAGATCCAGCTGTTGGGAGAGAAGTGTTTACTGGGTGCAGCAGCCTCTCTGGGTGCGTGACTGAGCATCACAGCATGAAGTCACTTCTGGAAGGTTCTGGGCAGGCAGGGTGCCCAGAAGTAAAGCCTTGCCCACCCCTTCCTGCCCCCCTCTCCTCAGCCCATGGAGGTGTTTGTGGACGACGAGACCAAGCTCACACTGCACGGACTGCAGCAGTACTATGTCAAGCTCAAAGACAGTGAAAAGAACCGAAAACTCTTCGACTTGCTGGATGTGCTGGAGTTCAACCAGGTGACACTGCTCTTGTCTGTGGAGGGGCTCTGGGCCTTTGGGAGGACAGTGCGTGGGGACTCTGGCCCTGACTCCGCTGCCGCCCTCCGGCAGGTGGTGATCTTCGTGAAGTCGGTGCAGCGCTGCATGGCCCTGGCCCAGCTCCTCGTGGAGCAGAACTTCCCGGCCATCGCCATCCACAGAGGCATGGCCCAGGAGGAGCGGTGAGTGCGTGCGCCGTGAAGGCCCGGGGCAGGACCCCGGGAGGCAGTGCTGCCCCGGAACCCGGTACCTGATGGCTGCCTCTTCCTCCTGCGTCCAGCCTGTCTCGCTATCAGCAATTCAAGGACTTCCAGCGGCGCATCCTGGTGGCCACCAATCTGTTTGGCCGAGGGATGGACATTGAGCGAGTCAACATCGTCTTCAATTACGACATGCCTGAGGACTCGGACACCTACCTCCACCGGGTGAGTGGCCCCACAGGCGTGCCGCCTCCTTGGTGATCCTTTTGGGGTGGGAACCAGGCCCAGCTTGTCCTCAGATCCCCAGGTTGTGTCTCTGTGGCCCGACCTGTGCTCTTACCTCCCTGCAGGTGGCCCGTGCAGGTCGCTTTGGCACCAAAGGCCTAGCTATCACTTTTGTGTCAGATGAGAGTGATGCCAAAACCCTCAACGACGTTCAGGACAGGTTTGAAGTGAATGTGGCGGAGCTCCCTGAAGAAATCGACATCTCCACGTACAGTAAGCGGCTCGGGCTGGGGGGCGGGCTGGGGCCGGGGCCTCCCCTGTCTCAGCGGCCTCCCCGTATGTGTCTTACAGTCGAGCAGAGCCGGTAACCACGCGCCTGACATCCTGGAACCACCCTGCTTCCCACGTGCTGCTTCAAGTCCTCTTTCTGGGCCACAGTAGGCCTTTCTTTTTACTGTTTAAAAGCTGTAGATTTGTGTAAGAATAAATTTTTATTATGAAAGCCTGCCTTTCACCCATCTGTTTCTTACTGGTCTCTCCCCATTTCACAGACGCAGTGGGTCTGGCCAGGGAAAGCCCCCAACCAGCCAGCAAAGCCACCTTCTGTATCAATGTGAGATTTAAGTGTCAACATTGAAAAGTTTATACAGATAATAAAAAAAAATTACACAATATCCACCACCTTCAAAACAGTGAGAACCCTCTGCCAAAGAGGCAGACTGGCCTCTGTACCGTGAGCCACAGGCAGCAGGGCCAGTAATGCCCTTCTCCCATCCTTGACCTCAGTCTTCGCTTAACAGGAAAAGTTGAACCTCAGCACCCTGGCCTCTTGATTTGTAGCAGACAGATGAGTGGGAGGCCAGGTGGGCACAGGAGCCTTGTCTGTCTGGGCATTGTGTACCGGGGCAAGAGGCTGTTGCCCCGGGCCAGCTCCTGCCCACCCGGGGGTCCCAGCTGGGGTGCAGCAGAGGCAGCCACAAGCAGGCCCATCAGGTCCGATTTCACCCTGGCTGTGTGTTCCTAGGTTTGGTGCCAGAGAACAACTATCAACTCCCCCTCCAAGGAGGGTGGAGGGAGCAGGGTGGTGGGAGAGGAGGGGATAGTCTTCAGCATGTGCAAAAGCTGCTGAGGAGGCCACAGGAGCTGCTGGCCTGGCCAGAACCTGTGGTCACATGCCAGACTCTGACGTCCTGAGGACCTGGAGAGAGAGGAGCCCAGTGAGAACCAAGTCCAGCCCCAGGCTGCCATCTGGCGCAGCATCTCCGCAGCAGGGTCGGCCCTTACCTTCGTCTGGTTGTGGCTGGAGCTCGATGTGGACGTGGTGAAGTCTGAGTACTTGTTCCCAGTGAGCATGTAGGCCCACTTCCAGTACTCCTCCCTCACCTGCGGGGCCCAAGACGCCAGGTCAGGGGAGAGGCAGCCCTGAGAAGTCGGGGAAGGGGAAGGGTACCGGCCCCCCCCCCCCCGCAACAGCTTGACCCAAAGCCCACCTTCTTGTTGAGCAGGCAGTGCAGCAGGAAGAGGAAGAGGCCTTGAAAGCAGTTGAGGACGGTGAAGATGTAGGCCAGCACATGGCTGTAGCCACCTTGTTGGAAGAGGAACAGGCCGGAGGCCCACGTGCAGCCAAGCACAAAGAGCTGTGCAATGGCCGTGACGGTCAGCACCCTGAGGGGAGGACAGCAGCTGCAGCAGGGGGCCAACCCCAACATCCCCCCGCTCTCCCTGTCAGCCCCTGCCCTCACCTGGCCTTCTTTAATTTATTCATGTCTGGGTTGATCTCAGAGAACTTCTGAGTGAGCTTCCAGACAGTTGTCACAAAGATGACAGCATTGCACTGGGCAGGGAGCAGAGAGTTTGTGTTAGGGGTTGTCCTTAGAACTTGCAGGGAGAGCTGATTTGTTGGGTTCAGTGAGGGGCCAGGTGGCTCAGGCTTTGAGGGTGGAGTGTGAGGGGATAGTTACCAAAATGATGAAGGCCACAGGTCCATTGAAGGTCCAGACAAAGCCGCGGTCAGTATTTAGCCAGCAGCTGGGCGAGAAGGGAGGAAACTGGTCAGGAGCCTGAGGGGAGTCGGGGGAGTGGGGCACTGTGTGTGGTGCAGCCCCATGTCCCTGGATGACCCCGTCCCTCTCTTGGCTCCACCACTCCGCACTCACAAGCGTTTGCGGCCATAGCCATCGTGATAGGCCGCTGCTGAGATGGCCACGATGAGCCCGGGAACGCCGTAGCCGACCAGGTAGAGCCAGCGCTTGCTCAGGCCCTGGCCCTGGAAGACTCGCACCACGAGGAAGTAAAGCTCCAGGCCCTCCAGGCTCATCCAGCAGAAGGCGGCCAGGAAGCAGTAGTGCAGCAGCCCGGCCACCAGGCGGCAGCTCGGCCCCACCTGCAGGGGTGGAGGGGGAACTCGCACGTCAGCAAAGGGCTAGGACACCCACCACCCTGCCACGGGCAGCCAGTCTCCCTCCCTTATGGTGGGCGGGGCTCGGGGAGTGGGGGAGCTACCCCTACTCCGGCCTCGCTCGCCTAGTGCTCTGGTGCAGCACTCTGGTGCGAGTGGGGCACTCCAGGGGCTGGGCCTCACCTCGCCGCCTCTGTTCTCAATGCCTGCTAGAAATATGGCGGAGCCCAGGAAGAGGCATATGCAGAGGTGCAGGTGCACTGTGGTGCGGGAGCCCTGGATGGGCCGCACTAGCAGGAAGGTGAGGATGCACAGCAGCAGGCAGACCAGCGACAGCGCCAGTCCCACTTTGGTGATCAGGGTCAGCTGAAGGTCCTAAATGCAGGATGTGGTGGGCGGGGCTTGATCAGCACCCTGAGGCCTTCTGCTCTCCTGGCAGGTCCCACAGCCCAGACCCACCTGAGACCTGACTGGCCTGCAGGACTCAAATTAGTTTGTTCGCCACCCCCCACCTCTCTGCCTTCAACAACAGAATAAGCCTGGTGTATCTTTGTCATTCTAAATGCCCCCTACACACACACACACACACACACGCACACACACACACACACCCGTGGGTGCAGGTTCCCACTATGCACCCAGACTGCTCTCCCAAAAAGCTCCCCAGTGAAGTCTTGACTGTTACATCTTTTTCCAGCACTGATGGGTCCCCTTCTCAGACTTCTGCTTCTCCCCCACCTGGCCACACTTATCAGCTCACAAACCCCACAGTTTAGTGTTTCCTGGACCTTTGGCCTGGACCACCAACCTTCCCCACTCTGCCTGACCCATTCCAGTTATCCACATGACCATATATTTATGGATCACCTGAGGCCACATTCAGAAAGTTGTGTTTCAGCTTTTAGCGATATTTAACAACTGGGCCCAAGGGATCGGGGTGGGTAGTCAGGGGAGCAGTAGCTGGAGCGGGGGCTCCAGTGTCAGCTCAGACTGTTGCTGGGTCATGGGGAGGTGGTCTGTGGGCCCCAGGGAGGGGACTGGGTGGGTGGATGCAGCATGGGCCCACCTGGGCTGTGCAACCCTCCAGAACCAGTTGGGCCACACCATCAAGAACCAGCTGCTTGTCTCAGCTAAGCTGGCCTCTTATCTGTGGGCCTTGAGGGCGACCCTGGGGCTGCTCACCTCCACATCGTAGTGGGCCATGAGGATGGCAAAACTGCTCAGGTGGCTACACTGGCAGGTGGTGCTGCCATTCCTGCTGCCCACCTTCCAGCAGCCTGTGGTGGCCCAGTACCCGCCACTGTCGTTGTCACCCTTCCAGAAGGCACAGATTAGCTCCTGCTGTGACTGGGGATTCTCCTCCTGGGGGAAGGTGGGGGTGGTCAGAGATGTTAGCCTAGAGCTCGCTCTTGGGTTCTGAGGTTGGGCTGGGTCTGAGAAAGGGCTGCTTTACATTGACAAGTCTTTACTGAGCACGTACTGTGTGTGCCAGCCAGGGGTGCAGCACAGACCAGAGCAGACACAAGTCCCTGTCCTTGTGGAGCTGATATGCTCATAGGGAGACAGGCAGTGTATATAATAAACCTAATAGGTAAGGAAACTAGATTGTGTTAGAAGGTGATAAGTGCTATTGGAAAAAAGAAAAGAAAAGAAAAAGGAGCAGGAATGGAGAAAGGTAGGGCATGATTGATTACAGGTTGTAATTTTAAATAAAGAGGTCAGCCCTGGCTGGTGTGGCTCAGTGTGGACTGAGCACTGGGCTGTGAACCAAAGGGTCACTGGTTTGATTCCCAGGGCACATGCCTATGTTGTGGGCCAGGTCCCCAGCAGGGGGCATGAGAGAGGCAACCACACGTTGATGTTTCTCTCCCTCTTTCTATCTCCTGTCCCTTCTCCCTAAAAATAAATAAAAATCTTTTAAATAAGGAGGTCAGAGAGATCCTAAAAGAGAAGGTGGCATTAGAACAAAGACTAGAAACAGGGAAAGGGCTGAGTCATGTGAGGGAAAGCTGTCCCAGGCAGAGAGCACAGTAAGTGCAAAGGCCCTGGGGTACAATAAGGAAGCAGCAGAATGGGCAGAGGTGGGGAAATAGAGACTGCAGATGGGCTACCATGGCACTGCCTATGGGGTGAATAACGGGGCTGATCCCCTCTACCCACCCAAGGACTCACAGGGTGGGAGAAGGAGAAGTTGACAGGGGAGCCTAGTTTCTCCGTGTTCTTGTTGCTCAGAAAGACCGTGTTGACAGTGGAGAGGAGCCTGGGCTGGCCACCACTGACAGGACCTCCATGTACGTTTTCCAGCTGGGCTTTCTTCTCGGGGTCCAGCTTCAGTGAAGCATTGGCCAGCAATTTCTGCATGTTGCGGCTGGAGAATAAGCCTGCCAGGGTGGGGCCTGGGGGACAGACATGCTGGCTGCCTTCTCCTGCCCTCCCTCCTCCCTCCTAAGAAGTATGCATTAGGCATTTCCAACTGTTACATGTTTGGAACCTCACCCCTAGCCACACCCAGCTCTTCCTTCCCTCTCCTTGGTGCCCCCTCTGGCTCCCTGCTGTTACCTGGCTCCCCAACTCCAACTGCCTCAGCCCAGTCCAGCTGCATCCGTGCGTGGCTCTGGCCCAGGGTGATGGTTCCATTCCCTTGCTCCTGGATCACCAGGGACAGCTCTGAGGGGAGAGGGGCAGTGACTGGGGGCTTCAGTTGCAGGGTAGTTCCCAGGGCTGGGATAGGGCAGGAAGAGGCCTCACCTGTAACCGAATGGGAATGGTAGGTGAAGGAGGGTTTAGGTATGGTCGTGGCCAGGGTCCTCAGAACATCTTCCAGGTACAACAGCAGGTAGGTGGCTACACGGTGCCGGGCAGGAAGGGTCAGGGCCTCCAGGTCCCCAGGGTCTTCCAGTAGCTCATCCAATGCCTTGATGACATTCTGCAGGTGAGGGGTGACAGCTGCTGGGTCACTGCAGCACAGGAACCTCCCAAAGGACCTGATCTCACTCCCTCATGAGGGGAGACACCAGGGAACCACCCAGGGTGCCTGGGGGACAGGCATGGGGGAATCATCGAGACACGGCAGTAGCCAGAAGACAAGAAGGGGGATAAGTGGATGCCTGTGAGCACCTGAAACAATGGCTCTTAACACTGATCAGTCCCTGACGTTCTGCTGGGGCCTGTTCTCAGTCTGCACTGTCCAGGACAGACGCCGTGAGCCACATGTGGTGCCATGTTGAAATGGTAATATTTTGGATCTATTGGGTTAATGCAACCTTCACATTAATTTCACTTGTTTACTTGTACTCTTTTTTTTAAATAAAGCTACTGCAAATTTAAACTGACATAAGGGGCTCATATATTTCTGCCAGGCTCAATGCATATGCTAACACTTATGTCTAATGCTAACTGTGTGCTGGGCACACATCTCTGAGTCCTCTCTTAGTTCACTTAACCCTTCACAAGTGCTGCATGAAGTAGGACACTGAGCCCCACGCAGAGGGAGTCACTTGCCTGAGGTCACAGCAGAAAAGGGTGGGGGGTGGAATCTTTGTGGCTCAGCTCTGAAGGCAAAATTCTCCCTTGCTCCATTCTGTAGCCATTAGATCCTCCTTGAGTGTGAGT
>PVIA01002633.1:80147-199939 GCA_004024845.1 Tonatia bakeri | reverse complement strand
ACCCCCTCCCACCCACATTCCCCCCTTTAGCTCATGTCCATGTGTCATAAGTTCTTTAGTGTCTACATTTCCCATACTATTCTTGCCCTCCCCCTGTCTATTTTCTACCTATTGTCTATGCTACTTATTCTCTATATCTTTTCCCCCTCTCCCTTCCTCCTACTTCCCTGTTGCTAACCCTCGATTTGATGACTTTTTTTTTTTTTTTTACTGTTCATATTTTTAATCTTCTTTTTCTTAGGTAACTCCCTGTAACTTTTCATATAATAAGGGCTTGGTGATGATGAACTCTTTTAACTTGACCTTATCTGAGAAGCACTTTATCTGCCCTTCCATTCTAAATGAAAGCTTTGCTGGATAGAGTAATCTGGGATGTAGGTCCTTGCCTTTCAGGACTTGGAATACTTCTTTCCAGCCCCTTCTTGCCTGCAAGGTCTCTTTTGAGAAATCAGTTGACAGTCTGATGGGAACTCCTTTGTAGGTTACTGTCTCCTTGTCTCTTGCTGCTTTTAGGATTCTCTCCTTCATTTTTACCTTGGCTAATGTAATTATGATGTGCCTTGGTGTGTTCCTCCTTGGGTCCAAGTTCTTTGGGACTCTCTGAGCTTCCTGGACTTCCTGGAAGTCTATTTCCCTTGCCAGATTAGGGAAGTTCTCCTTTATTATCTGTTCAAATATGATTTCAATTTGTTGCTCTTCCTCTTCCCTTTCTGGTACCCCTATAATTCGGATGTTGGAACGTTTAAAAGTGTCCTGGAGGTCCCTAAGCCTCTCCTCATTTTTTTAAATTTTAGTTTCTTCATTCTTCTCTGTTTGGTTGTTCCTTTCTTCCTTCTGGTCCACTCCATTGATTTGAGTCCCAGTTTTCTTCCCCTCATTCTTGGTTCCCTGTGTGTTTTCCTTCATTTCTCTTATCATAGCCTGCATTTGTTCATCTAATTTATGACCAAAGTCAACCAATTCTGTGAGCATCCTGATCAGCAGTGCTTTGAACTGTGCATCTGATAGGTTAGCTATCTCTTGGTCACTTAAAAAAATTGGCTCTGGGGTTTTAATTGTGTTTGAGCCATCTTTTTTATTTTTTATTTTCCTTTGGTCTGGTTGCGGCTGTTACGTAAGGGCGGCGGAGCCTTAGGTGTTCACCAGGGCGGGGCACCCTAGTCGCTGGGTTGTGATGTTGTATGTGGCCTGGGCTTATTCTTTAAACGTTTCATCTTGTGACTTTTTCCTTCTTTTTCATAGCACTGAATAGCAATGCTTTTTCACCTGGGCTGCTCTTCAAAACAGTGGTGTCTGGAGCCCAGCCACCCTGGGGTCATCCCAGTACTGTGGGGCCCAGGATGCTGGTCCACTGCCTCTCCGTAGCGGACATCTCCTGTAGTCGTGGCCATGAATCTCTAGCCCTGAGCCCTCTATTGCAGCCTGGGTTTACATTTACTTATTATGCGTGTGTGGCGAAGAGCGCCTTGTTTATGCCCTGTAGTTAGTGCAGATCTTGATGGTTAAAACCATTTCTCTCATTTCCATTGCTTCCAGTTTGATCTAGAGTGTGTTAAGTACTCTATGGCCTGAGTCTTGGGTTAGGTTCTTATCCTTTATTGGTGGGGCTGCTCTTGGCAAAGTTATTTTCCTCCTAAGTTATTTTCTCTCTTTCTGGTTTCTTCCTCTGCCTCCATCCATTGCATGAACACCAAGTTTGTGTCATGGGGAGAAATCAGGTACTTCCATAGGGTCACGAGGAAAGCATTCCAAAGGCCTGTGCACGGGGGATGGTGGTGTGCTAGAATGGAAATAGACGCTGTCCCCTGGGGTCCCAATGTGCCATCTCCCTCTGTCCCGCCATGGAAAAAGTCCCACTGTGTCTTTACCAAGGCCAAAGCAAAATCCAGTGTCCAGTGCTTCATATTAAAGCTCAGTCTTGTGGAGCCCACACAGTCTGCCGAAGGTCCTGGTAGCTGGTGGACCTGCATGGTCTGGTGCTCCGGGCAAGTGAGAACACGCAAGCGCACGGGGCAAGTGTGTTCCCGGGTAGGGGAGGGAGAGAGAATGCATGCGTACACGCAAGCACGTCTCTGTTCTTCTGGGATCTTATTAGTGTGGGTTTCGGAAGGACCAGGTGCTTTTTCTAAGGAACCAGTCAACTTCCCATGTTTCTGTGGGCTTTTGATAGGTCCACCACCTAGTTACACCTACAGGCCTGGCATCCCTCCTTCCACACTCCAGTACCAGAGCGGGGAGGTTAATCCCCTTGTCAGAGTAATGCTGTGACCCCTGGGGGTGTGAAACTGGAGCTTCCTGGGGGCGGCAAACAGGCTCCTGCTCCCCAGTGTATTAAGCTCAATGGCTAATTTCCATTGCTCCCTTTTTTTTTTAATAATTAGCTAACTACCAATGGTAACATTTTGATTCAGGACATGATCATTTTTTCTCTGGAGCACCTCGAGATGGCGTGAACTGTTAGAGCCCGGTGCCCACAGTTTGTGCAGTGTGCCTGCCGTTGCTTCCAGCTTGGCGTGTCTGTGTGGGGACCAGACTGAACCCCAGCATCAGGTCTTGGCCGGCCTCCTCTTACTCGAATGAGTGGAGGAGCCAGACCTTTCCATTTCCTTGTTGAAACCTCAGGGGCCCTGAACGTTTGTAGCCCACTTCTTAAAAAATGAAAAGGTTGCCCTAGCTGGTGTGGCTCAGAGGATTGAGCATGGGCTGCGAACCATAGGATCGCTGGTTCGATTCCTAGTCAGGACACATGCCTGGGTTGCGGGCCAGGTCCCCAGTAGGGGGGGTGTGAGAGGCAACCACACATGGATGTTTCTCTCCCTCTCTTTCTCTTTCTCTTTCCCTCTCTCTCTAGAAAATAAATAAAATAAAATAAAATAAATTAAATTAAAAGGTTTTTTATTGATTGCTTTTTTTCTTAAAGAGAGAGCAAAGGAGAAAGACAGAGAGAAACACTGATTTGTGCCTCCACGCAGGTATGCATTCACCAGTTGCTTCTTGTATGCACCCCGACCAGAGATCAAATCGGCAGCCTTGGCGTACGGGGCTGATGCTCTAGCCAACGCAGCTCCCTGGCCAGGGTGCAGCTCACTCTTTAAGAAGGAGCTGACTTCGTTCCCTGACAGTTGATACTTTTGCCAAGAGTCACATGCTTTTGTCCAGAGCATGTACACGGCAGTTCCCCTGTCAGTGGTGTGAACAGATCTGAAAACTATGGAAACTGAGTTGGGTACCGAATTGGTTTTATCTTGTCATGGGTCACAAATTTAACTGCTTAAAACAACTCACGTACGCTCTTTCCCCCAGTTTGTGTGGGTCAGGCGTCTGGCCATGGCTTGGCTGGTCCTCTGCTTTGGGTCTCACAGGGTGTAGGCCGTGCTGCGCTCACACCCAGGGTCTCCCTGGGGTCCTGGTTGGCAGAATTCAGTTTGTGTGGTTGTGGGACTGTCATGGGCTCCTAGAGGCCACCCGTCTCCACAGGCAGCCCGTGTGTGGCGGGTCACAGCTGCAGAGAGTGGCTCTTCTGGATGGCCTTGCCCAGTGGGGCCCCCAGGACAATCTTTCTCCTGATCATCTGGGATGTGGGACCTCAATTATATGGGTCCTTAATTATACATGAGACATTTTTTTTGTTTTCTTATTTTATTTTTGTCCAATTATAGTTGTCTGCAGTTACCTCCCACCAACCCCCCCTACCCCAGACAACCTCACCTTCCTCCCTTGCTCCCACCCCTCCTTGGTTTTGTCCATGTGTCCTTTATAGTTGTTCTTGAAAACCCTGCCCCCTTCCCCCCATTATCCCCTCCCGCCTGGTTACTGTCAGATTGTTCTTAACTGAAATGCTTTACCTTTGCCCTAGAAGGAAACAACTGAGTCACAGGGTGAAATGTCATTGTGTCCACCTCTCCCACCCACACTCGGGATTTTATAGCATTTGTGGGCACCAGGGTGCCAGGGTTGTCTTAGAGTTTTGCCTACTTTGAATTCCTTAAAAAAAAAAAAGATTTTATTTATTTATTTATTTTCAGAGAGAGGGGAAGAGAGGAAGAGAAACATTAACGTGTGGTTGTCTCTTGTGCGCCCCCTCTACTGGGGACCTGACCTGCAACCCAGGCATGTGCCCTGACTGGGAATTGAACCTGCGACCCTTTGGTTTGCAGGCCAGCACTAAATCCACTGAGCCACACCAGCCAGGGACTACTCTGCATTCTTTGGATGAAAATAAGATGCTATAAAAGTTCCTTGTGCAGGTTAGGGACAAGACAAATGTAAAGGATTCAGGGAAGAGTCTTGAAAGTCCAGAAAAATTTTGTACTGCTATCGCTCATAGAGTGTCCTTCAGTTCTTTTTTTTTAATCCTCATCTGAGGTCTCACAGGTGAGATATGTTTATTGATTGTAGAGAGAGAAGAAGGGAGGGAGAGAGAGGAACATTGATTGCTTGCCTCCTGTCTGTGCCCAGACCAGGAATTGAACCTGTACCTTTTTGGTGTGTGGATGACGCTCCAACCCAGTGAGCCACCTGGCTAGGACTCACTTCTTTAAGGAAACCGAGACTGGAAACAGGGGATGTGTCACGGAGGTGGCATATGCTGGAGTGGTGACAGGGGACATGTTAGGGGTCTCCTGAACCAAAAACAGGCCCCACATTTCACTAAAAGGTGGGTAGATAGATGTATCTCTTTCAGTGTGAAGTGTCACGTGCGTCGGGGGAGAGCTGCACCTGTGGTTTTCGGGATGGGTGCCTCCTCTGGGTGTTTGCCATTCCCCCACCCCTGCTGGTTGCTTGCTCTCAGAATCCTCTCCTGCCTTTCAGATGGTGACAGGAAAGAGCAGTTTGGTTATTGTGTTTCTTAAAAAGGGTTGTGCTTTTATTGATTTTAGAGAGAGGGGAAGGGAGGAAGAAAGAGAGGGAGAGAAACTTCGATGTCAGAGAGATAACAGTGATTGGTTACCCCTTGCGCATGCCCTGCGAGGACCCAACCTGCAACCCAGGCGTGTGCCCCAACCGGGAATCCAGCTGTGACCTTCCCTTTAGCAGGGCGATGCCCAACCAACTGAGTCATACCAGCCAGGGCTTTTTTTTTTCTTTTTTCTTTGAATATCAGTGTGGATGTAAATGTTTTTATTTACATTTGCTGTCCACTGTAGTCATTTTGTATTTGATGCTCATAATTGTTCTAAATTTGACCAGTAGTCTCTCCAACAGGCTTTGACTAACTTTTTTGGTGCAAAAACGAGATCATACGGACTCATTTGGTCTTGTCTGGTCCTCGGATCAGCCTGTTTTCCAAGGGCCAGGTTTTAGACAGAGGAAGTGGTCCTTGGGAACTAGTATCTGGGTGCGGGGTGCACTCATCCCGGGTAAAGTGCCGTTGGTTCCAGGGCAGGGGTGTCAGATGCATTGGCACCCGGCTTCCTCATCACACATCAGCTTCCTCGTTGCCTTCAAAGGGTCGCATGTAATTTTAGGACTCTATACAGGTAACTACTCCTTAGCAGTTAAGCGAGAGCTTAGCGCTGCCCGGTAAAAACAAGGTGCTGGGCTGGATAAGACAAGGCGGAGGGCCGGATTCAGCCCGCGGGCCTTGTGTTTGCCGCCTGTGTACTAGGTCCCTTCCAAAGACAGGGCGGGCAGGTAGAGTCAAATACCAGTCATACCGAGATTTTCAGTTCAGATTGTTCTTAAAAAGGTCCTCGATTCCATCTCTTTTTCACTTAATACCTCAGTTTCTAGTAACAGCAACACACTTGATCGTAAACATAGGTTTTGTTAGTGTAACATTGCTGTATCAGTATACACGAAATATGAATTAGTTTTAATGTCAGTACTATAATTATCAATAAGACCAATGTGTACAGTTGAAGTTTTTTTCCCTTGTATTTTATCTGACTAAAGATGTATAGTTCAAATGTCTCTTGAAATACTTTCTTTATTTTAAGATTTTATTTATTTCTTCTTAGAGAGGGGGAAGGGAGGGAGAACGAGAGGGAGAGAAACATCGACGTGACAGATAAACTTCCACCAGCTGCCTCTTGCACATGCCCTGACAGGAGACCAAACCTGCAATGCCAGGCATGTGCCCTGACCGGGAATTGAACCTGTGATTTTTCGATTTGCGGGATGACGCTCAGCCAACAGAGCCACGCTGGTCAGGGCGAAATACTGTTCTTTTTAATAAATGCAGGTTTATTTGCTTGTTACCAGTTGTAGGTTTTGCTTTTTGATGATGTAATTTGAAATTTTGAAAATGGTAATCATTTACTGTGTTAGAAGTAAAAACGAAGGAGTCACACTCACAACCTTGTTTTCCTTCTTCTCTACTGCCTTCCACTCACGTGCCCTTCCTGTGCCCCACAGGCAATCATCGTTACTTGTTTCTGATCGGTCTTCCCACAGCACAGGCTTCCCACGCGTTTTTCCCTTGTGCCTCACACAAACATTAGCGTAGTATATGCACGGTTACGTACTCTGTGCCTTTTTCATTCAACTGCTTTTCTTGGGATACTTTTTTATTCAGTGTTGAAGGGGAGAGGAGATTTTTTCCATGTCTCTATTTGAGAATGTCATTGTGAGTATGGTCACACTCTGTAAGCATGTCTTCCTTGTCATTGCCAGCTCGCCTTCACAAGAGATGGGCTCTGTGGACTGTGGAACGAGATGGTTAAAGACGGAGAAATCGTGTACACCGGGGCAGAGTTACCCCCGACTGGAGACCTGCTCGCTAGGAAAGGTAAGGTTCTTTCACTGGTCCTGTTCATTGGTGAAGACGTGTACAAGTTATGTTTTATAGAATTTTTTGGAATGTGCTATGGAAAGAGGAGTGCCTGAAAATAACTCTTCGGAGTTTTGTTTCGCTTTACTGGTGGTTATCTAAACATAGTTCGTGTTACAGCTGCTGGGGTTTTATCACGCTGTGTACGGAAGGTCTGTTTGTGCAAAACCTTCTCACTGTGGTGTCCTTCCTCTGATGTCTCCTCTGCAACTTATAGGAACATCAGTTAATATTGCTTCTTTTAAGTTTTCTTTTTTTTTAAAGGATTTTATTTATTTATATTTGGAGAGAGGGGAAGGGAGAAAGAGAGGTAGAGAAACATCATTATGTGGTTACCTCTCATGTGTCCCCTACTGGGGATGGGGCCCACAACCCAGGCATGTGCCCTGACTGGGAATGGAACCAGTGACCCTTTGGTTTGCAGGCTGGCACTCAATTTACTGAGCCACACCAGCCAGGGCTTAAGTTTTCTTTTAAAGATTTTATTTATTTAGAGAGAGGGGAAGGGAGGGCAAAAAACATCAACGTGTGGTTGGCTCACACAAGCCCCCAGCTGGGGACCTGGCCTGCAACCCAGGCATGTGCCCTTACTGGGAATCGAACCATTGACCTTTCAGTTTGTGGGATGACACCCAGCCCACTGAGATACATCAGTCAGGGCTCCTCTTTTAAGTTTTGAAAGTAATGTCTTGCCTTGGCTAGCCATGAATAGTGATTTTTTAAAAAATCCTCACCTGAGGATATGCTTAGAGAGAAATGGAGAAGGAGAGATGGGTGGGGGTGAAAGAGAGTGTGTGAGAGACAGAGAGAGAGGAAAAAACAGAAACTGATCGGTTGCCTCCCGTATGCACCTTAACCGTGGATCAAACTAGCAACCTAGGCGTGTGCCCTGGCTGGGAATCGAACCCACAATCTTTTGGCATATGGGATGATGCTCTAAGCCACCGTGCCACCTGGCCAAGGCAAATAGTAATTGTTAAAAATTATTTTTTACTATTTAAAAAATAAAATCTTTTCAATTACAGTGGACATATAATCTGTTAGCTTCAAGTGTACAAGGTAGTATTTAGACATTTTTATATAACTTATAAAGTGATCACTCTGATACGTCCAGCCCCCATCTGACGCCATGGTTAACCAATAGCACGGTTATGACAGTATCATCAACTTCATTCCCTATGTAGTACTTTACATCCCTGGGACTGTTAATGGGCAAATTGTGCTTCTCAATCCCTTCCCCTTTTCACCCATTCCCCCAAACTCCCTCCTGTTCTCCCTTTTAAAAGATAAATAAATAAAGGAATTTCCAAGTCTGCTCCAACTGCTTTTGTACTTTGTGTAACATGGGCCTTGAAGTGATCAAAAACAAGCTGTTTTTTTAAGTACCGGGGGCTGCCCATGTATAATATTCATCCTTATTTTTCCCCTCAAAAATTTGAGCAAAAAAGTGCACACTATACATGGCAAAATACGGTACATTCGTCAAAACCTATGGAATAGTAAACTTACAATATATGCATTTCATGATGCCTAAATTTCACCTTAAAGACAAAAAACTACACTGAACTGGATCGGGTTAATTACATGCATGCAGTGTCTAGGGGAGCCGGTTAAGTGGCAGGGATGGACAGAGAGACACAGAGCCAGGGCACCCTGAGATGCACCCAAGCACAGAGGAGCGCAGGGGAGGGGTCTGGGGAGGGGGCGTGGCTGCTCACTGTGCCCGCCTCTCTGCGTTCTGGGTGTGTGGGAGTTTTCACAGTGAAGCATGGGGGGGGGGGTGGATAACTCTGATAGACATTGTAAATGAGAAGATACACTACTGTTTTCCCAGTGTATTTTCAAGTGGATACTATCTCAATTCATTCTACAAAGAGAGAAAGAACTACTTCCTAAGATAGTATTCTTATCCATCTCAATGACTTCCAAAAAGTGGGACTAACACACTTCAGTGGTGGGTCTCAAGGGAGGCTTTTCAGAGTCTGCAGGTTGCGGGGGCAGGCACCCATTTATCTTTAAGCCTCAACAGTGATTCTAATTCACGGCCAAAGTCTAGACCAACGGAAAGAGTGTCTCATAGAGTTCTCCTAACTGCAAACCTAAGCAAGAGTATTCACTGGTATTTCCCTTCATGGAGGACAAGATACAATAAAATAGGGGACCAAGTCCTGTCCATGGGCCAAAGGATTCTGAAAAGGAGAGTCATGCAGGAAAAATTTCAGAAACAATTATTTGTACTCAATCTTATAATAACCACTATTTATGGAACAAAATAAATGAACATGCAGAACAGAAGTAAGACTCAGATACAGTGAAAAAACTGACGAAACCAAAAAATAATAAATTGTGACTCATGTTAGTGTGGCACTCACTTTATTCTAGTGTCCTGAACCCCGCCCTGCGTGTCTCCGAGGCGGGCCTGGGCTGTCTTCCGTGACAGCCACCCTGGCGTGGGTCCCTGCTGGTGTCCAGCTCGACCCGTTCATGGTTTACTTCTGGGAGAGCGGTTTGCAACCATTTGCACTTCCTGTGGGATAAACTTCCCTTTTACAATCACCTAGAATTTTTTATTCCTACTCTGGTAGTAAGCCTTTGTCTCCGTTCTGTTGCGCACAGACAGACAGACGGGAGGGCAGGGTGGGCGGGCTTGCAGTCTCACACCCTTTGCAGGGGAGCAGTTGTCATTCACACCCTCTGTGGGGGCTTGTGTCTTTTATTTGGAGGGAAAGCAGAGGGACTAGGATGAAAGGCAGTGAGGAGGCTACGGAAGACAGGCTCAGTTTACTGTTATTTTTGTCTAGGGCTGGCCTTGTGTGAAGACTGGAATGACCACAAGCTGGTGCGTTTATTGTAAACCTTCTCTGTGTGTGTAGGAACGATACTAGCCAATACTTGGCTTAGCTGCTGTTTGTTGTCTTGAAAGTATTTTCTCATTTTTCCTTTAATCTTTTAACTCTCCCAAGAAATAGAGGCTGCAGCTTGCAAAATAACAGGGAGAACAGCTAGAATCTGAAGTCAGGCCTCTTGAAGAAGTTTTGTTGCTATTTCTATTAGAGTCAGTTTCATGTCTATTTCTATTATACTACAAGTGCAGTTTATTGGTGTAGGACTGACTTCACCAAGTTCCATGGAGCTTATTTTTGGCTTTATCTGACTTCATATTAATGTGGTGATGGAAGTTTTTTTGTTTTCGTTTTTTTGTGGGGGAGAGTGCTAGTCAGCACTCTTGAGTTACCTGTATAAATTTTAAGAATTCAGATGAATTTTGGATTTGTTTTTGGACTGTGGATGTTTCCATCATATCCCCAGGCTCTCACAGTCTTTCATGGGCATTTTCCTGCTGGTTTCACAGTTTTCTTTGGAGGGTGTAAACAAGCATTAAATGCGGCCTGTCCCCCAAGTAGCTTGTGATTGTTTGGGCATAAAAGGCAGCCCCCTACCAAGGTAGAGAATGGGCCTCTGGCTGTCACCTGCAGTCACCGGGCTGTCACCCACAGCCAGGGCTGGAGGAGGTCAGGGGTGGGGTGTTTCCTGTGGTGGTGCTGAACTCAGCCAGTGCCGTCCTGGGCTTCTGGGAAGCTGGCGTGCGGGGTCACAAGGGAGAGACGGGCACAGCCATTCGGGGACACGACTGGGGAAGGCAGCCGGGCACTGGGTGTGCAGGGAGCCAGGGAGCCATGGGTGGTGAGGGGGAGCCGTAGAGGAGGCTGGGCCAGACTGGAGGGAGGTGTGCCCCTGGGAGTTCCCTGCTGCTTCCAGATCCTGCAGGACACGCCCCACATGCCACCTTTATACACTAGAGTCAGGAAGCACTGGGCGGAGGCCATAGGAGGTAGGACAAGGAGACAGTGGGAGGAGCTCAGAGAACCAAAATCTGATCCCTTAGCCCTCACACTCTGCTGTTCACTAGGGTCACCTGGGGCACGCGGGCAGACCCCCAGGGCCAGCCCCACCCCAAGTGGGATTCTGTAGAGTGGGGCGGGACCTGGGATTCGCATTTCTAACTCTGTACCCAGTCCCACTGCCAATGCCTCCTTTTCAGAGGGTGCATCCTGTACACTTGTGCAGGGGAGTTAGAGACCCAGAGGGAAGGAGAGCCATTTCCCGTGCTCCTCAGAACACAGAACATTCAACATGCTAACATATTCCACGGCAAGTGGCCGCAGTTTGAGTTCCCTCATGCATTTGTTCTGGCCTCTATAATTTTCATGGCACTGGGTCTTGAGTCCTTCATGGAAAGCTTAATGCCCCCTGGGAGTAAGCCTGCCGGCAGCTTGAGGGGTGACCTCAGCTTCCATAGGAGTCCCTTCCTGCAGGACGGAAGCGCCCGTGGGCCCCGGTCATTGTGTGTGTTTGCTGAAGCCCGATTTCTGGCCTTTAGCGTTGGGAGGAAGCAGGTGATAAGACTGGAGGCTCTGGTTAAGTGGTTATACTTAGCCAGGGCATCGGGACTGAAAGGAGTACACTCCTCTGCTGGTGGGGGGCATTGCGACTGCCCTGTGAGGATTTGATCCTGGCGCACCTGGGGGTTAAAATGCAGCACAGGCAGCGAGGCCTGCACGCACCCCTGGGGCCCCCTCCAGTCCTGGTGTTACAGAACCGGGCTGGGTGGGCACGATATACTATTACTGAAGGGACCCCCCACTAGGTTTGCCATGTCCTCCGCCAGAGGAAAGTCATCTCTCAGTGCCAGAGATTTGTGAAAAGGAAATGTTTATTTAAAGCTATATAGACTTAGAGTAGTGACCCAATGTCTTGATTAAAATATTAAAGTCCTTTAGGATACCCACAGACACCCACAGTCCTTCCTTCTCCCTCTGCCCTAATCTGGGGTACCACACCTCAGGAAAAGAAGCAGAAGTCCGTGATTCAGGCTCCCGGAACCATCAGCTGTGTCGCCGCCACAATCTCCAGTTAATCCAAAGTCATATGGCACCTTCTTGTCACAGGTGGGCACAGGTAGCCAGGTTCTTGGTGACCGAGGACAAAGAGTTGAACTGAACACCCAGAGTTTATAGCATAAAGAAAGAGGGAAGATTTATTAAGCGATGGTACACTCCACAGAACATGGGAGCGGGCCAACTCTGAGCAGAGACTGATCCCGTGTGCCGGAGGGGTTCTGTTCTTATAGGGCGGAAGCTTCCTGGCTAGTTTTGGCGGACTTCTATTGCGCATGTACAAGTAGTTGCATTTCAAAACTACTGCGCATGTGTGGCCTCCCATGATTTTCTTGATTGGCTACTGGAGAAGGAGGTCCCACAATGTTAATTTATTATAATGATATTATAATGAAGCAGGGGTCATGTAGCTTCTTCTGCGCAGGTGCACTCTTGAGTCACCATGATTCAGCGCTTTTCCAGAAAGCAGGAACAACCCGTGTAGAGGGTCTTTGTCTTGTATGGATGTCCCTTATCTTAGCCCTGGGGCACCTCTGGGGTTTCCTCCTTCCTGACTATCTCCTGCCTCAACTTCCCCCCTGAGAGACATGGTTCTCAAAAATCTTTTTGGGGTTGTTGAAGGGTGAAGAGCATTCTTCTGTAACTTCTCCTGGCTTAGATTGAGTAGTTCCCTGCCTATTGAGAACCACGGAACTCTTGCCCTGTTTGATCTAGAGGTTGAAGAGGAACTCCTGAGGTCACCGTAGGTGCTGTGTGTTGGTTGGCTTCAACATCACTCTCAGGGATTGGTTGGAAACCCTGGAGCGTCATCAATTTGATGTAGAACTGCCTAATTCTAGAGGATACAAATTTAATGAGTAAATTAAATAAACAAGGTCCTAAAAGTAGTAAAAGCAGCAGTGTTATTAAGGGCTCTGAGAAGGGTAGTAGCCATGTTAAGCTAGGGAACCAGGAGGTCAGGGTATCCCTAATCCCTTGGCCCTGTTGATTATATTTATGTAGCCATTCTGCCTGTTCATAAATTTTCCTTATGTTAGTTTCAGCCATCCCAGAGTTACTTACATAGGTTCAGCAGGTTTTACTGATAACAGCGCATACCCCACCTTGTTCTGCTAGAAGACAGTCAAGGGCGAGGTGGTTATCCATGACTACATTTGCCAATCAGTCTACTGATCTTGAGAGTCTAGCTAGAGTATCAGAGTGTCCTTGAAGACTTCTTCTATAATCTTAGTGAGTTCCCTGTGAATGGCCTCATGGTAGGCAAAGCCTCCCCAGGGGGCCGCAGCGGCTATAGTGGCAGCAGCTCCAGCCACTACTAGACCAAAAGCTTGTGGTTTTTTTTGGTGAGAGGTGGACTCCCAGGACCTAGGGTTGTGTTTACAATGGTAAGGTCTTGGGGTGCCAAGGTCCCTAAGGTACAATCACCCCCATGTTTAGAGTTGCTGAGATGTGTATAAGCAATAGCTTCTTGAAGTTCTGAATGATCCATCAGCCAGTTATTGGGAGTCCCACATAGCCAGACGGGGCCCGGGTGTGCTGCGATAACTGTGGCATTGGTGGAGTTACATTTGTTAAGGAGGGCATATGGCAAGGCGGAAAGGCAGTCCTCAAAAGGGCCTATGTTATTTCCCTGATCTTTCCCCGCTGCAGGAGGTGGTAGAAATTTTGCTAATACTCCTTGAAGGGATTGGTTCAGTTTCCAAGTAACATATTTAGAAGTATCATTTGTATCTGCATTGTGAGTTTTGTTAAAGCAACAGTGGGTACTATTAGGAATACAGTTAGAATCATAATTCGGGTAGCATACTGTATGTGATCAGTTCAAAGATTTGAAAATTTCTCCCTCAGAAAGATTCTCTAGAAAGCTGGAACTTGAAAGAGAGGCCAGGGCTTCAGATGAGTTCATGGCCCCTGTATGAATATTATTATAACATGGGACGCGTCCTGTCATACTGTCACATTTAAGGGAGGTGCTGGAGTAATTAAATGGCTTTAATTCTAGTGGGGTGACACGGAAACAGAGGAGGGTTCTGCTCCCATCTGACTCTTACAGAAAAAGAGGAACACGTGTAATTGGCTGAGGAATTCAAAGCATTGATTAAGTATTCATTAGCTATTGGGTACGCTTTTATATGAGTATTACATCTGGAAGGAGTTTCTGGGTTAGGATGCCATACCCAACATTGGGCCAGGTTTTCTCCTGCTGCTAAGGTTCGAGAAGCATTCACTAGAAACTGCTCAGCCCATTCTGTTACACAGGGTGTAGGCGAGTAGAGAATGGTTAGTAGAAACAACACAGATATTTTCATTGTGGACAATCATAGATATGATTCCACTCAGAAGGAAATAAACAAGCCTTCATGCAGAGGACCAGTACTAATAGGAAGTTCCCAAGAAGCGCAACCATTCAGAACAACGGTGATTTTAGTACATTGTCTTCAACCATTACTTATCTCTGGAAAGGAGGAAGCCCCTAATTCTCATGAGGGCTATAGGTAGCAACTTAGCCCAGTTTTCAGAATGTCCTCTTTAAAGTTTGATTTGCCCGTTCTACCTTTCCAGAGGACTGTGGTCTCCAAGCAGAGTGAAGATAGTATTTTATGCCTAGAGCTTCAGGAACTGCCTCAGTGATCCTAGAAGGTGAAGGATGGCCCATTATCATTTTGTGGGGATCGTGGAAGACCAAACCTGGGTATTATTTCCTTTAGGAGAGAGCTTTTGCTACTTCTGTGGCTTTCTCTGTCCTTGTTGGAAAAGCCTCAATCCATCCAGTAAAGGTATCTACCAGGACTAGTAAGTATTTGTATCCTTTTCAAGGAGGCATTTTGGTGAAATCAATCTGCCAGTCCTCTCCAGGATAGGTCCCTCTTCGCTGAATAGGTTCCATCAGCGGGGGCAGGGATGGCTTTGGTCCAGGGTCGTTATAGACACAAGGAGTACAGCCTGGCAAATACTCTTTATGGTGGTAAATATTCCCCTATCTATGAATAACTTATTCACCATTGTCATTGTAGCATCCCTCCCAGTATGGAAGGAGTCATGTAAAGCCTTTAAGGACTTCCCCGGGGAGCCTGAGGAAGGAAGAGCCTCTGGCCAATGTATGTCCAGCGTCCTTCACGGACACCTCCTTGCTCCAAAGCCCAAGATGTTTCCTCAGATGTATAGTTGGGCTTGATATCTGAGCCATTCACAGAGGGGAATAAGGCCATTTGTCTGTCAGTCTCTAGTGATGCTTTCTCTGCTTCTTGGCCTGCTCCTATTTCCCTGAGAGATAGGGAACATATCCTTTTGGTGGCCTTTGCAATGCAGGGCTGCCACCTGCTCAGGGAGACTAACTGCTTCCAACAGATTTAAGATTTCTGGTCCATGTTTAATGGGGGAATTCTTAGCAGTGAGGAGCCCTCTTTCTTTCCATATGGCAGCATGAGCATGCAGAATAAGGAAGGCATATTTGGAGTCTGTGTAGAGATTGACCCTTCTTCCCTGTCCTAGGATGAGAGCTTAGGCGAGGGCTACAATTTCAGCCTTTTGGGCCGAGGTCGAGGGAGGAAGGGGTGGTGCCTCAATGGTATTGTATAAACTAACTACTGCACATCCTGCTTTTTGCTGTCCATTGTGTACAAAGCTGCTCCCGTCAGTGAACCATTTACCGTCAGGGTTTTCTAAGGGCTGGTCTGGCAAGTCAGTCCTGCCGGAATGACTCAGACTAATAATGTCTGAGCAGGAATGGGTCAAACGTGGGGATGACTCTGTAGACATTAAGGAGGCTGGATTCAGGGTGTTAGAGGTCTTTACAGTTACTTTAGGATTGTTCACAAGAAGGGCCTGATATTTGCTCAGTCTACTTCCTGTTAGCTGGAGGTGCCCTTTCACTTCTAACACCCCTTGTACCTGATGTGCAGTTAAGACCTCTACCTTTCGCCCGAGAGTTGGTTCAGCAGCTTCCTTGGTTAGCATGGTTGTGGCTGCAACTGCTCTTAGACATGGAGGCTGCCCGTCTGCTACAGTATCCACTTTCTTTGAGAAATATGCAACCGGTTGAGGTTCATTCCCTAGTCGATGGACTAAGACCCCTAAAGCTATTCCTTGCTTCTCTGCTGTGTAGAGAGAGGAAGTCTCGTTTCAGTTAGGGGTGCCCAAGGCTGGGGCTTCGACTAGAGCCTGCTTGATTTTATTAAAAGCCTGATCACATCCCTTTTCCCATGTAATGGGTTCAGTGTCTCACCCCTTAGTAGCTTCATACAGAGGTTTGGCAATTAGCCCAAAGTCGGGGATCCCAGTCCTACAGAATCCTGCCGTTCCTAAAGAGGAGCGAAGCTGCTGTTCAGTAGCAGGTGGAGTTATCTCAGTAATGGCTTTAATTCTCTCCTGTGATAATTGTCCACACCCAGGAGTCAAAATATACCCTAAATAATTTACTTTTTGTTTGGTAATCTGAGCCTTCTTCTTTGATCCCCAATATCCTTTTTCCAGCTGGGAAATTCAGAGTCTGGATGGCATTTTGACCAGAAGCCTCCTTGGAGGGGCTGCGGATTAGTGTGTCATCTGCATATTGTAAAATGCTCCTCCTTGTAACTGTGAATCTCTACGATCCCTTTCTAATACCCTAGCAAAGAGGTGGGGACGGACTGTCCCTGAACCCTTGTGGCAATCCAGCCCAAGTAGATTGCTGGTGTATCATCATCTTTGGATCCGTCCACTCCAAAGCAAACAAATCCCCAGAGTCAGGATGCAAAGGGATGCAGAAGAAAGCATCTTTCAAATCTAACACCGAACGCCACTGAATCATCTGGTACCTGGGAGAGCAAGGTGTAAGGGTTAGCTACTACTGGATATAAAGAGACTGTGACCCTTGTTGTTTGGGGAACAAGATGGTTCCCATTCGAGCTAAAAGGCCCTGGCCTGACAGAGGAATAGGGCACCGAGGAACAATCAAAAAGGAGTGTTTGGATACTTGACTCTCAAACTGGCAAGTGACAGGGAATGTACAGAAATGTGCCTAAAGATTTCCTTCGACCCCCATGACCTTAGCTGATTTGGAGGAAAGAGGCCCAGCATAAGAGTTAAGGACAGAGTAAGTGGCCCCAGTATCAACAAGGAAGTTCATTTTCTTCTTATCCGCCATATCCAGAGTCCCTGGGGCTCCTCAGTAGAGATGGGAATATGAGTATTCCCTGGGGCTAACCTGTTCCCCGGGCACCCTCAGTCCTCAAGAGTAGCCATGGCCTTGAGTGATGGCTCCTTTCCACTCTGGGAGCGGGGGCAGCCTACCTTCTTCCAGCGCCAGGCGTCAGAAGTCAAGTTCTCGCATGGAGGCCAGGGTCCCGCAGGTGGCTGAGTGCAGTGTGTGGGGCGCTCGCACTTACAACAGGTCTGATCCTTTTGAACCTGACTCTTTCGAGGCCTCCCGAGCTCCCCTGATGGGGCTGGTTTCTGCCAATAGCAGTAAAGGCGAGTGCAAGGAGCTCTGCTCGCTTCTCCCTTTCCTTCTTTCCCTGTTTTCTTTCCTTCAAATCCCTACTGTTAAAGACTGAAAAGGCCATATCCATGAGCTGGTCTAGTGGCTTCTGTGGGCCCATTTGTAATTTCTGAAGCTTCCTGCGAATATCAGGGGCAGACTGCCTTATAAAATGCTGTCCTATCAAGATTCGACCCTCCAGAGGTGCTGGATCCAAGTCCCTGTATTTTCGGAAGGCTTCTACTAGTCTATTTCTGAAGAGAGCTGGGTTTTCTTCCTTGCCCTGGGTGATTTTCCTAATATTTTCATAATTTACAGGTTTCTTGATGCAGTTTCTCATTCCTGCCAGTAAGCAATCTATCATTGCATCCCTACTCCGGACCCCTGCCTGAGTATTGTATCCCCAGTCAGGTTCCTGGTCTGGGGCGGCTTGGGCGGCAGGCTGGTTAGTGCCGGGGTCCTGGGTATGCAGCTGGTCTGCAGGTTCACAGGCCTCCTCCCAGATCTACTGTTTCTCGTCTGGGGAACAGCGGGTGGTCAGAATTATGTACAAATCCCTCCATGACATACTAAAGGCTAAAGTAAAAGTCTGGAAATTGCTGGTGAAACGTGAAGGGTCCTCTGAAGAACTCCCTAGCCTGTCTTTTACATTGTTGTAAACCAGTTATAGACAAGGGCACTTGTACCCTTATAGTGCCTTTGGCGCCTGCTACCTCCCTCAAAGGGAGGAATGTAGGAGTGGTAGGGAGATAAGAAGGGCCACTCCTAGTATGTCCTGTGGGGCTGAATTTTTCCTGAGCTGGTGGCTTTAGGTTGTCGATAGTATAAGATGGTGGAGAGGTCACTCCCTCTAAGGTAGGGGCAGAGACTCCAGAACTCTGGGGTTCCCTTAATCTCCCTTGAGAGACAGGTGGGGAACTATGGAGGGTATCTTCTAGTTGATCAAGATTTGGGCCTGTAGGTTTTGTCAGGGTGGGGCTGGAGCAAAACGAGGGATCTTGGTACAGAGCCATAAATGCCTGCACGTAAGGAATTTCAGACCATTCACCTTCCCTCCGGCAGAATAGATCTAACTGTAGGATAGTATCATAATTCTTGCTCCCATGCTCAGGCCACATCTCTCCACCCCCTAATTTATATTGGGGCCACACAATGTTACAAAAGAAAACTAATATCTTTCTTTTTAAATTTTTTGGGTCAAATTTATCCCAATTGTTAAGAATGTAACCCAATGGTGATTTGGAAGGGAAGGAAGGTGTGGTTTCCATCTCGACTGCGGTGATCCTAAAGAGAAGGGAAAAAAACCCCCACAAAGATACTCCTATGCAATCTAGAGGCGTCCCTCTTTGATTGCCTCAGGAGGTTTCATAGGGGGCCATGGGTGCCCCCTGGGATCCCACCGACCTACCAGAAGTCTCTGGCGAAAGAAATCCTAGTGAGTGTAGGCCAACAGAAATCTAAAAGACTTGAGAGGATCACCACAATCTAGTTTTGTTTCTTTTTCTATGTTTAATTCAGAGGTTTTATGTTCCCTGGATACTATTTGCAGAATTCATGGTCCTACAGAGTGTCCAGGCTGCAAAGAACTGTTGGGAAGGAAGCAGTCCAGTATTCTTGAGCAATTGCCTGTAATCTTGACAACCCCAGACTCACTGATCTACCCTTGTGGCCTGAGTACGTTTCCATTTCTGCATTCTCCATCTATGGAGACCCTCATTTTCCTGTAGGCTTTCAGATCTGGGGCAAAGGAAGTGTGTTACAAGAAAAATAGTTTCTGGCCCCGTAAACCATCAAGAGGGGCACCAAGATGCTCTTATTATAAAATGATTCTTTTCCAAATCACAAAAAAGACCCTCAAGTATTCTATCTAATTTTCCAGAGCTTTACAAAATTATACCCGAGTCTGAAATTTTCCCCAGAAAGGACCTCAAGAGGTGTCTAAAGCAACCCGCTTCACACTGGAGGCGGATCTCATAGAGGGATGATGGGCTGAGAGGGGAAATTAAAATATCCTGATAAGGGCAAGTAAGCCCCCTTAGAATTCCAAATTCAGTTAATTGGGTAAGAGTGGCTCCACGTGGCCATTCTGGTCACAAATGACCAGCAGGCACCTGTTGTGCGGTTCTGAGTGATGTGGCTGCTGACAATGATGGTATACACATGCCAGAGATGGGAGTGGCGCATTCCTGCAGTTATACTTAGTGATGGGACTGTTAGTGACGTGGAGGTAGATGTTGGTACAAAGGCAGCAGGAACCCTTTGCACACAAAAGGCAGGTGGGATACGAGCGCAGGTATAAAGGCCAAAAGTCATTATGGGAGGGTGGGCATAAAACACGATCTGTGAGCCTGACGAGGAGACTGCAGGAGGAAGTCATAGTGCAGACGAGGTGGTAACTGATATCCCTCATGGAAGGGAGCGGCCTGGGGGTGGGGCAATTTCTCGTGGCTTTCACAGTGTGCCTGACCAGTGCGTGGACATTTTCCTGTGCCTGGCTGGGGCTAGGGCCAACCCCATTCCGCACCCAAGTTATCCTATCACAGGCGTCTTGAAGCGGCGGGCGCCCTTGTGGCTTTTAACTGCCTGACCCGTGACTGAAATTTAGCGGCCGACCTTCCATCCGGGAACATCAGACTCCCCAAAATGGAACAGATGGCAACAGAAAGGGGCATCCCGGGTGTGAGAACAGCAAAGGGGGCTTACCACTTCGGCGTCTTCTCCAGGCTGGGTCGCCAAAAAACTGTCACAGGTAGGCACGGGTAGCCAGGTCATTGGTGATCGAAGACAAAGAGTTGAACCGAACACCCAGAGTTTATAGCATAAAGAAAGAGGGAAGATTTATTAAGCAATGGTACACTCCATAGGACATGGGAGTGGGCCAACTCTGAGCAGAGACTGATCCCGTGGGCGGGTTCTGTTCTTATAGGGCAGAAGCTTCCTGGCTAGTCTTTGGCGGTCTTCTATTGCGCATGTACGAGGAGTTACATTTCAAAGCTACTTCGCATGTGTGGCCTCCCATGATTTTCATGATTGGCTACTGGAGAAGGAGGCCCCACAATGTGAATTTATTATAATGATATTATAATAAGCAGGGGTCGTGTAGGTCTCCTGCGCGGGTACATTCATGATTCACCATGATTCAGCGTTTTTCCAGAAAGCAGAAACAACCCATCTTAGAGGGTCTTCGTCTTGTATGGATGCCCTTTATCCTGGCCCTGGGGCACCTCTGGAGTTTCTTCCTTCCTATCTCCTGCCTCCTTCTCATGGCCCACCAGCAAGAGTCCTTTTGCCCCTTTTCTTCCAGGCAAAGTCTCTCCTGCTTCCGAAGCCACGTGGCAAAAGGGAGCACCCCAAAGCCATGTGGTTCTCTCCCAGCAAAGCTGCGGGGGTCCCCACTTTGCCAAAACAGAGTGGTTCTCTCCCCGCCAAAGCCGCTGGGGTCCCCACCCTGGCCAAAACCGTGTGGTTCGCCCCTCTACTGTCACAGCCGCGTAGTCCTCTCTTTTCATGGCTGCCGGGTCTGGGTTTAAATCCCTGAGCCAACCTTTTTCTGTACCCCCATTTCCCACTCCTCCCACAATCAGTTACACCTGCCAGCATTCCTGTATTCTTCCAAGTTTACTGGGCTGCCATTGTGAGTCTGGGCAGGTGTGGCCCCATGTCATGGAGCCATTCTTGTCCAAACTTTCATGTTGGTGCTGTAACCAGGGGAGTTGCCTCCCAGTTACATCCTGGGTGGAAGTCGCTTCCATCCCCCTGGCTCAAAGCATGGCCACAGCTATTTAACATATCCATGAAACCAGTTAAAGTCTATAGATATGTTCAATGACCATGCCAGAGGTTAGGTGCAAAGCTGTTGCAGTGCAGAACAACTCTCAATGGCTCTGCTCCATGTGTCCCATCCCCCAGCTCAGATTGGTGGGGTGAGGACATCCGATATATATATATATATATATATTTTTCTAATATTTCCTGGACATCTTGAGTTCTGAACCCCATTCCAAATCTCTGTTTGGGGCCCCCGTCTGGGCTGCACCCTGTTACACTGGGACCTGTAGTATGTTTGCGTAAATAACATCCTACTTGCATGAAGTGAATCTGGGGAGCGTTAATTTTATCCTGATAATTTGCTGGCTCCTCCCCCTCTTGTGGGCCTGAAGCACAGGGTAGCGCTAACAACAGCGGAGAGCTAATGAAGAGACGGGGCACCCAACTGGACCGCATTTTATTTCCAGCTCTCTTGCTTGTGGCATTGCATCGTGAGTCCCACGATGTGGGAGCCAACGACTGTTGTTTTGGTCATCCGGGAAGGGCCAGAGACCCACTGGGTGTAAAAACACTGTGACAGGTTTTGCCCTGGCCTGGTGGCTTGGTTGGAGCGTCATCCTGTACACCAAAAAGTTGTGGGTTTGATCCCCAGGCAGGGCACATACACGGGAGGCAATTGGTCCCTGTTTCTTTCTCACATTGTTTTTTTCCCCCCTCCCTCTTTTCCCCTTCCGCTCTTTCTAAAATCAATAAATATATGTTCTTGGGTGGGGATTAAAAAAAAACAACTCCTTGCTAGTTTTGTAGTTCAGAATTTTGGGTCTAATCCTGGAAAGAGGGCTTCAGACAGCTTCCAGAGAAGTCTGAGGAGGGTGGCCATCCTGAGGCTTGTCCAGGCGGGGGATCCGTGTCGCAAACAGGAAGCTCAGCCTGGTGGTAAATGCTCACACTTTTGTTTATTGATCAGCTTTGTCGATTCTGACACGTTTTGGCAGGTTTTGTAAACCAAGGCGGATAAAGGTCACTTTCCTTCCAGACTTCTAGAATTTATTGTAATATAACCGAGTTCACTTGTCTCTTACCATCTACTTTTCTATTCTAACATAACTATACCTTTTTCTTTTCTATAGTTATTTATTTTTAGAGAGGAGAAGGGAGGGGAAAAGAGGGAGAGAAACATCAGTGTGTGGTTGCCTCTTGTGCGCCCTCTACTGGGGACCTGGCCGGTAACCCAGGCATGCACCCTGGCTAGGAATTGAATCAATGACCTCTTGGTTCTCAGGATCAGGCTCAATCCACTGAGCCACACCAGCCAGGGCTCAAGAGTTTTTATAACTGAATATCCAGCCTCATTTCCCTCTCTGGAGGTGAGGGATGGGGCTCATAGGTCTCACCCTTTTGTCACTGCGTGGTCTTCCTGAGGACCAGCCCACACCCTGGAGCCAGGTAAAGGCCCCACTCAGAGTCAGTGCCTCAGCATAAACGCAGAACAGGGTAGAGCTGGGCTCCCTCTGCGGAACCGAAGACACTCCTGGTCTCAGTAAACCCCACGGGCTTAGGAGCTCTGCCTGGAACTTGGGGCAACGGCAGGTGTATCTTTTTATGACACCACAGGTATCGAAGGGGGAAGTAGCCCTGGCCAGACAGGTGAGTTTGCTGGCGTGTCGTCCTGTACACCCGTAGGTTGCGGGGTTGTTCTGCAGTTGCGGGTGCGCAGGAGGCCCACTTTGTGCTTCTCTCTCAGGTCGAGGTTTCTCTGTCTCTGTCTCTCTCTGTCTCTCTCTGTCTCTCTCTCGGGGGAGGACGGAGACAAACAGTGGGAAGTGGGTGTTGGGGCATTGTGGCGGACATCTGGAGCCCACATTTTTTTTTTTGTTGGCGCCCTATTTTGTATGTTTACGGAGCTAGAGTGTGCTCTGTAAGAGGTGGAGAGTTGTGTTTGCATCCCGGCAAAACCTGACCTTGATGTCGGAGCTGGTGTCCTCCCTCAGCATTTGCTGAGGATTTCACAGATCAGCTGTCGATTCAGTCAGTTCATATTGGGCCAGTGTCTTCAAGTTAACAAAAGATTGGTGCCCCGTTTTATGCTTCACTTTAGAACAACTCAACGTAAAAAAGTTTGTCAGAATTTTATAATTCAGCAAGACTGACTGTAATCTTACATTGTCACAGTCTGACCCATGAGAAAGCCAGGTAACTGGCGAAGTGGAAAGTTTAGAAAATCCAGATTAACTAGACTCTTGTTGAGAAAGCAAAAGCGTGTGGCATGTGTTGTGTTGGGGGCCGCACGGCTAGCGCTTTAGGACCCAGAGCCGCTCTGACCAGAGTTGCCGAGCCAGCCTGCCTTCCCTGAGTTCTCCGAGGGTTCGCCTCGATTGTGTGGATTCAGATTCTACCTGTAACAGCGATTCTAAGCTAGCAGTTTCTGAGAGACTTTTCTTTCTGCTAACTTTACTGAGGTGCAGCTGACACACAGCCTTATGCAGGTATCACGGCTACAGCGTGATCGCATACGTGCATGTGCTGTGGAACGACCACAATAGGGTTAGGTAACTACCGTCCATGATGTCATACGGTTATTTCTGTGTGGGGTGAGCACATCTGAGATTTCCCTTAGCCCCTTTCCTGCGTACAATACAGTGTTGTTACCTGTAGCCACCGAGCTGTGCGTTAGGCTCCCGCTTCCCATCCTCCTGTGGCTTGAAGTTGTGCGCTGTGGCCCTTCCCCCTTGTTTTCCCCTCCCCACCACCGACTCCAGCCCCTGGCGTCACCAGTCTACTTTCTCAGAGTCTGGCTTTTGTAGATCTCACATACACATGGGTCCCACGGTAATTGTCTTTCTCTGTCTGACTTATTTCATTTTATACTGTCTTAATCACTCATGCTGCTGTGAACGGCAGGATTTCCTTCTTTTTTACGACTGAATACCCAGTGTGTATGTGCCATACATGTACAATGGAATGTTTTATAAATATAGCTCACACTTTATTTAGTCATCTGTTCTTGGTCACCAACCCTGTTTCCGTGGCTTGGCCATTGTGAATAATGCTGCAGTGAATACTGGGGTGCAGGTTTATGAATACTGGGGTGCAGGTATAGTTCCGAGTTAGTGTTTCATTTCATTCAGACATTGACCCAGCAGTGGGAGTGCTGGGTCAGCTGGTTGTTCTGTGTTTGATTGTGTGAGGAGCCGCCACACTGTTTTCCACAGTGGCTGCACCAATGCTCAGTAACACCAACAGTGCACGAGGGTTCCCTTTATGAGAGGTGACCCCCTGCCCTCAGAAAGGCTGGCCATTGTTTAAAGTCTTAGAGGTGTCTTTTCTGTGGATTTTTGAGTTCCATGTTACAAGATTATATAAGCCTCAGTTCTTCTTGTTTTTTTTTTTTTTAAAGATTTTATTTATTTTAATTTTAGACAAAATTTGGTTTGCAGTTGAGTGCTGGCCTGCAAACCAAAGAGTCACTGGTTCAGTTCCCAGTCAGGGCATATGCCTGGGTTGCAGGCCAGGTCCCCAGTAGGGGGCATGCAAGAGGCAACCACACATTGCTGTTTCTCTCCCTCTCTTTCTCCTCCCTTCGCCTCTTTCTAAAAATAAATAAACAAAATCTTTAAAAATGTTTTAAAATAGCAAACAAATTTTGCGTGACTATAATTTCCATTTCTCTGGGAAAACTATCTACTGGTGTGAAAACTATCTACTAGTGGGATATCACCATGGTTTTAACTTGCATTTCTTTAATGGCTAACGGTGTTGAATACATTTTCATGTGGATTTTTGTCACTCTTGTGGCCTCTTGGGTGAAGCTTCTGTTTAGATCTTTTTATTCATTGGTTAATTGGGTCATTTGTTTTCTTTTTGTACAACGTTGATAATTCCTTATACTTCATATTCTCATTACACGTGATTTGTATCTTGGCTTTTCATTCTCTCAGCGGTGTCTTCTACAGTTTTTTCTTCCACGGGTTGTGCTTTTGGTCTTATTGTGTGTTTTTGCCTTGTGATTGGTGGCGGATTTTCTCCTATGTTTTCAGGAGTTTCTTAATATTTGTCCCTTGTTTTTTTCATGTATTTTTAGGTACTCCTTACTGTTTGTAGTATGATATAATTTCTCCCACAGACTTAGATGTATATTTCTAATTGTGTCATTTAGAAAATTTATATAGTAAGAGCCTTCTGTAGGATGGGACAAGGTTACACTTCAAGGTTAAGGTTAGTTCTTTCTTCACTTGTCATTTAAGAGGTTTTATGACATTTGTTCTTCACTGAGGCTGTCAATTGTCAGTGCCCTAAGTCAGGGTTTTCCACTTTCCTTTTGTGCCCAGGGCTCTGGAGCACGCTCTGTCCATGGTGGGGTGCTGTGAGCAGCGGTGTTCAGTTGGTGGTGGAGCAGGGCAGGGTTCAGAGTTTAAACGGTTTCCCCTGGACACCTAAGCCTTTGGGAGTCCCTGGATAAAAGCAGTTCATGTGAAATTCAAGTTTGTAATCACCAAAGACTAAGATTCTGAGCTGTGAAATGGAGTTGGAAATTGATGAATATTTTGGAAGACATGCTTCAAAGAAGAACTTGAGTGCTATATTGATTCCTTATATTGATTTCTTCATTAAAAGGGTTACCGGGAGATTCATTTCTTGTTAATCACACTGTACCTGTTATGGTAGTAAATCATGTAATTAAAGAAACATCATCAGACCTTCAGCAAATGATCCATGCTGTAACTTACTTAACCTTTGCATTTCTGGGAGGGACATTGGCCAGGAGACTGACATCTGATGCTACATTTTGAAAAACGAGTTACAAATTTAAGAAAATCTTTTTAATCTTTCAGATGATGGCATTGATACTCAGAGTGGGACAAAGAAAGAAGACCTGAATGACAAGGAGAAGAAGGATGAGGATGAAGCCCCCGCACCTGTCTACCGGTCCAAGACCATCCTCGAGAGCTGGGTGTGGGGCAAGCAGCCAGGTGCGGTGCCCCGAGTGTCTCGGCGCCCCCAGCGTCTGCTGCTTTGGAAAGCCGGGTCTGGCTCTCCCTCTCTAGAGATACACCAGAGATGGTGTTTTTTCCATTTTATTTAATCATGGGGTTTAAAAAAATTTAAGTTCAAATTTGTTTACATTGTGGTAAACTATACATGATACACAATTCAGTTTCAGCCATTTAGACATTTTTTTTAATTTTTATTTTTTTAAAAGATTCTTAAACCATAGCTGGTGTGGCTCAGTGGTTGAGTGCGCCAGCTTGTGAATCAGGGGGTCGCTGGTTCGATCCCCAGTCAGGGCACATGCCTGGGTTGTGGGCCAGGTCCCCAGTAGGGGGCTCGTGAAAGACAACCACACATTGATGTTTCTCTCCCCCTCAACCTCTCTCCCCCTCTTTAAATAAATAAATAAAATCTTAAAAAAGGGATTTTTAAAATATATTTTTAGAAAGAGGGGAAGAGAGGGAGAAGGAAGGGGTGAGAGAAACATCAGTCCATTGCCTGCCTCTCACTGGGGACCTGGCCCACTACGGCATGTGCCCCGACCAGGAATCGCTCTGGTGACCTTTCAGTTTGCAGGAAGACGCCCAGCCCACTGAGCCACACCAGCCAGGGCACACTTTCAGCCGTCTTTAGTGTGTAATTCAGCGGCAGCAAGTAAATTCACACCGTTATGCAAGCGTTACACCATCCATCTCCAGAATCTTTTCATCTTGCAGAACAGAAACTCTGTCCTCATTAAACCCTACCTTCACTTTGTTCTTTGCCCCCACCCCTGGAAACCACAATTCTACTTCCATCTTTAGGACTTTGACTAGTCTAGTTCCCTATGTAAGTGACAGAATGGTATAATATTTGTACTTTTGTGATTGGCTTGTTCTGTTATTTAGCACAGTGTCTTCAAGGTTCAGCCATGTTGTCAGAATTTCCTTCCTTTGAAAGGCAGAATAATATTCCACTCTACGTACAGATCGAATTTTACTTATCCATTCATCCGTGGGTGGGCATATGGGTTGCTGCCCCCTTTTGCCCATTGTGAATAATGCTGTGAACATGACTGGGCCACGTTCCAGTCTCTGCTTTCAGTCTGTGTGTATATATACCTGGGAGTGGAATTGCTGGATGGTGCGGTGATTCTGTGCTACCTTTCTGAGGACCGGGTAAACTTTCCCACAGTGACTCTACTGTTGTAATCCCCACCAGCAATGTCCAAGCAACCCAGCCCATCTGAATTCTCACCAGCATTTGGTGGTGTCGACTATTTTTTTTATTTTAGCTATTCTCACAGGTGCATAGTGATCTCTCATTGTGGCTTTTTAATTTTATTGTATTAAAGATTTTATTATTTTATTTTAGAGAGAGGGGGAGGGAGGGAGAAAGAGAGGGAGAGAAACATTAATGTGTGGTTGCGTGTCACCTGGCCCCCATTGGGGACCTGGCCCGCAACCCAGGCATTGCCCTGACTGGGAATCAAACTGGTGACCCTTTGGTCTGCAGCCCACACTCAATCCACTGATCTGCACCAGCCAGGGTTCTCACTGTGGTTTTAATTTGTAGTTCCCTGTGGCTCATGATGGTGTGCCTCTTTTCATGTGCTTATTTATCATTGAGATAAATATATACATATATATTTTTTACTGCTGTGTTTTGCAAGTTCTTTTTTTTAAAGATGTTAATGATTTATTTTTGAGAGGGGAAGGGAGGGAGAAAGAAGGAGAGAGAGATTGATGCATTGCCTCTGTTAAGGGCCCAGATTGGGGACTGAATCTGCAACCCAGGAATGTGCCCTGCCTGGGAATTGAACCCATGACCTCTCACTTTGCTGGATGACGCTCAACCAACTCAGCCACACAAGTCAGGGCGAGTGTTGTGAGTTCTTTACATATTTTGGATACTAGTCCTTTATCTTACACAGTCATGCATGGCATAACAATGTTTTGGTTAGTGATGGACCGCATGTATAATAGAAATCCTGTGAAATTATAATGGAGCTGCAAACTTCCCATCGCCTGATGGATGTAGGTGCAGTCTCATCGTGGTGCAGCCCGCTACTCACGTGTTTGTGGTGCTGCTTGTGTGACACACGTACTGTACTGCCAGTCAAGTAAGAGCATAGCATGTGCAATTATATTACCTGACACTTGATGATGATGATTGACTATGTTACTGGTTGATGTATTTACCATACATATTTACCTGCCCTGGCTGGTGGGGCTCAGTGGATTGCGTGCCAGCCTGCAAACCAAAGGGTTGCTGGTTTGATTCCCAGTCAGGGCACGTGCCTGGGTTGTGAGTCAAGTCCCCAGTAGGGGGCGTGTGAGAGGCAACCACACATGGATGTTTGTCTCCCTCTCTCTCTCCCTTCCCCTCTCTAAAAATAAATAAGATCTTTAAAAAAGTGAAAAAATTAAGTTTATAAAGTAAAAATGTAGTAAGCTAAGGTTAGTTTATTATTGAAGAAAGAAAAATAATTTTAAAAGAATTGAGTGTAGCTTAAGTGCACATTGCCTATAAAGGCATTTAAAGTTGATGTTTCCTTTTATATCTGGGTGATGTAGGTGAGGTATTAACATCCCCTACTATTATTATACTCTTGCCCATTCTGACTTTTGTTTTAGCTTCTTTTTTTAAAAGATTTTATTTATTTAGTTTTAGAGGGGAGGAGAGGGAGAGAGGGAGGTAGAGAGATATTATTGTGTGGTTACCTGTCATGCGTCCCCTACTGGGGACCTGTCCCACAACCCAACCATGTGCCCTGACTGGGAATTGAACCGGGGACCCTTTGGTTCTCAGGCCAGCACTCAATCCACTGAGCCACACCAGCTGGGGTGGTCTGTAGTATTTTTAAAAGTTGTTGCCATTTCTTTCTTTACGGCTGTTAATATTTGCTCTATCCATTTAGCCACTCCCGTGTTGTGTGCGTAAATGTTCATAAATGTTACATTCTCTTGTTGGGTTGAGCTCTTTGTCATTGTGTAATGCCCTTCTCTGCCTTTTATTGCACTCTTTGTTTTAAGACCTATTTCATTTAAGTATAGCTACCTGCTTTCTTTTGGTGTCTGTTGCGTGTGGGGTATCTTTTCCCATGATTTCACTTTCCATCTGTGTGTTCCCTTAGTTACAGGTGAGTCTTTTTTAGGTGGCATATATATATGGGTCTTATTTTTTTATCCATTCAGCCATATGTCTTTTGATTGGAGAATTCAGTTCATTTACATTTAAAGTAGTTATTTATAGGCATGCACTTATTGCCATTTTTTGTTGGGTTCTCTGTCGTTCTCTGGCCCTTTCTTCTCCTGCTTTCTCTTCCCTTGAGGTTTGATGACTTTCTCTAGTACTGTGTTTAGATTCCTTTCTCACTGTCTTCATGTCTACTGTATGCTTTTGCTTTGTGGTTGCCATGAGTCTCATGTGTATAAAAGTCCTTTTGAAGTTGGTAACTACATAAGTTTGACTGCATTTGAAAGCTGTATATTTTTACTTTCCCCATATATTTTATGTTTTTGATGTCATAACTCGTATTTTTGTGTTGTGTATCTGTTAATTATTATAGTTATTTTTAGTACCTTTGCTTTTTAAATTTTATATTAGCTGTGTATGTGATTAACCTATTGCTTTTAGTATATGTTTACCTTTTACTAGCGAGACTTTTATTTTTACTTTTACATTGAGTCCAGTGCAAATAGTGCCCCTTTTTTATTACAAAATCTTTTATTACAAAATCATAAGTGCTGGGGACCACTCTGTGTGGTTTCGGAGATTGCAGCCCTTCAAGAGAAGGCTCTGAAAAAAGCTAGTAAGTGTCCCTGGAAAAGCAGGTAAGGCAGTTGGTAACCACACTCTAACACCAAGAGTTTCCATGGGAATCAGGCCTGATACATTGTATCTTTTGAAGCTTGCTCTGCTTTGCTTTGAATGGCTCTGTTGGTATAAACCGGATGTTTAAGTTCAAGGCATAAGTAGTGTTTACTACTTGTAAATAGTAAGTAGTAAGTAGTAAGTAGCCCTTATCTCATGAAAGTCGTCTTAAAGACCCTCTGGAGTCAGTATGACTAACAGACCCTGACCTATGACAAAACTCTGTGTTCCTTCAATTGTTATCTATAGATAATACCTGTTTTTGTATGACGATAGCCTTTTGACATTGATTGATGAGGTATGCGTGTATACACACACCATTCCCAATAAAAGCCTTTTGGGAGAAGGGCTTGGGGCATTCCCCACTGGAGGGAATCCCCACCCCTTTCTCACTGGAACAGCAAGATTGTGTTCGGGACAACTGATTTCTCATCCGTGGCAGACAGGAGAATTTTGCTGGATGGAGTTCCTCCCACATGTAAGCATGTCATTCTGTAACTTAACAATATCACATTCAAGCACACTATAGGACATCTTAGGTGAAATGTTCAAATTAAAACTATAAATTATTACATGCATATTATTACCCCACCAACCACACTCAAGCAGGTGTTACTTCTGCTGGACCCTGTATGTTTTCTTGTTACTAATTAGTTTCCTTTCTACTTAACTTAACGAAGTCCCTTTAACATTTCTTGTAAGTCCTGTAAAGTTGTGATGAACTCCTTTAGTTTTTGTCTAGAAAACCATCTGTCCACCCTGGCTGGTGTGGCTCAGTGGATTGAGTGCCGGCCTGTGAACCAAAGGGGTCCCAGTTTGATTCCCAGTCACGGTACAGGCCTGGGTTGCAGGCCAGGTCCCCAGTGGGGGGGCATATGAAAGGCAACCACATATTGATATTTCTCTTGTTTCCTTTCTCCCTCCCTTCCCCTCTCTCTAAAAATAAGTAAATAAAATCTTTAAAAAAAAAGAAACAAAACCATCTCCTTCAGTTCTGCATGGTAACTTTGTTGGATAGGGTATTTTCGGTTGGGTTTTTCCTTCAGCACTTTGAATCCGTTGTCCCATTCCTCTCTGGCCTGCACAATTTCTGCTGAAAAATCTGCTGATAGTTTTATGGGTATGCTCTTGTATGTAAGCAGTTGTTTTTCTCTTGCTGCTCTTAAGATTCTGTTCTTGTTGTTGAGTTTGTTTTTTAAATATGAGGTTTCTTTTTGAAAAAAGACTTATTTTTAGAGAGAGGGTAAGGGAGGGAGAAAGAGAGGGAGAGAAACATCCATGTGTAGTTGCCTCTCACACGCCCCCTATTGGAGACCTGGCCCGCAACCCAGACGTGTGCCCTGACTGGGAATTGAACTGGCGACCCTCTGCTGCGCAGTCTGGCTCTCAATCCACTGAGCCACACCAGGCAGGGCTTGTTGTTAACTTTTGACATTTTAATTATAATGTATTTTGGTGTGAGTGTCTTCTTTTTTGGAAATCTTCTTTGGAAAGCCTGTGGGCTCCTTTTATTTGGAAATCAGTCTCTGGGCTTCATGGGTCTTGATGTATATTTTCTTCCTTTTTTACTTCAAATAAATTTTCTGCCTTTTCTCTCTCTCTCACTCTCTCCCCCCCCCTTCTCTGTCTGGGACCCCTATAATATGATGTTAGTATGCTTGATGTCTCATAAGTCCCTTAATCTGTCTTCACTTTTTTTTTTTTTCATTTTGGTGCTCTGATTGCATGAGTTCTGCTGCTCCGTCTTCAAGTTCACTGGTCCTTTCTTCTGCATCGAGTGTCCTGTTGAGCACCTGTGGCCTGTTTTTTCGTTGATTTCGGCCCCCTTCCCCAGCATACTTTCTCTCTGTTACTCAGAGTGGGCAGCTTGGATCCTCTAGTTCACTGATCCTTCTTTTTTTTTTTTTTTTTAAGATTTTATTTATTTATTTTTAGGGAGAGGGGAAGGGAAGGTGAAAGAGAGGAGAGAAATATCAATGTGTGGTTGCCTCTTGAGCACCCCCTACTGGGCACCTGGCCTGCAACCCAGGAATGTGTCCTGACTGGGAATTAAACCAATGTCCCTTCGGTTCACAGGCCCACACTCAATCCACTGAGCTACTGAGCAACACCAGCCAGGGCTGTTCTTTTTCTTTTTCTTTTTTTTAATGTTACTGTTCATCCCATTCAGTTTCATTTTCAGTTACTACATTTTTCAGTTCTAAAATTTCCTTTTGATTTTTAAAATAAATCTCATTTCAGGTTTTCTGTTTTTGTGTGTTTACTGTGTTTTCATAGTTGCTTGTTGGAGCATTTTTATCATGGCCGCTTTAAAGTCTTTGTCAGGTTATTATAACCTGTTTGTTATTTTGGTATTTTCATCTGTTAATTATCTTTTTAAAATTCAGCCTGAGATCTTCCTGGCTCTTGGTATGATGTCTATTTTCCCTAGAAATGCAGTCATTTTCATGATGTGTCCCAAGATGCTGCTGAATGTACGTGGCTTTCTATGCCCTGCTCCGGCCGGCACAAGTGCACTGCACTGTTATTGCAGGGGTGGGTGGGCGTTCTGCTCCCTCCCCAGATGGTCTCCAGGAATGCTCCCTTCCTTCCTCCCTCCCTCCCTCCCTCGCACATGTGTTTCAAAGTATCCTGAAGTCTGGTGGACTGGGCGGTGAGGGCTGGGACAGGGAAGCAGCGGTAGGGTGTGGGGAAGAAGAGCACCCACATGCCCGAAGCGTGGCTGCTGTCTGTGAGCCTCAGGGCTTTTCAGCTGGGCAGGGGAGAGACCTATTATTACTTAAAAGGAGAAAACATCGTGCATCTTCAGGAAGGCAGAGCTTTTCCTACACTTGACTTTTGGCAGAAATTCCATCCGGGAGGCACGTTGGTGACCCACCGTTGAGTGGGCTGTCTCCGTGAAGGGTCCCGTGTGTCCGTGGGGGCTCAGGCGCCTCTTGGTGCCGGCCCAATGATGACTCACGGAGGACACCTGTGAGCCGGCAGGGCTGGTGCTTCCTGTGTAAACCCTTGTCCTTCTTCATCTTGAGCCCAGAGTGGAATTTATTGTGCCTTCATCTAGTTTTCTGGAACTGTTAGCCCTCTTAGCCCCGGGGAGCTTTCCTGACCTAGCACCCAGCCCTGGTCCAGGACCAGCCCCTCCATGACAGTGCCTGTGGGTGGGGAGGGAGGCTCCGTCCCTGGTGCGCCCCTCGATCCCGGTGAGGTGTGACCCTTTCATGCTTCTGGGAGCTCCTGCGCTCCCTGAGAGACTGGTGCACGCGCAGGCCAGCCCTGCTCACCCTGCCCGGTGGCTGCCCCGCTGCAGCGTTGGTGGCGGGCAGCGAAGTTTCCTGTTGGACGGGAGGCTGCCTAATGCTCACTTGGAAGTTCAGGGGCCTTGAATTGTTTCCATTTATGTAGTTGTCTTTTGGGTTCTTAAATTCCTTCATTGTGGGCATTTCAGACATGCTCAGTACAGAGAGCTTATGCATCATGTATTCTAAGTAGTTACTTTATCTTCCTCTGAAATATTCCAGTTTATCAGCGCACATGCGTCTTTATGCTGGGCAGTTCTGTTGAGACCGTGTTTTATTTTGAATTTGGTTTCATGACATGAGAATAATGGATAGAGTTTTTCTGTTTAGGGAATGTGCTGCTGATAACTAATAACTTCATGATTTTGTGGTAAAAGCTTTCATACAGTGTTTACTGAGAGCCAGCATACCACGGTGGCTAAGAGTGGTCTCTCCCATGTGTCCTCATCTGGGCAACCTTGGCAAGTTCTCTGTGCCTCAGTTCCCTCCCCCATAAAATTGCACACAGTTTCACCCCTTGACAGTGGCGGGGAAGATGACCTAGTATGTGTCAAGTGCTTAAAACCCATCTTGCCACATACGGGCACTCGGGTGTCACCTGTTATTATTACCCATCTTACTGACAATACAAGAAATGAGGCCCCAGATAATGAGAGGATGGACATTGTCTTATTTTCCAGACGTCAATGAACTGAAGGAATGCCTTTCTGTGCTGGTCAAGGAGCAGCAGGCCCTGGCCATCCGGTCGGCCACCACTACCCTCTCGGCCCTGAGGCTCAAGCAGCGGCTGGTCATCTTGGAGCGCTATTTCATTGCCTTGAATAGGACTGTTTTCCAGGAGAATGTCAAAGTGAAGTGGAAAAGCAGCAGCATTTCTCTACCTCCTGCGGACAAGAAAAGGTAACTAGAGAATGAAGAAGGAATTCTGGTACCAGCTACATGGAAAGTCCCAGCTGTTTTGTGCAGGAAAGTCAATCAAGGCTTTTGGTAGAGTTCGCTTTCCATCTTGATGAAGTTTTTTTATTTTTATTTTAAAGATTTTAATTTATTTTTAGAAAGAGGGGAAGGAAGATGGAAAGAGGGAGAGAAACATCAATGTGTGGTTACCTCTTGCATACTCCCCACTGGGGACCTGGCCCACAACCCAGGCATGTGCCCTGACTGGGAATTGAACCGGTGACCCTTTGCTTCCCAGTCTGGTGCTCAATCCACTGAGCTACATTAGCCAGGACTTATCTTTATGAAGTGTAAGCTTGCTTTCCCTGTTTGAATGTTTTATGTTACTTGCACAGTGGCTGTACCCGTTCGCTCCTGTAGCGACAGGCTGTTTGTACAACCTGTGCTATTGTTCAAACACCCTTTTCTGTCAGTGACTGTTTCCAATGCACAGGTGCCCGGGGCATGTGCAGATTTGAGAATGGGATCTGAACGCTATATTCGTTTTGTTTTATTTTGCTATTGGATAGGAAACAGTCAGATTGTAATATTTACTGCTTAACTCAGATGCTTCATTTTCTTCTTCCTCATCTGACAATCTTTTATAGGATCTGCCTACAGGTGTACGATTTTTACTATATTGGTGCACACATCAGCAGCTTTTCTCTGAGGCACTAACAGCTGTTAGAACCTTAAGGATTGTGTAAAACTGTATTTTTCCAAAATAAAGCTGTTCCCGGAAAGCTAGACAAAAAGATTTCAGGATAGAATTCATATTTTATATAGTTAGTCAAGTTGCATTTAGCTGATTGTAATATTGGCTTTTACTCCTTGAAGAACACATGGGAAGTATAGGAGGCAGAAAAATGCTGGGAAAAAACCTTATTATCTTGCCTCCCAGAGAAATAAGATGTGCTCAGTGTAGCATATTTCCTTGTTTTTCAGTTGAAATCCCATTCTATGTCATATATTTGAGTAGTACTTTTAGGATAAATTAAACCACGTGACAGGGAGGATTCCTGCCCACGTGACAGCAGCAGGCTCTGTCCTTGTCCCCTCCTACTGGACTGCACAGGGGCGGCCGTCTGAGGCGGCTGTGGACCCCAGAGGGCGGGCGCACATGGGTGGCAGAGTCTGAAGGTCTTGAAGTGCTCCACATGTGAGTCAGACCGAGCTCCCGAGGGAGCAGCAGTGGCTGAGGGCCTGACTGACGTTTGTCTGCTCTCCTTTGCCACCTGAGGGTCGATGGGTTCATTGAAATCTACTTTTCACTGAACCGAGGAAATTCCGAAAATGAAAAAGAATGTATTTGAGATCATCGTGGATTCATAGGCAGTGGTTAGAAATAGCACAGAGATTCCCTGTGCCCTTCACCTCCCTAGCGGAAGCCACCTGCAAAGCTGTAGAAAAAAATTCATGAAGCTGTTCGTATAACTATTTAAAATATGCAAAATGAAGCCAGTCTTGTTAAATAAGTTCACGTATATGATCAGGAAAAAGCCTGCAGAGATACATGGGAACGATAAGCACTGAGTTCGGGAGATGCTCATGGACCTGGGCCTCTCGTCCCGGCAGTCACCCAGCTGACACGGGATGGGCCCAAAGTGGGGAAAAGAGAAGGAGCGAGGGAGAGAAAAAAAAAGAATCAGTGTGTGGTTGACTGTTGCATGTTCCCCTCCTGGGGACCTGCCCTACAACCCAGGTATGTGCCCTGACTGGGAATCAAACCAGCAACTCTTTGGTTTGGAGGTGCATGCTCAATCCACTGAGCTACGTCACTCACATGGTTTAATGCCCCATTTCTGTGTGTATCTGTTTACATTCTCCCCTTCCCCCCAATGAATAACTTCAGCTCCCTGAGGTCTTTTTTCGTGAGCAGTTTTGCAAGTCATTTAAAATCCTTTTTGAATTTTTTTTCCTTAAAGAGGATACTTTTCCTTTACAAAGTGCATTACATAGAAGTTTTTAAAAAACAAAGCTAAAAATCCCTTGTGACCCTGCCACCTAAAGAAACCCTCGTGGACCCCATCTTGGTGGGAATGCTCGCATTGATGATGCCTTTGGTCTGCTGTGGCACCTTCCTCTGACTGACCCCTCTCATCCCCCCTCCTTGTGTGTGTCCCCTCAGTTCCCGGCCCCCCGGCAAGGGTGTGGAGGGCCTGGCACGAGTCGGATCCCGAGCAGCCCTGTCCTTCGCCTTTGCGTTCCTGCGGAGGGCCTGGCGGTCAGGTAGGTGCGCCCGGTGGGCGGGTCTGCTTCCCGGCAGGCTCCACCCCCTCACTGCTGGCACCACGGGCCCTTGGGCCCACGGCGTGTGCCCTGGGCTCTCCCTTTGTGTTGATAGAACGTGACAGGCCTCAGAGTCCGACTTTTCAGGTTTGTGCTTCTCAAGAAAAAGTGCAAGGAGACTTGCCAGGGTGGCAAACACACAGCACAGTGTCCAGATGACGTGTTGCGGAATCGTGCACGAGGACCGTGTATAATTTTGTTCCCTGGTGTTGCCCCAGTCCGCTCAATCAAAAGGAGAAAACTATAAAAACTGCTGTGTGGCCTTGGGGCTGATATATTTTCTAGGAGAGCAAAAGTTAGACTTCCTGACGCCAGAGTCTTGCAGAATTGACATGGGGAACAACTTTCCTCCATTTTAGTCTCTCTAGCTCTTGCAGGGGCTCAGTGAGAAGAAGGTGAGGGTGGAAAACGGGACAGTGGGAACATGGGTGTCCTTTTGGGGCAAGGGCTGGGAGGGGCACCCCGCCCCCGGCCGGTGGGGACAGCGCAGCTTTCCGGCCGTGCCGAGGTGTGGGCGGCCTCCGCTGACGTGCGTGTGTGTGTGTCCAGGTGAGGACGCGGACCTCTGCAGCGAGCTGTTGCAGGAATCCCTGGACGCCCTGAGAGCGCTGCCCGAGGCCTCCCTCTTCGACGAGAGTGCTGTGTCCTCCGTGTGGCTGGAGGTGGTGGAGAGAGCCACCCGCTTCCTCAGGGCAGTGGTGACCGGGTGAGTGCCCTCTCCGCACACCTTCCCGTGGGCCCCCTGTGGGGTGCTCCGGCATCCCAGCCCCCTTCTTTGTGTTTTTAATTATTCTATTCTTCTGTTCCAGCTGACATAGCATATCAACTGATATAACAATCAGTTTTAGGTGTACAGCCATGTGGTTAGACATGTCTGTAACTTAGCAAGTGAGCACCCCAGTAGGTCTAGCACCCACCTAGTACCCCTCGTGGTTCTTACAGTCTTTCTGAGTGTATTCCCTGGGCTGTGCTTTACATTCCCGTGGCTGTTCTGTAACTGCCAGTCTGCACTTTTTTTTGGTAAGATTTTTATTTACTTATTTATTAAGAGAGGGGAAGGGAGAGAGAAGAGAGGGAGAGAAACATCAATGTGTGGGTTGCCTCTCGCACGCCCCCTACTGGGGACCTGGCCCACAACCCAGGCATGTGCCCTGACTGGGAATCGAACTGGTGACCCTTTTATTCGCAGATTGGCACTCAGTCCACCTTACCACATCATCAGGGCCCAATCTTTACTTCTTGGTTCCTCAAGCGTGTGAGCACCAATCAGAGGCTTTTCAGTGAGACTGTGCATGCCACCGTTTGAATGATGGGTGTTGTCTTAATAGACAAGGTGTGAGTAGATAACTACTCAAGATGAAAATGTTTAAATCTACATGAAGTCTTTTTAGTATGAAAAATTTGTGAATCATTGAATATGAACTCTGGTATTGGGTGCTATGTATTTTTGTTAATTTTTTTTTTAAAGATTTTATTTATTTGTGTTTTAGAGAGAAGGGAATGGGGGGAGAACGAGAGCGAGAAACATCAATGTGTGGTTCCCTCTCATGTGCCCACTATCGGGGACCTGGCCCACAACCCAGGCATGTGCCCTGACTGGGAATTGAACCAGTGACCCTTTTGGGTTCGCAGGCTGGTGCTCAGTCCACTGAGCCACACCAGCCAGGGATTGTTAACGGCTTTTAAATTTAAAGAACATGCATGCACTCAATACAGAATTCAGCAAAGACACACTTAGTGAGTCACTTCTCATCCCCTTCACCAGAGGTCATTGCCGTGTCCTTTCCAGCAGGCAGGGCCACCTGTGGTCTCAGTGGGAATTTGGCACCACACAGTGCTGTGGCGAGGGGTCCCTGAAAATAGGCTTCAAATTAATTTCAAAAATTTCACTGTAATGATGATGTTGGACGATCCTCTCCCATCTTGAGTTAAGAAGCCTTGTTATTTATTATTGGAGCACAAGGAAAAGTTAAAATTGCCTCCTTGATCACAGCTAAAAATAAGCGTAGCCATGTTGCCTATAGATTTTTCAGGTGGTTTTAGAAATTGATCCTTCTCCAGTTCTGTAGAGGAATGTTGACAGTCTAATAGTTTTACATGTTGGTGAAACTGGAAACTGATCTAAATATTTTTCTACTCATGCTAATGACATCAATAATTTTACACTACCGGAACTTGGAATATGTCTTCTAATGTAATCATCTTAGAGTGTCTGAATTAATACTGTTATTTAAATCACATGCCTACAAGTTCATCGCACACTTTAAAATCTCTGATACCATTTTAGTAGCAAGCCTCAGAAACTGGACTCTAGATATTAGAAATATACTTCTCCCTGAAAGAGAACGTACTTAACATCCTAGCGTTAACGTTAGCACACTGTCTCTAAGCTCTGCCTTTGTTCCTGACCCGCTGCTGTCATTTCAGGGACGTTCATGGGACGCCAGCCCCCAAAGGGCCTGGCAGTGTCCCCCTGCAGGACCAGCACCTGGCCCTGGCCATCCTTCTGGAGCTGGCTGTGCAGAGAGGCACACTGAGGTGAGGGTGCCGCAGGCTGGGGCACTTTGGGGTAACGCCTCTGGATCTGAATGGGTTTTGTGTTTTTTGGCGTTTCACTGAAGTGTTTGTGACAGTAGCGAATGCGTGGTGTTCTGTAATCACAGGAGTGTCCCCTCGGACACACTGTTCTTCCAGACCTGGGTGCAGTTAGCTTTTCTTCACTTTCTTTCTTCCCCCCTTCATTTTAAAAATCATTTTTGTTTTTTGATTACAGTTGACATACATTATTATATTAGCTTCAGGTGTACGCCCCAGTGATCAGACATTATATACTTACTAAGTGATCATCCCGATAAATCTCACACCCGTCTGGCACCATGCATAGTTATTAGGTTGTTATTGACTGTATTCCCTGTGCTGTATTTTACAGCCCTGTGGCTATTCTGTAACCACCAATCTGTAGTTCTTAATCCTTCACCTTTTTCACCCAGTCCCCACCACCCCTTCCATCTGGCAACTGTCAAAATGTTCTCTGTATCTATGAGTCTGTTTCAGTTCTACCTGCTCATTTATTTTGCTTTTTTATATTCAATTGATAGGTATGTATATATTGCCATTTTATTGTTCACATTTTTATATTTTTTCTTCTTCTTAAAGAAGACTTTAACATTTCATGTAATACTGGTTTGGTGGTGATGAACTCCTTGAGCTGCTTCTTGCATGGGAAGCTCTTTATCTGCCCTTCGATCCTAAATAATACCTTCTCTGGGTGGAGGAATCTTGGCTGTAAGGTGTTGCTTGTTATCACTTTGAATATTTCTTGCCTGTCCCTTCTTGCCTGCGTAGTTTCTGTTGAGAAATCAGCTGATAGTCTTTCAAGAGTTCCCTTGTAGGTAACTGTCTTTCTCTTGCTGCTTTTAAGATTCTCTTTGTGTCTTTAACCTTCGGCATTTTAATTATGAATTGCCTTGGTGTGGGCCTCTTTGGGTTCATCTTGTTTGGTATTATCTGAGCTTCTGGGGCTTGTATGTCTATTTTCTTCACCAGGTCAGGGAAACTTTCAGTCATTATTATTATTATTTTTAAAGATTTTAGGGAAGGGAGGGAGAGAGGGAGAGAAACATCAATGTGTGGTTGCCTCTCACATGGCCCCCAACTGGGGACTTGGCTCACAACCCAGGCATGTGCCCTGACTGGGAATCGAACCAGCGACTCTTTGGTTCTAAGGCCAGTGCTCAATCCACTGAGCCACACTGGTCAGGGCCAGTCATTATTTTTTAAAATAGGCTTTCAATTCCTTGGTGCTAATATTGGTACACTTGAAGTTGTCCCAGAGACTTCTTACACAATCCTCATTCTCTGGATTCTTTTTGTTGTTGTTGTTCTGATGGGGTGTTTTCTGCCTCCTTATATTCCAAATCTCTGATTTGATTCTTGGTTTCTTCTACTCTAATGTTGATTCCCTGTAAATTATTCTTCCTTTCAGCTAGTGTATTCTTTGTTTCTGACTGGTTCTTTTTAATGCTGTGATAAGTTTACCTACTCTTCCCCTACATTCCTCGAGCATCCTTATAACCAGCGGTTTAAACTCTGCATCTACTGGGTCGCTTGTCTCCATTTCATTTAGCTCTTTTTCTCGAGTTTTGATCTGTTCTTTCATCTGGGCCAGATTTCTTTGTCTCCTCATTTTGGCAGCCACCCTGTGTTTGTTTCTGTGCATTAGGTAGAGCTGCTTTGACTCGTGTCTTGGTAGAGAGTGGCCTAATATAGTAACTGTCCTGTAGGGACCAGTGGCAGAGCCTCCCTGTTCACCTGGGCTGGGCCCCCAGGTACACCCCTGTGATCTTTGTATACCCTGTTCTTGCAGTTGAGTCTTGATTGCTGTTGGCGAGTCATTGGGAGGGGTTTACCCCCAGGCCAATCAGCGGCAAAAACTGGCTTTGACCCCTGACCTCTGATCACTGTGGAGAATCAGCTGTGCAGGGTCCATCCCACAGAGCTGCGCTTCCTTGGGCGGAGCTCACTGAGGCCGCCCCTTGAGTGTGTTGCTTGTGGACGTGGTCAGGCGGTGGTGTTTCCATGAGGTCTGTGTACAGCATTCCATGGGGGCAGTGGCTGTGGTGCCTCCGGGGAGCTGCATGCCCCCGGGGTGGGGCAAACCGGGGGGGCCTGGTTGCTGGAGACTCAGGTATGGTGCCTCCTGTGGCGCTGGGAGGGGAGGGCTCCTTCGAGGAGCCGTGGCCTCTGCCATCACTTCTGTCTGCGTGAAGTTGCCCCTTATTATTGCCCCATTGCTGGAGACTTCCGTTTCTCCAACGTGTCTCAGGGGTTCTAGTGCTGCAGCTCAGAGGGACAGAGTCAGAGCAAGTCCGTGTGCTGGCCCTTTAAGAGGAGGGCCTGGGACTCCAGGAGCCTGGTCTCACTCCTTTTCCATCCCCACCGGTTTACATAGCCCAGAGTTATGGGGACTTCTCTTCCAGGGACTGGAGCCCAGGGCTGAGGTGTTTCAACCCCTCGCTCCTCAGGGGGACCTTGGCAGCCAAGACATCCCTCTCTGTTTGTAACCCCCACCCATGTGTGTGGGACCTGCTGGCTCCGCGCCTCCTCCCTTTCATGCTCAGTGTTGCTTCCATCCCGCCAGGGGCCAGGCGGCTCCGAATGTTTGTTCTGTGGCTCGGCTGTGACTGTGATGTGGCTGCGGAGGGGTAGGTAGCGCAGCCCCTGACACCACTGCCTTGCCTGGCAGTGCCCTTCACTTCCTTTACCGTGTTCCACTCTCTAGTGTCCTCAGATTGGTGCGGTTACTTTTATGCCATCAACTTAAGGCCTGGAAATTCGCTTTAGAAAGTGCTGGTCGATCTTCTGCGCATGTCTTCTAACACCAGGTGGACGTCTTGTGCTAAAATTGTGGTATAGGTTTAGCCATTTTCCGCCGAGAATTGTTCGGATGACATTTTTTAGTTTCCTGCTAACCCTAAAGTATTTCTTCAATTTTATTTTGTTGTCTGCTTTTGCTTTTAACAGGCCATGGCAAAAAAAAAAAATTGATTTTTTTCCCCCTAGAGAATAAAGCAATCTTCTCTTTCAGCCAAATGCTGTCGGCCGTCCTGCTGTTGCTGCAGCTGTGGGACAGCGGGACGCAGGAGACGGACAACGAGCGCTCGGCCCAGGGCACCAGCGCGCCCCTCCTCCCTCTGCTGCAGCGATTCCAGGGCGTGCTCTGCGGCAAGGACGCCCCTCCCGCGGAGGGAGACACGCACGTAAGGGTGCTAACGGGACTTTACGTTTGACTAACTCTCCTGTTTGCAGCTATCCTAGGAGTTAGACTTGAACAAACAAGAGAAATGTCCGTGGGGGTGGTTGTCGTTGTGGGGAGCGTGGATTTAGTGACGCCAGCTGTGGGGCAGGTGTGGCAGGTCATGCGCTGGGCTGCAGGTGATGTGGGGGAACATCCCATGAGCACATCAGGGTTCTTCGGAGCAACTGTGGGTGGGCCGTGGGTGGACGTGGCGCTCTGCACATGCGTCCTGCGTTGGGTGTGTAGTCGGGGAATCTCTTTCTGGGCGTAGATGAGCCTGCACTTTCAGAGACGGGCACCTGCCGCCTTGGTGACCAGGCCGTGCTCTCTCTGCTGAGCGGGAGCCTCTGGGCCCACTGCACATGTGGGGTTAGTGCTTGCGATTCCCAGCCGCCATGCATGCTGTGCTCTGGCTGGGGTGGGGGAGGGAGGTTAGGATGCTCTGGAGGATGTGAAGGCGTGCTCACTCCACGCGGGTGCACGTTAGTGGGGGCATGAAGATGGGTACTTGTGGTGGAAATGGGGAGGTAGAGCGGGGCTGGGGCCCCGCTGCCGTGGGCAGGAGCCCGTGCTTGGTGCGGGGGAGGTGCTGTATGGTGAGGTCACACTTGGTCCCCTGGGGCAGGCACATACCTGACCCTGTACAGAGGCACCGGTCAGTCTCCCTCTTCTGCGCTGTCCCGCCACCTGCCATTTACCAGGAGACCTCAGGTGGGCGGGCACCAGCTGCGTCAGTGAGCACGGCACCCAGTCTGAAATAAGTCTAAATAAGACTCATTTCTAAATAAGTCTTAGAAAAAGAGCTTTGGGAGTAGAGGCTCGCTCAGTCTACTGGCCCTTTGGTGTGTGGGCTCCACGGGAAGCACATCCACTCTGTAGGCCCAGGATGCTGAGGCCAGGGGCCTAGAGTGCCTTGCCAGTACCTTTGTCTGACTCCTGACCCCGCTGTGACCCTGCTGCTTTCCAGAGGCCCAGGTTTGATCTTGCAGGTCTCTTCTGGAAAGATGTAGCCATCCACGGGTAGGCTTCAGCCTGTTTTTCTGGCACGAGGCAGTCTTTAATGGTAATAAGGCAGCTCTGCCTTTACACTCTTAGAATTAATAATACGCAAATAAAATTAGTTTTTTTTCCAGCGGGCTCAGTATTTAGAATTTTAAAAGAGGCATTTTTTTTTTCAGTTTTGAAAGCCAGATGGAGGCGCAGTGCTGTGTTCTCATGCAGCTGGCTCTGCGTTCTCCCAAGGGTGCTTGGGTGGTGCTCCTGGGCGACCTGAGCGGGTCGGTGAGGGGTGCCCAGCACTGTTGGTGCATTGGTGATACTTCTCATCCAATGGCCAGAGGTCACGGGTCACCGTGAATACCCAAATCCAGAGTCGTGGAAGGCTAATGGTGGTCCTTGTTCCTTTGTGTCTTGACGATGCCTGTATACTTTCCTTCTAGCTCCTGTCTGGCCCTCTGAGCCCGAATGAGAGTTTCCTGCGGTACCTTGTTCTCCCGCAAGACAGTGAGCTTGCCATCGACTTGCGGCAAACCGCCGTTGTCATCCTGGCGCATTTAGACCGCCTGGCGGCACCCTGCACGCCCCCGCTGTGCAGCTCCCCCACGTCCCACAAGGTGTGTGTGGTGGTGCTGCGTGTCCCAGGACCCTCCCGTGTCTCCTCGGGCCCCATAGGCTGGGGTGGGACTGGCTTCGAGCTCATAAACGCATGCGCAGTTTAAGGCGCAACCCTGGTCAGAGTGTTGAGGAGTCCGAGGCTGGCAGGGGCTGGGTCTCAGCCCAGGGCGCAGGGTCAGGAGGTGCCGCCCTGGAGGTCTCCCCTTTACTTACATAGCCACACACCGCCCTGCCCTCCTCGAGGAGGTTCTGGAGCCTTTTTATACATGGGGTGCGCCAAACATGGCTGTGTGTCAGTGCCACTCAGAGCTGTTATGGTTCACCGGCGACCTCCTACCCACAGTCGTGCCTGGTCCTCAGCACGTGGCCCTTGGCACAGGGAGGAAACTGCCATGTGCAGTGGCGGGGAGTCTTGCCAGGGTCACACGGATTCATCCTCCTTTTGAACCCAGGTTTTTCTGACTATTTTTTTTAGTTTAGTTTTTTTTTTTCCTTTTTGAGAGAGGGGGAGGGAGGGAGAAAAAGAGGGGGAGGAACATCAGTGTGAGAGAGAAGCATCCATTGACTGCCTCTTGTCCACACCCAAACCATGGACAGAACCCACCACTCAGGCATGTGCCCTGACTGGGAATCGAACTGGTGATCCTTTGGTTCGCAGGTTGGTGCTCAGTTCACCAAGCAATACCAGCCAGGGCTACTTGAACTACTTTTGTTTTTTTTTCCCAGAATATTTTAAAACAAATTTAATTGTTGTTCAAGTATAGTTTTCTGATACTTGCACTACTTTTCATGTGAAAAATGACATGTTGTGGAAAATAACTTAGTCACTTTATCTCATCTGTTACCTGAGGTGAAATGTTATCAGTTATTCCCACGTTCTGAGTCAGCTTCTTCTCTGCATTCTTTGTTTTTAGCTTATAGTATCTCAGTTTACCTGCCGGTGTCTCTGTGTTGCGCCATCCTAATACATTGTTGCTGTTGACTAAGAACTCAGTTTTCTTGCTGCTGTAGTATGTACTTCCTCTGTCATCCCCCAGGGATCCCTGCAGGAGGTCATAGGCTGGGGGCTGATAGGATGGAAGTGCTACGCCAACGTGATCGGCCCCATCCAGAGCGAGGGCCTGGCCACCCTGGGGGTCACACAGATCGCCTGCGCGGAGAAGCGCTTCCTGATCCTGTCGAGGAACGGCCGCGTGTACTCGCAGGCCTACAACAGCGACACACTGGTGGGTGTCGCAGGCCTGGGACCCCGGCTTCCGGGGCGGGCGGCTTCTCTCCTCCGGAAGCTGCAGAGGGCTGATCTTTAAGTTGTTCGACATCTGAAAATGTATAAGCGTCTGTTCATCATACATTATTAGTTATGTTTCAAACCTTAATTTGTCAAGACTCTGAGGCAGAGTCTCTTAGTTGCTGGGATCAGGGGTTCTGCAGTGACACCCACGGCCAGTCATGCTCCCACGGGTAAACTGCCTCCGCGGGTGTGAGCCCATGTACCCGTGGGGGCCAGGCAGGGACGAAGGAGGGGACCGGGCCTCTAGGGGATGGTTCCCATCACAGGAAGCTGCTCCTCACCCAGAGTGGGGAGTCTCCGTTGCTCAGGGGCAGCCTGGTCACGCACGCAGTGTGTGGAGCCCTTTCTGTTGGAGCTGGGTGGGGCACGGGCCAGCGCCAGCCTAGTTGCCACTAGAAGCCCTTGTCCTATTGGTTTGCCAAGAGTTCCTTAAAGGGAGATGCGGTGGAAGGGCGGTGTGTGGTTTTTGAAGTCCATGGGCCGCTCACTGACGCCGCTCTCTCTGCTCGCCCTTGCAGGCCCCGCAGCTGGTCCAGGGTCTCGCTTCCAGAAACATCGTGAAAATCGCTGCCCACTCCGATGGTCACCACTACCTGGCCTTGGCCGCCACTGGAGAGGTGTACTCCTGGGGCTGTGGGGACGGCGGACGGCTAGGCCATGGGGACACCGTGTATGTGCGGCCCGCCTCTGTACCCACATGCTCACCTTTTGTGTTGCTGTGTTGAAACTCCGGTAGAACAGTGTGGCAGGGCTGGGAAGGGTCAGCTACCAGGAGAATCAGCTCCTGGGTGACATGCAGCGCAGAGGGTGGCGTCTCCCCAGTTTCAGCCCTTCTAGCTCTGTGCCCCGATTCAGCTGACACACTGCACCCCATGGGGTGTTCTGAAGCGGGTCCCTCGCTCCTGTTGCTTCAGTGTCATAAGGTCCCCTCTCCTGAATTGGGCCATAGTATGATTTTCTCAGGTACAACAAATACCACTAGTTAGTTTCCTCTTACCCTTTTGTGGAAGCAGTGGGTTCTGTGGTGATTCTGAGCACAAGTCCCTAGACAGGGAGCCGGGCGGAGGACAGGGACCCTCTGCATAGTGTTGTGCGTGGGCCTGAGGTTAAACGGTGTTGCAGCCGCACTTCACGGAGATTGGAGCCACGAGTGGGGACTGGGCAGTTGCAAAGTCAGGGGGAGACCCGGCTGTTACCGCTGTGGTGGGGGGTGGGGGGTGGTCATGGGCATCCACCGGGAAGAACCTCAGACTGAAGAGAGCTGGCTGACATCTGTGTGCTGCACTCAGCGGAACTATTCCAGACTCAACAGTGTCGTGAGGGGTCCCTGCTCATGGTCCTGTGGTAGCAGAAAGTGTGGGGGTGAAGGAGGGTAGCTCCTGTCTCACTAGAGGGCGCTGCATTGGCATAGGGCGCCTAGGGCTTGAGGGGGTCGAGGTGCAGGGTGGAGGCCCCGACTTTCTCCCTTGGTCATTTATCGTCCACCACGCAGGAACGTCTTGTCCTAAAGTAACCCTCCATTGAGACACAGCATTAGGTGAATGTGTGCATGTATGTCACTCCAGGCGTCAGACGGAGGTGAGATCATGTCCAGGGTGGGGGTTGCAGACAGACTGTGGGGTGGTGGTGGTGAGACTTGAGCGGAGCAGAGGAGAGATGTGTCAGGGTGGGCCACCTGGCCGTATCCGTGCGCCACTGGCCCCTGTGCCTGCGTGCCTTTCGTGGAACTGGGGTCCCGAAGTGAGTGAGCCATGTCTCAGGAGAGGCTGTCCTGGGGGTCTCCAAGCGCAGTAAATGCATTCTGGAGTATAAGCTTTTTGCCAAAAGGGAAGAGCCAGCTAATGAGACTTTTGTCACCGTCCTTCCTACCTCCTGCTGTGCGTTGTCAAGTCTAGACTGCAGCACTGGTTATGCACCGGCTTCTGCATTCTTTCCGCATTCATTTAACTCAGATGTTCACTCCCACCATCTGTGGAAGGCGTGCCCACCTGTCAGGTTCAGGTGTATGGACAGCTGAGTTTTAGCGCAGGCGTGCAGCTGGGGACTGAGGCAGACCATTTCCGTTGCCTCCACTACTTTCTTTGGACCCTTGGCTGTCGGTTCCCACTCCCCTCCTCTGGCTGTCCCGTCCTGTGCAGTGGTTGGTTTCTGGCTCTGCTGCGTGGCAGCAGGTCCCCCCGGTGGCCAAGTGGTCTGTCTGTGGATGGGCCACCGGGAGCACTGTGAACACAGTGGCTGTGGACTCGACCGTGTGGATCTGTAATCCACACAATTCCCGCTGGAGGCCAGGCCTGGCCTTGGGTCCTCGCTCCACACCTAAGTAAACACTCATATGTTTAAGTAACACTAACTGTTCATCTTAATGGCACTTAAATGACGGAAAACAATCCACGCGGCCAACAACACGCACGTGCAGAGCATAATGTAAGAGGCATAAGAAGCATTCCTGGCCGAATGAAACCTGAGCGCGAGTGAGACAGCCAGAGGGCGACCATGCCTCATGGCTCTCCTAGTGGAAAAACTCACTCTCCGAATAAACAAATGTGTTTCCTCACTCGTCTCCCCCCCCCCCCCCCCCCCCCCCCCCCCAGGCCCCTGGACGAGCCCAAGATGATCTCTGCCTTCTCCGGCAAGCAGGGCGGGAAGCACGTGGTGCACATCGCGTGCGGGAGCACCTACAGTGCGGCCATCACCGCTGAGGGCGAGCTCTACACCTGGGGCCGCGGGAACTATGGCCGCCTGGGTCATGGTGCGTGCTGAGCATGCGAGAGGTGCGCTGGGAGGTGGCCCTTTTTCAGGGGGCTTGCGGTGATGACAGACCTTGTGTTTGAAGGCTCCAGCGAAGACGAGGCCATTCCGATGCTGGTGGCTGGGCTCAAAGGACTGAAGGTCATCGACGTGGCGTGCGGGAGTGGGGACGCGCAGACGCTGGCCGTGACGGAGAATGGTACGTGCAGCTCTGGCCACTCCCTTAGGGGCAGAGCTGGGAGTGGAGTGAATCTTGTGAGGCTGCCCTGGCGTCGTCTTCTAAGTGGGTGTGCACTCAGGCGTCCTCGGGAGAGGTCCCGAAGGACTTACAACCAATTTTTATTTGTGTACTTACTTTTTTTTATAGTTAGTATTTTTGTATTAGTTTCAGGGGTGCAGCATAGTAGTCAGACAGTCATAGACTGTACAAAGTTGTCGCCCTGGCATTTCGGGTATACACCTGGCATTATACGTAGTGATCACAGTATGTGTTACGGACTCTATTCCCCATGTGGTGCTTTACATCCCTGGGGCTGTTTTATAACCACTAGTTAGTGCTTCTTAATCTGTCCTCATTTTTCACCCAGCCACCCAACCCTACACAACTTGTAATTTTTTTCCCAGAGCCAGGGTGCTAGGAAGCAGCTCCCATCCTTCCTACTTGGGCATTTTGTATGTGTGTGTATGTTTAAAATTTAATTTACTTTTATTCATTTTTAGAGAGGGGGAGGGAGGGAGAAACAGAGGGAGAGAAACATCCATGTGTGGTTGCCTCTCGTATGCCCCCTACTGGGGACCTGGCCTGCAACCCAGGCATGTGCCCTGACTGGGAATCGAACTGGTGACCCTTTGGTTCACAGGCCAGCATTCAGTCCACTGAGCCACACCAGCCAGGAGCTGGGCATTTTATATTTAAACAAAACAAAACAAACCAAAGCAAAAAGAGAGGGAGTATGGTCTAAGATGTTTCTGTTTACAGTTATATGTTCTAATGTGCAGCCACCCTTGAATTCTGTGGTAAACCCTGCGTAGTCCTTATGTATTCTGTAGCAGGATACTGCATGGTTTGCCTGTTTTTAGTTTTAGTTTTGTGTTTGTGTTCATTAGCCAGATTTTTTGTACTCCTTTTACTTTTTTTGAGCGCGGATTTAGCAGGTTTGATGGGTAGAGTCATGTTGGTTTTCCCAGCTGTGTTTGTCAGTGTCGCAGCTCTGTCCCGAGACTTGTTGTTCTGCCTGTCAGAGTCCCCTGGGGGCCCATCCCTCGGAGTCACCCGCGGAGGCCGAGTGGCAGATTAGAGCTGCCTGACCTCTGGGGGTTTCTCTGGTGAGCGATTCAAGGTCACTTCTGACCCTTCACGTCCACTGGGTTCCCCCACCACTGAGGGGAACAGGCCCAGTCAGAGCCGTTTTGCATATGCTTCCATGCGTATCAGAGCAAAGACGGTCACCTGTCATCTGAAAGGTCTCTTGTGGGGTGAGGCTTGCAATTTGATTTCTTACTGTTTTTAAGTGCCTGTCATAGAGGGATTGACACACTTCATAAAACTCTTAACAGCACTAAGGGGTGAGTCTGTTGGTTGGAGCGCCGCCCCGCACAGCACGGGTTTGCGGATTCAGCCCCCACCAGGCCACGTGTGGGAGGCAGCTGACTGATGTTTCTCTCTCACGTCGATGCTTCTCTCTCCTCCTCCCCTAAATCAACAAACATATCCTTGAGTGACGATGACAGATGTTAACCATCAGTACAGTCGTGTGGTTGCCTCATGGTCAGACGGGACCTGAGGGGGTTGGTGCGCAGCAGGGGAGCCATGGGCCAGGGCGGTGCTCTGTGGGGCCGCGGGGCCTCGAGGTGGAAGCGCTGTCATCGAGCTCGAGCCCGGAAGGGTTGGGGCTTTATTACTCTTCTGGTTAAACGAGGAGACAAGTGGAGCTTCCCTTTGTTTATTGCTTCCCTGTGAACTAGATTTCATTTGGTCAGAACCACCTGGGTGATGTTAACAATATACATTAGTCATCTAGAGTCATGTGTTATTGGTTGTGTGCATTGTTTTCAGTCATTTAAAAGTTCTGTTAAGATGTACAGTTATTGCCCCAGCTGGTGTGGCTCAGTGGATTTCGTGCTGGCCTGCAAAACCAAAGCGTCGCTGGTTTAATTCCCAGTCAGGGCACATGTGTGGGCTGCAGTCCAGGTCCCCAGTAGGGGGCACTTGAGAGGCAACCATACATTGATGTTTCTCTCCCTCTCTTTCTCCGTACTTTACTCTCTCTCTAAAAGTAAATAAATAAAATGTTTTTTAAAAAGATGCACAGGCATTGTTACTTAAACACATTTGTATTTCCAGGTCAGGTTTGGTCCTGGGGAGACGGCGACTACGGGAAACTGGGCAGAGGCGGTAGTGATGGCTGCAAAACGCCCAAGCTGATTGAAAAGCTTCAAGACTTGGACGTCGTCAAAGTGCGGTGTGGGAGTCAGTTCTCCATTGCTTTGACAAAAGACGGCCAAGTGTACTCGTGGGGCAAAGGAGATAGCCAGAGACTTGGGCACGGGACAGAGGAACACGTCCGTTACCCCAAACTCCTGGAGGGCTTGCAAGGTGAGTGTGACCTGTGAACTTCCAAAGCTTTTTGAGGCGGTGTCTTTAGGGACGCTTTAGGCTTATTTTTTTCTTGGCCTGAAATTCCACGAATGATCCATCATTAGAAGCTTTTACCCACCTTTTGGTAGGTGTAGGGAATAAACGGAAAGTGGTTTGTTACATTTAAAAATATGGCCTAGAATTATTATCACCAAATTTAATTTGAAACTCATTCCGTTCACCAGGATTGCAGAGGACTTCTTCTGGCAAGTGACCACTGATTACTTACTGAGCTGGTCACAGTGGGGTTAGCTTCTATTTGGTGAGGTCACCTGCAGTCCCACTGAGAATGGTGCTAAGACTGTGGACCTCACGGTGCCTGGAAGGGTCTCATTTGAACTCACCCTTGATGGGTGAATCGTGCTGGTTTGGTTTGGAAGTGCCCAGCATGTGTTCTAGGTAGAGGGGAGTGAATATAAGGCGAGGCATGGAAGTTCTTCGCAGGTGCCTTCTGAAGTGTGGGAGAGGTTGGTGAGTGCAGGAGCGGGCAGGCTGTTCTTTCAGGGCCAGACTGCAAGTATTTTAGGTTTGAGGGTCATGTGCCTTTTCCTTTATGTTCCCTTCATTTAGTAAAAAAAGAAATCTACTTCCTCAGCTATATTTATTAGATATAGAGAGGACTTACTGTGAGAGTTTTAAGTGATTGTTGGTACAGTTGCTTTGGTTGTTAACTTACGACAGGCTCTTAGGACAGAACTGGTGCCCTGGCTGTAGTAGGGTTTTTCAGCTGAAGTATTTTTTATACATTGGCCCTTGTGTTGGTCATGTTAGATTGATCTATTGATCAATTGGCTAATTGATTGATTGATTTTTGGGCATGTTAGACTTACTAAAAAGCAAAAATACAGTGTCTTGCTATGCTATTTAAGTAGAAAAATGCATTTTACATTTATATCATTTGGCTTTGGAGAGGAATAGATTTTGTTTTAGAAAACCTCATTAATGAAGAGCGTCTCACATTCACCAGTAGAGACCACAGTTTGGGCCGTAAAACACACCTTGAACAAATTTATGAGAAGGTCAGTGCCTGCTCTCAGACTACAATGGAATTAAAACTAGAAATCAGTAACAAAAAGATAGCCAGAAAACCCCCCAATATATGGAAATTCAACAGCAAACTTCCAAATAACACATGGGTCAAAGAAGAATTTTCAAGGGAAATTTTAAAATATTTTGACGACATGAGAATGAAACCACGATTTATAATCTGTGGGATGCAGCGAACACAGTGTCTGGGAGGACGTGTGTGACATTGGGCGCGTGTGTTAGAAAAGAAGAAAGATCGAGAGTCAACAATCTTTCTCGACAGCAAAGGAAACCACCAGCAGAGGTCTTGGACACCGAGCATGAGACCTTTTTTTTGGTGAGACCATTTTAAAGATGAAATTGTGGAGTCTAAAATGTGGTCTTAATGTTTGAGGACCAATGGGGAAGTGGGTAGTTGATGAAATACAGTGAAAAGCAGTGATTAGATGAGAAAATTAGAGCCATTTCCTATTTATACTGTGCATGGTTTGAATTTCTTTAATACATTACACATAAAAGAGAAACAGTCAACAAAATGAAAAGGCAACCTATTGAATGGGAGAAAATATTAAATCATGTATCTGACAAGGGGTTAATGTCTAAATATGTAAAGAACTCATACAACTTCACAGCAAAATACCAAACAATCCGATTAAAGAATGGGCAGATGATCTGAATAGACATTTTTTCAAAGAAGATTACACATGGCCTATTGGTATATGCAAAGGTGCTCAGCATCACTAATCATCGGGGAAATGCCTATCAAAAAGCACAATGAGCCCTGGCTGGTGTAGCTCAGTGGGTTGAGCATGGGCTTCGAACCAAAGGGTCGCTGGTTCGATTCCCAGTCAGGGCACATGCCTGGGTTGCAGACCAGGTCCCCAGTGGGGGCCACATGAGAGGCAACCACAGATTGATGTTTCTCTCCCTCTCTTTCTCCCTCCCCTCCCTTCTCTTTAAAAATAAATAAATAAAATCTTAAAAGAGAGAGAGAGAGAAATGAGAACCCCAGTGCACTGTTGGTGGGAATGTAAATTGGTTTCTCAAAAAATTAAAAATAGAATTTACCATAGGGTCTAGCAGTCCCACTGCTGGGTATGTGTATCAACCAAAGAAAGACAAACACACTGTATGACCTCACTTCTCTCTGGAATCTAACACACACAACTCCACACCCCAGAATTGAACTTACAGATATGGAGAACAGATTGGTGATTGCGAGTGGCGGGGGTTGGAGGGTGGGCGAAATGGGTGGAGGAGGTGAGAAGGTACACCTGTCCAGTTGTAAATTAAATCAGCTCTGGGGATGTGCCATACAGCCTGCTGACTGTAGTTAATAGGACTGTGTTGTACATTTGAAAGTTGTTAAGAGAATAAGTCTTAAAAGTTCTCACCACAAGTAGAAATCTGTAATTATGTGTGGTGATGGATATAAAAAAATAATGGAATCTATTGCTACAGTCCCACCTTTGAAAATCAGAAAAAGAGCAAATGACTTCAAAGTAAGAAGAAGGGAAGAAATAATAGGAATCAGAGCAGAAGTCAATGCAATTGAAAACCAGAAATCAATAGAGAAGGTCAATGAAATAAAAATCTGGTTCTTTAAAAAAAGAGCGATAAAATCAATACGAAAAAAAGAGAAGAGGGACGCAAATTGAAAATATCAAAAATGACAGAGGAGACATCACTACAGATCCCATGGACATTAAAAGGTTAGTAAAGCAATATTATGAACAACTAAACCTCCAAATCTGATCATCTAGCTGAAGTAAATCAGTTCTTTGAAAGACACAATTTGCCAAACCCACACAAGAAATACACAAACTGAATAAGCCTATGCCCACTGAAAGAAGCTGAAGGAATAATTAGTAACCTTCCAAAACAGAAAGCATGAAGCTCAGATGGATTCACTAGTGAATTCTACCAAATACTTAAGGAAGAAATTTTGCCAATTCTGTACAATTTCTTTTAGACGATAAAAGTAAAGGGAATATTTCCTGACTCATTCAGTGAGGCTAACATTGCCGTCATAACAAAGTCAAAGACACTACAGAAAAGAAGACTGCAGACCAACACTTCTCTTAAACGTACATGCAAAAATCTTTAACATAATATTACCAAATCAAATCCAACCATGTTCAGAAAGCATTCTACACGTCATAACCAAGGTGAATTTATCCCCCATATGCAAGGCTGGTTCAATATTCAAAACCAGTTAATCAAATCCACCAAATTAATAGACAAAAGAAAAGTCACATGATTAGCTCAATAAATGCAGGAAAGGCATTTGAGAAAATCAAACAGCGATTTATGATGAAACTCTCAGTAAGCTAGGCCTAGAGGGAACTTCCTCAACTTGATAAAGGATATCTACCCCAAACCTACAACCGACGTACTTAATGAGAGGAAGCATGAAGCCTTCTCACTAATATCAAGTACGCAGAAGGGTGTCCCATGTCACCATTTCGGAATTATACTGGGAAGTTCTAGCTAATGCAGTAAGACAAGAAAAGGAAGAAATGCAGCTCGTTTAGTTCATAGATGACATGGTCATCTGTGTAGAAAATCTGAAAGAAGTGACAAAAAACCCTGGGGAACTAAGAAGTGATGATTGCAAGGTCGTAGGATGTGTGATCAATATACCAAAGCCAACTGCTTTACTGTATGCAAGCAACAAACAGTGGAATTTAAAATTAAATACACAATGTTGTGTACATTAGCATCGAAAAATAAAATACATAGGTGTAAATCTAACAAAATATGTTGAAGAAGTGTATGAGGAAAACTGTAAAACAGATGAACTACATCCAAGAAGAACACAATCATGGAGAGGAGTTCTGTGTTCACGGGCAGGAAGACGGAATAGTGTCAAGAAGTCAATTCTTTCCAATGTGATTTGTAGATTTAATACAGTCCCAGTCAGAAGCCAGCCAGTTATTTTATGGATACAGACAAACTAATTTTATTTTATTTTTTAGAATATTTTATTTATTTATGTTTAGAGAGGGGAAAGGGGGAAGAAAGAGGGAGAGAAACAGCAATGTATGGTTGCCTCTTGAGCGCCCCCTACTGGGGACCTGGCTTGCAACCCATGCATGTGCCCTGACTAGGAATTCAACTGGTGACCCTTTAGTTTTCAGACCAGTGCTCAGTCCACTGAGCCACACCAGCCAGGACCAGACAAACTGATATTAAAGAGCAAGAATATTGAAGGAAGACAAGTTGGAGGACTGGCATGAAGATTTCCTATAAAGCCACAGATATTAGACAGTGTGGTGGTGGCTGGAGTATGGACAGATGGTCCTTGGAACAGAACAGAGAGCTCAGAGACAGAACTATGTAAATGTAGTCAAAGGATCCATACAGAGGAATAGAAGTGCTATAAGGGAGCAGAGATAGTTTTTACCACAAATGGTGTGGGAACAAGGGGACAGCCCCATGCAAAAAATTGAGTAAATGATGATGGAGGGAGTCTGTGGGAACCCTGTGGCTTCTCAGTTTTGCTGTGAACCTAACACTGTTGTAAAGAGAAAGTCATGTTTTTAAAAATGATATATTTTTATTTACTGATTTTAGAGAGAGGAAGGAGGGGGGAGAAAGAGAGAAATAAACATCAATTTGTTGTCCCACTCATTTATGCATTCATTGTTTGATTCCTGTATGTGCCCTATTGGGGATTGAACCCACAACCTTGGCATATCAGGATGACGCTCTAACCAACTGAGCTACCCAGCCAGGGAAAGTTCTGTTTTTTTTAAAGAAAAGAATACTTTACATGGTTATACCTTAGGGCAGGAGAATATGCTCTAATAGTTAATTTAAAATATAGTTGTCTTTTTCTGAAGATGAAAATCTGAATAAAGAGAACAAAAATAACAGATTCTTTCTAAGCCCTAGCACTATTTTATTTACAGGCTGCAGGTCTTAATAAAATTGTAGCTAGTAAAACATAACAGGGGTTTTAATAACATACACAAAGCAGATGAATTGTGTCTAGTATTAAAGCAGTGAATTATCTTTCAGAAGTTGACACAATGTCTTCTTCCTTGAGTAGCCTGGGTAAGTAAATATCCTATTGCAGAGTCAGGGGCCTGAGGCTGTAACTGCACTACTTTCCTCCTAGGGAAGAAGGTGATTGATGTGGCTGCAGGCTCCACCCATTGCCTGGCTCTGACTGAGGACAGCGAGGTCCACAGCTGGGGGAACAATGACCAGTGCCAGCACTTCGACACCTTGCATAAGACCAAGCCAGAACCGTCTGCACTGCCCGGGCTGGATACGAAGCACATAGTCGGGATTGCCTGTGGGCCTGCCCAGGTACTCGCTGTCCAGCTTTGTTGGGAATTCCCATCATTCATTGCTGGTTTGTGGAAATACCATGGATTTTGTGTGTTGTCATTATTCCTGTAGTTGTACTAGGCTCACTCTTTAGCTCTAGGAGCTTCACTGTTGATTCCTCAGGATGGAGACAGCTTTATTTTTTCTTTACAGTATTATTTCTTCTTTTATGGTATTGCACCTTTTATTTCTTTCCCTTGCCTTATTGCACTGGCCAGGACTTCCAGTATGATGTTGAATAGGAGTGGGGAGGAGGCACGTCCTTGCCTAGTTCTTGATTGTGTATGGAGGGTATCATTCTTTTTATTTTTGTAAAGATTTTATTTATTTTAGAGGAGAAGGGAGAAAGAGAGGGAGAGAAATATCAATGTGTGGTTGCCTCTCACGCGCCCCTACTGGGGACCTGACCTGCAACCCAGGCATGTGCCCTGACTGGGAATCGAACTAGCAACCCTTTGGTTCACAGGCCGGTGCTCAGTCCACTGAGCCACACCAGCCAGGGTTCTAAGTGGTGCTTTAATTGTACCTACAGATTTTAGTATATTTTCACTTTTGTTTAGTTGAAATATTTGTAATTACTCTTTGACCTATAGATTGTTAAGTGTGTTAACTTTTAAGTGTTTGGAGATCATTCCATTATCCTTCTGTTACTGAGTTCTACTTTAATTGCAGTGTGGTTTGATACTAAACTTTTTGATTTCAGTTTTTCTAGATATGTTTTATGCCTCAGGATGTGTTCTTTACATTCTGTGTGTGTGCTTTAAAAGAGTGTATATGAGGTCTCTCCAGAAGAAGTCCAGCCATCATCGTTAATATAATGAGAGTGGTTTGCGAGACATGGATGTAACCTGGCAGCCAAGGAGCATGGACTGGAATGCGCATGCGTGAACAATGATGACTTCACTGTACTCGTCAGTGGGGGTGGTAGATGCTATTGCGTGAGCATGTGTGCTGTGTGGCTGTACACATGCTTCAAAACGACTCAGCGAGTAGAGCAGTGAATCTTCATCAGATTTTGCATTAAGCTTGAACATTCCTCCTTGGAAACTATTGAGATGATTCAGAAGGCCACAGTGATGGGCAACTGGTGATTGGCAGCTTCATCACAACAGTGTGCCCACTCATGCATCACATCTTATGCAGAGTTTTTTGGCAAAACATCATATCACCTAGGTGACTCAGCCCCCCTACAGCCCAGATTTGGTGCCCTGCCACTTCTGGCTCTTCCCAAAATGAAAGTCACCTATGAAAGGGAAGAAATTTCATCAGTGAGATTCAGGATAATATGATGGGGCAGCTGATGGCGACTGGGAGAACTGTGTGAGGTCCCAAGGTGCCGACTTTGAGGGGGACTGAGGTGGCGGCGTCCTGTGTACAGTGTTTCTTCTTGTATCTTGTATCTTCTTCTGTAAATGTTTCTGGTGTTCATGTTGCATGGCTGACACCTTCTGCACAAACCTCGTGTTTTGCTGTTGTTGGAGCATTCTGTGATGTCAGTGAGACCCGGTCCACGACGGTGTCACCCAGTTGTAGGTCCTGGCTGGTTTTCTACATGTTCGGTCTTTGACTAGGAGGGCAGTGCTCAAGTGTCAGTGTGGATGAATGGGCGACAATTTTGTCTGGTTAAAGAAGTCCTCACTGATTTTCTGTCTGCTCGTTCTATGTGGCATTAGGAGTGTGGTTTTGATATCTTCAGCTGTCTTTGTGAATGTATGTCCTTTTATTTTTATCAGTTTTTACTTCTGTTAGTTTCATAGTTCTTTTGTTAGGTGTGTGTACATGCAACATTGTTTTGTCTGCGTGGTGAAGTTAGTTCTGGCATTTTCCTTTCCATGAAGTCTGCTTTGTCTGCTACATAATACAGCTGTTTTCTTTCCCTTTAGCCGCTTTTCGCCTTTACATTTAAGGTAGATTTCTTACAGATGTATAATTAGGTTTCATTTTTCATACATACTGACAATCTCTTTTTGTTTGATATTTAGACCATTTAAATGTATAACTTGGGTTGATATCCACCATCATTTGCTCTCTCTCTTTTTCATTTTTTCCAAACCCTTTTGGGTTATTGGAATCATTTTTAGTATTCCATTTACACTTACTGAGTTGTATGTCTCTGTGTAGTTTTAGCTCACTCCCATTCCTTACTGTGCAGTGATGTTTGAAAGCGATTTTTTAAAGACATTTTGCCTTTTTGTTTGTGGCGCAATGAGGTGGGGTAGTGAAATGGGAGGGAACATGGGGAGCCGATAGTATGTGAACTAGACGACTGTGGAAGTACATGTGTGTCTGGGTCAGTCAGAGGGATGAGGAAGTCACAATCTAAGGCACTGTCATCACTCACAATGGTGAGGCTCCTCACAGGGGCGGAGCAGCCCAGTGGCTGAATGTGTCCATTCACTTCTGGTTCCTGTGTTTCTCCCACAGAGCTTTGCCTGGACGTCTTGCTCGGAGTGGTCCATTGGCCTCCGTGTCCCTTTTGTGGTGGACATCTGCTCGGTGACTTTTGAGCAGCTGGACCTCCTGCTGCGGCAGGTGAGCGAGGGGATGGACGGCACGGTGGACTGGCCGCCGCCCCAGGAGAAAGAGTGCATGGCCGTGGCCACGCTGAACCTCCTGCGGCTGCAGGTGAGAGCTGTTTCCTCTCCTCTCCCCCTCTCTGAGTGTCTCGGGTGTTCATTATGAAGTGCACCATACCGCAGGGTGTGGGTTTAGCCTTTGGGACTTAATGAAAATGTCTGCATTTTTTGGTGATCTGATTTTTCTTCCTAATAAAATCCTACGACAATGCTTTTCTTGACAAAGTTCCCCTTTATAATACACGGATTTCTGTGGAACCAACCCATCACAACCTCCTTCCTCTCTGCTGGTTTTTCCATTGGCTCCTAAGGAGGAAAGAACGGCATGTTTAGTTGCATTAATCAAAATAGCAGATGTTGGGAGAGTGCTTCCCTTCTCCAGAAGTCTTCTACAGGAACTCACTGACCGTGGCACCTGTGGTGTCGTGTCCCTTTCCTGGATCTGCCCAGTCATGTGTCACCTCCCGTGTCTGGTGGTGATGACGCTGTGGTGATCAGTACTGGGGGGAAACCGCGTACATGTCTTAGGCTACACGCCTTTTGCTCTATGTTTGCCATGTGCTTTACGTTCTTCCATGCTTTATTCTCTTTCTGGGTCCTTGGCCTTTAGTTGTCTTTTTTAGAATGAGATTATAAAGCTTGATACTTTTTTTTTAAACATTTTATTTATTTTTAGAGAGAGGGGAAGGGAGGGAGAAAGAGAGGGAGAGAAACATCAATGTGTGGTTGCCTCTCACGTACCCCCTACTGGGGGCCTGGCCTACAACTCAGGCATGTGCCCTGAGTGGGAATTGAACCCTCAACCATTGGTTTCACAGGCTGCCGCTCAATCCACTGAGTCACACCAGCCAGGGCTAAAGCTCGATTCTTAAAAAGAACCCAACTTGACTCTTTATTCAGTAGATGAATTTAATTCTTTTATGATTGTGATTACTGATGTATTTGAATTTAGTCCTTCTGATTAGTTTTTCTATAAGTTTGTCCTTCATTTTCTCTGTTTCTCTGATTCTCTGTTGATCAAGTTTTTATTTTATTTTCCTTCTCAAATCCCTTTCATTGTTACTAAGTTTTAAAATTAGATTTCTGGATGTTAATCATGTCACAAAAAATTTAAGTATTTGTTAAGTCCGTAAAGTGGTTAGTTAATCAGTACTTCCTTTCCTAAAAATAAGGATTTATGGGATGCATTAAGCCTAAACTCACCTTGCCACCTTCAGTGTTTTTTGAAAAATGTTCCCAATTGCAATGTGTACGATATATTCTGATTTTAGAGGTGTTAAGACATGAAAAAAATGCCTTTTCAGATTGGTGAAAGAGCAAATTTTTTTAACTTCCCCCCAATTAGTTACAATAATCATAATTTTTGAAGAGTCTATACTTAACTCATCTATATTGTCTTATTTTTTTTTTTTAACTAATTAGTTCTGTTATTTTGTTATACCCCCTCCCTCCTGGAAGCCTCCTGCAGTAAGTTTCTTCATCAAGGCCTGTGAGTTATGAAGTCTGAAAACTTCACTTCAGTTTCTCTTTAATTTAATTGGGCTGGGCTTAGTTTTTTAGGTTTCCTGTTACTTTATCAGGTCTCTTCTTTTTAAAGTTTTTATTTAGTTATTTTTAGAGAGAAGGGAGAAAGAGAGGGAGAGAAACATCAATGTGTGGTTGCCTCTCGCATGCCCCTCATGTGCCCTGACTGGGAATTGAACTGGCGACCCTTTGGTTCCACGCCTGCGCTCAGTCCACTCAGCCACACCAACTCTCTTCAGACCTTCATTGTTGCCAATGAGAAATCTCACCTAGTGCAACTCTGTAGCTGATTGGTCTTTCTCTGGGAGCCTTTCAGATTTTTCTGTCTTATTTTGTAATTTTAATACATCATGTTTAGATGAGGTTTTATTTTTGTATATACAACTTGAGATTATGATTTTAATTCACTCTGAGGTTATATATCCTTGTGAACTTTTTTTAATCCAGTACTCTTTATTTTTTTAAAAAAAAGCCCTCCAAAACTGTCCATCAGATAAAAAGTTGCTTGCCATGCACTGTATCCCTCCTTCAGATAATACACACAGATTAAATGAAAACTGGGTCCCCTACTCCTGGGTCTTCATTGCCAGTACCTCTGCATTTGCATTTTCTATCCCTTATTCTTGTTGCTAGTTTAAGGTCATTTAACAATAGTCCTGGGATAGAATGTACTTTAACTCCTGCCACCTCAGAAGATAATTGCCTCATACATTTAATGACAGGTTAGACATCATATTTTTATTTATTTTTTGTCAGATTTATTTCTCTTTTTCTATTTTTATTGCACTTTATTGCATTTCACAGCTGTTGTGTTTTTTACACATTGAAGGTAAGACCAGCAAAAGGATTATGCCTCACTGAAGTCTCAGTTGATGAGCATTTTTTTAGCCATACATTTTTTAATGAGTCTATGTCTGTTCTGCTTGTTCATTCATTTTGTTATTTTGATTCAATTTTGATAGATATGTATTTATTGCCATTATGTTCATATTTTTAAATGTTTTTCTTCTTAGGGAAGTCCCATTAACATTCCATATAATAATGGTTAGATGGTGATAAAACTCCTTTAGCTTTTTCTTGTCTGGGAAGCTCTTTATCTGTCCCTTGATTCTAAGTGATAGCTTTGCTGGGTAGAGCAGTCTTGGTTTAAGTCCTCAGTTGAATGCTTCTTGCCAGTCCCTTTAGCCTGCATAGTTTCTGTTGAGAAATCAGCCGACAGTCTTATGGGAGCTCCTTTAGGTAACTAACTGCTTTTCTCTTGCTGCTTTTAAGATTCTCTCTTTATCTTTGACCTTTGGCATTTTAATTATGATGTGTCTTGGAGGGATCCTCTTTACATCCTCTAGGCTTTTATCCCAATGGCTGTTTTCCTCACTTTTAGAATTTTTATTTGGGGCTTTTCCAAGGCTTTCATTTTCCTTATGATATCCTCGTCTTCTGGGCTCTGCCCCTTCCTTGATCTCTGAGAACATTTCCCTATTTTATGGCTTCATTCCAGTGTTTTATTGCCGCCACTTCTTGGGGCGCATGCTTTGCCTCTCACTCTGTCTGTACTTTAGCTCCTGGTGACCCGCTGGTGGGACGCTGATTTCAAGGGGGTGTGCTGGGCGGATTCCTTTGCCCTTGGCTGTGGAGATGTCCTCAGAGGGGCTTTTGTAATTTGCACCTCCTGCCTTCCAGGAGTTCCTCAGGCTCTAGATGAGTTTTGGTGTTCAGTTTTTGACTCAGGATATCTGTACCTAGATGGTCGGTGTACATTTGATTTCACATTTGCTCTCAGGGCAGCCGGTTCTCTGATTCTCTTGTGGGCTTCTTGCCCAGAGCCTTGTGCGGCAGAGCGTCGCCCTCAGCTCTGGCTGGCAGGCTGGCGATCTTGAGCAGAGCGGCTTCCCGCCTTCTGCGGGCAGCTCAGGTGCCGAGGGCTGTCGCGGGCAGTCTGGGTCTCCAGTCCGAGCAGACATCTTTGATCAATTTTATGATTATATTATATTCACTGTTTCTCTGTGTCTGGTGCAGGTGGTTGGGGTGGGGTGGGGGTTGTTATTTCCACGTGGTTTAACCTCTGTTCATCTTGAGTACACAGGTGTTCCATGTAAGTGTTTATACTTGGGTTTTAAACATTTTTCTTACAAAATACCTTACTATGGATTCTCAACCACTGTGGGTGAAAATTTCCAGTCTAGTTTTAAAAATTCAGATACTGGAAATTTTTCCTTTATTATTTGAATGAAACTCAACTGAAGGAATTATGTATTCAGTGAGATTGGAAATGGCCTCGTTTTTAGGGTTTCTAAATGAGAATTGTTTTTTGTCATTTCAGTTGCATGCTGCCATCAGCCACCAGGTTGACCCGGAGGTGCTTGGTTTAGGTCTGGGCAGCGTCCTGCTCGGCAGCCTGAAGCAGACCGTGGTGGCCCTGGCCAGCAGTGTGGGTGTGCTGGGCACTGTGCAGGTGGCCGCCCAGGCTGTGCTGCAGAGCGGGTGGTCTGTGCTGCTGCCCACAGCCGAGGAGCGGGCCCGGGCGCTGTCCGCGTTGCTGCCCTGCGCAGGTGGGTTGGGTGGGGAGTTGGGGGCTGGAGGGAGCGGGAAAGGGTGGGGAGGGCAGGGTGTTACCTCACATGGCTGAAAACTCTTTATCTTTTCCAATTTCAGGCAACGAAGTTAACGTAAGCCCAGGCCGCCGCTTCATGATTGATCTCCTGGTGGGCAGCTTGATGGCTGACGGTGGCTTAGAGTCGGCCTTGAACGCGGCCATCACCGCGGAAATCCAGGTACGGCCCCAGGGGTGCGTGTGTGAGCCACAGAGGCGATCCTACCGGCGGGAAGACGAGGCTGGAACCCCCCGCTGCTGCTTGTGAAGGAGTAACAACCAGCCTTTTGCCATAATTATTGACAAACTCAAATAAAACTTTCAGTAGCATCACAATATTTTCAGTGATTAAGGGGTTTTTACTAGTGTAAACATTTTTATTGGGGTATGAAGTATGATTAAATGCACCCACTTTAAGTGCCCACTGAAACGATTTGGACAGATACTTTGGTGATGCTGTCAGTCATCGCGGTGCCCCAGGTGGCGCCCTTGTGCGCGTGCACGGTGAGGACACCCCACCCCCACCCCCCGCCCCCGGTTCTTATTCGCCCTGAGGTCTGGCAGATGGAGTCATAGCGCATGCGCTCTGTTGTGTCTTCGGTACCGGGTCTTAGCATCAATGTCCGATTCATCTCTCTTGCACGTGTGGCGGCTTTGCCCTTACTGTTAGTGCTCCACTGTGTGAGTGAGGCCCTCTGTCTGTCCGCTCTCACTTTCATAGACGTCTGAGGGCTTCTGGCTTTGTAAAGCTGCACTGACCATGCTGTGCACGAGGCCTCCGGCGGACACACGCCATTCTCTTCAGCGAGTACTCTGAGTGAGAATCCGCTGGGTCCTTGGCTGCGCATGGGCCCTGAGCGGCTGTGCCCTTTACACCCCGCCCAGCCCTGACGGAGCTCGCGCTCTGTCTTGACCTCACTGTGGGACAAAAGGCGTGTCAGCCTTTTTAACTTGACCTCTTCTCGAGTGGTGTGGTTTTAATTTGCATCTGCATATGCTTATTGGCCATTGATAGCTTCTTATGTTGCTTTCGTTGTATTAGTATTTTATTTGAAAACTTACATTGATAAAGTCAGATTAAGTGTCTTTGGAAGTATACTCAAATACTTGGATTACATTGAGGAAAGCGAGAAGAAATCCTAAGTGATCACGTTGCATCGACCCCTATTGTCCGTCTCCTGTTCTTTTCCAGGTGCTGTGCTGTGTGCTTTATTTTTTTAAAGATTTAATTTATTTATTTTTGGAGAGGGGAAGGGAGGGAGAGAGGGAGTGAAACATCAATGTGTTGTTGCCTCTCATGCGCCCCCTACTGGGGACCTGACCTGTGACCTAGGCATGTGCCCTGGCTGGGAATCGAACCAGCAACCCTGTGGTTTGCAGGCCAGCACTCAATCCACTGAGCCACACCATGGCTTTTTTTTCCCTCTGTTTTGGCCTTGTCAGCCATGTCAAGTGGAAAAAGCTGTTTTAAAATTTCACTTTTTAGACACAGAAATAAGTGCCACAAACGTGCAGTGATCTGCTGCGGTGTCGTGACTAGTGAGTGGCAGGTTTGCTGCCTCCAAGCTTCTGCCTGCTTGTCCTGGACCCCAATGGGGGCGCTGGGAACACACCGGCAGCGGGTGGCCACGTGGGGGCCAGACAGGCACTGTGACGTGACCTCAGCAGTGTTTGTGGAGCCTGTTCATTCGGGTCACAGATGTTTATTCTGGGCTTCCTGCTGGGGAGAGAGATAGAGACAGACAGACCGACCTTGGGGGGCAGCTACAGAGACATGCAGATTGTGACTTCTGCCACAATAATTAAGGTACGAAAAAATAGCCAGAGGGCCATTTAGTGTAAAACAAAACTGTTTCAAAGTTACAGAAAGGTCAAAGCAAACGAAAACCCCTGTCATTTAGGAATAACCATTGTTAATATTTTTGGGGCACAATCTTCCAGAGTTTAAAAAATGCACATGTTTACTGCTGAACTTGCCAGTGGTGCCAGAATCGGTCCCACTGCCGTATGACCTTGTATCTTTCTCCCTCATCATCGGCGTTCAGTGTCCATTCTGCTGCTGTGTCCATTTGTCCAGTTGCGTTGGAGCAGTCTGTCATCTGAAAAGGGGATCACTTTTTTTTTTTAAACTAACAACTTCCCATTGCTGACCCATTGAGGTTTTAGACTTGACTACTGTAAGTTAATTTTTAGTTCTTGTAGATTATCAGCTACTGAGGACAAGAATGATGATTGGGAAAAAGTTCTGCAATTGAACTTGCTGGGTCAAAAGAACGCTCATTTTAAAGCTTCCCGTATTGCCTTCCTTTCTGTAGGACTGGGTGGTCCCGCTCATCCTCGCCACTGAGGCGGGGTCTTTGTTCCGGACCCCCCCAGGACTGAGGGGGACTTTTTGTGTTTGGGTGGTTCTGGCTTTTAACCTTAGAACAGAAAGCCCAGAAAGAAAGAATGTTGCTTTTTCTCAGTAAATTTGGTTACTAGAACAATGCTTGGTACATAGTAGGTCCTCAGGAATATTGCTTTCATTTAATCAACAAAAGATACCCCTCCTCTTTAGTAATAGCTTTTACTGAGATATACTTCACATGCACATACTGTAAGATCTACTGTTTTTAGTGTATAACTCAGTGGTTTGTCTTGTGTATTCACACAGTGACCATACCACCTGCCACTCTCTGATTTCAGAACGTTCCCATCAGTCCACAGGGCGGCTCTGTGCCCCTTACCAGACACTCCCCGCCCCCACTCCCCCCAGCTGCTGACCACCACGGATCCACTTCCTGTCTCCGCATACTTCCTGTTTTGCACCATTCATAGAAGCGGATTCCTGCAATGTGTGGCCTTTTGCGTCTGGCTTCTTTCACCCTGCAGAGTGTTTTCCAAGTTCATCCAGGCTGCAGCATCTCTGTCTACTTCATTTTTTTAACTCGCTAAACAACATCCCTTTGTGTGGATGCAGAACATTGTATTTACCTGTTCATCAGCTGACAGCTGTTTGGGTTGCTTCCACTATGCTCGTCCTGAGGAGTGGGGTGTTAGTTTAGTGTTCTGAGGGACAGCCCGACGGCTTCCGTACACGGCTGCAGTGCCTGGGGTTCCCCGTGTCTCCACACCCTCTCCAGTGCTTGCCTCTCTCCACCGTGTTCAGTGTAGTCATCCAGATGGTGGCCGATGTCAAGCATCCTTCCCTGTGCTTATCAGCCACTTGTTTATCTTGTTTGTAGAAACATCTTGCAGTCCTTTGCCCGTTTTAAATGGGTTACGTTGACCTAGAACTGTTGCTGTAAGGATTTGCTCTGTGTTCTGGGCACGTGCGTCTTTTCTGATGTACGACTTGGGATGTATCCTCTCATTTTGCACATCATTGATGTCTGCCACTCAGACAGACTCTGTGCTTGGGCAGATCACGTGGGGTGTCTGAGCGCCAGGAGCAGGGGTCAGGATTTTAGGGACTTCACAGGAGGGGGCTGGGGACCACCAGCACTGGCAGCCTGGATGTCGGGTTTTAGGTCCAGCAGTCTGTTTAGAAACTCAGGAGCAGAGTGACAGGATTTCAGCAGGTGGGTGTGGGCCTGTCTCACCTGGTGTGTGAGTTGGTGAGGGGCCAGCCGGGTGGTGGGATCCGGACTCAGCCCAGGCTGCCTCCACACCTGTTTCTAAGATAACTGGTAACCGGTCTCTGTTTTATGAATTACAGGATATTGAAGCCAAAAAAGAAGCCCAGAAGGAAAAAGAAATTGATGAACAGGAAGCAAACGCCTCAACATTTCACAGAAGTAGGACTCCATTGGATAAAGACCTTATCAACACAGGGATCTATGAATCTTCTGGAAAACAGTGTTTGCCTCTGGTTCAGCTCATTCAGCAGCTTCTTAGGTAAATAGTGTTAGATTCCTTTTTTAAACAGGATTGTTGGCTTCACATTAAGATAGTGAGTTGGGAACTAGGGTCTCAAAAATGTTTTTGGCTGCTAGGAAATACTCTAAAAATCACTTCGAGTAGGTTTCAGGGTGATAAAAAGCAGAGTCTTGAGTACCAATGAGAGGGCAGCAGGTCAGAGTGCTGTAGGAGGGAGAGCTGGAGACAGTGACAGTTTTCACTCGGGGAAAACTGGGTTGTGCAGTGAACCTAGGAGGAGATTTTTGCCATTATTACTGAGCAGGCAGGCGCACACAGAAATCGTGGAGGTCAGGTGGCTCTTTAAGAAGTTTGTTGCACCATTGCCTCGCTCTGCACGTCGTCTCCGGCACGTGGGTTGCTTTGTGAGACAAATGTGAGTGTGGAAGTTGAAGTAAGTAAAAGAATGGCGAGCATGGTTTTTGATGGCTTCATCAGGGGGAGGCCAGACTCGGTCAGACTCGGTACACACACAGAGGTCCATCACGATTGCCAAGGCTGATGTCCACCGGCCTTTCTGTGCCATTCAGAAAGTGGGGAGGAAGGCAGCTGCTGATGGGCTTCGGTTACTGCCCTGCTCTGCCTGCCCTTCGAGAACTCGGCTCCTGGTTTGTCGTCCACGCATGGAGAAAGGAGAGGCCTGGGCGGGTGGGCGCAGGCAGCCAGGTCCCGGGAGCAGGAGCCTCTGCGTGTGCGTCCAGAGCAGTGGTGGCTGGCGTGCCTGGGCGCTCAGTGAACTTTCATTTTATTTATTTTTAAAGAGTTTATTTATTTACAGAGAGGAGTAGGGAGGGAGAGAGAGAGGGAAAGAAACATCAGTGTATGGTTGCCCCTCATGCACCCCCTACTGGGGACCTGGCCAACAACTCCGGCATGTGTCCTGACTGGGAATCGAACTGGCGACCCTTTGGTTTACAAGCCTGCACTCAATCCACTGAGCTGCTAGTACACAGTGAACTTTTAAAAGAGAGGTTTTTAGCTCCAGCTGGTGTGGCTCAGTGGGTTGGGTGTCATCCTGCAGACTGAAAGGTCGTGGGTTTGATTCCCAGTCAGGGTGTATGCCTGCATTGTGGGTTGGGTCCCTATCCCGTCAGAGAGACAACTGGTGGATGTGTTTCTCTCTCACATGGATGTTTCTCTCCCTCTTTCTTCCTCCCCTCCCCTCTCTCTAAAATAAATAATAATTTTAAAAATTGAAAAAGCAAAAGGGAGTTGTAGAGCAAGTTCCTTACATAGATTTTAGTAAGTGCTAACATTAAAGACCTTTTTTCTAATTTTGTAGTTTTTCTAATGTGCTGACGTTTCCTTTGATCAGTATTTTACACGTTCTGATCTTCCATATAACACATGGAAGTCTAGTGAATTAACTCAGTTCAGTTGGTGGTGGTGGAAAGAGGTTGGGGTTTGCTGCTGGGGAGTTTCACTCTCAACCCCTTGTGTGAAGTGGGCAGTTGGCAGCCTGCCACCTGTGTGAGCAGTCACAGAGCTGTGTTTACGTTGATGTCCATTAATTAAGGACCCAGTGAGAAAATGGGTGACAGTGCTTTGTAGTGAAAAGGTCAAGTTCTCTGCAGAAATGTGGAAGCATAAAGCGTGTCTCTGGAATTGCTTTTCTGAGTGCTTGAATGATCCTCCCTTCGTGGGGGCTGCTGTGTGGGGGCCCCTGGTCTCTCTGGGTTCCCGACCTCTGGGTTCCCAACCTCTGGTGGTGGCAGGCTGCTGTTCTCGTGAGGGGCCAGCTCCTGCTGTCCTCTTCACTTGGCTTGCTTGTCCTTGGGTGAGGGGACAGTCTGGGCTGTTCAGTCTAGAAGTTACGCCCACTTTGGGACGGTGAGCACCTGAAATGTGGCCAGTGTAGTTGAGACATTTTATCGTTTTACTAAATAAAGTTCAGCTACTTTAACTGAGTTACTTTTTACTAAATTCAAATGTAAAACCTTAGACCTGATTTAGCTCTTAGAAAACTGTTAAGTATGCTGGGAGTAACTTGTCCATACGAATTCACGTTTGTAACTGCACATTTTGTGACTCTAAGTGCAGATCCGGTATTTGCATTGAAAACATAGTTATTTAATCAAGATGCACTGTACGTAACAAAATATACAGTGGTGTTAGAAGACTCAGGGTGAGAACATGAATATAAAATATCTCAGTGCTTCTTCTTAGTGGTTTTATGTTGAAATGATAATATGTCAGTACGCTGGGATAACTACTCTGTTGTACTGATTTTACGTGTTTCTTCGTGAATGTGACTGGGAGGACAGTTAAATTACGGACATGGCTCGCTGGCGGGCGGCCTCTGTGGGACAGCCCTCTGTGTGTGGGGAGGGCTGGGCGCAGGGCTGGGTACCCCCGCAGGTTTGTAGTAAGGATGCACCTGTTTGTAAACAAAAGAGAAACTGAAGCGTGGGAGTCATCGGTGCCTCCCAACTGCTTTAGAAAACAGAGAAAGAAAACCGCACCTGCAGCTTTCTCACTAACTAGCGGGACCCCCGCACCCAGGCTTCTTGCGGGGGGTGAGGTGGTGGGGGGGAGCGATGCCTCCCTGCAGCGTCGGGTTCTCTTACCTTAGCATTCGTGACGGAAAGAGACGCAGTGTATTTTAGCTGATGCTAAATAGTTGAAAAATAGTCTGAAGATGTAGAAACTTTGGACATTTCATGCACTTGACTGCTTGGAGAAGTAGGTGGAAGAAATTCCGGCCATCATAAATAAGCCAAGGAACAGGTTTCAGAGTGACTCCACAGCCTGATGCCAGCAAGGAGCCTCAGGAAACCACTTCTCTCTGAAAGGGGGGCCTCCGAGGGTTTCTAGTTAGCGGACACTGTCAGAATTACACATTTTTAAAAAGATTTTATTTATTGATTTTTAGAGAAAGGGGTAGTGAGGGAGAAAGAAAGGAGACAGACATCAATGTGTGGTTGCCTCTCATGCGCCCCCTACTGGGGACCTGACTTGCAACCCAGGTATGTGCTCTGACTGGGAATCGAACCAGGACCCTTTGGTTCGCAGGTCAGCACTCAACCCACTGACCCAGACTAGCCAGGGCAGAATTACACATTTTGATTGTGTTTCTGAATTTTATATTAAGGAAATAAGTTAAAATCATTATTTCATTTTATTACTGTCTTTTTCTCCTTTGCATATAGCATAAACCCTAGGTTCTAGACCACTTTCTTTTTGAAATTTTTCAATTACAGTTGACATTCATTGTTAGGTTGTATTAGTTTCAGGTGTCCAGCATAGTGGTCAGACAGTCATGTACTTTACAAAGTGTTCCCTGCAGTGTGTCCAGCGCTCGCCCGGCACCGTGCACAGTACCGTTGACCGTGTTCCCTGTGCTGGATGCGACATCCCGTGATGCTTCTGTGACTGCCAATTTATACGTCTTGATCCCCTCCCCTTTTTCACCGGCCCCAGACCCCTATAGGCTAGTTTCTTCTACCATGAGCAGGTGATCAGGGTGGCGGCCACACAGTGGGGCAGAGAGCCGCGTGGACTGGTGGCCTGGGAGTGCCCACCTTTGTTTGGGGCGGCTGGGGCGCAGGCGGAGCCGCAGGCTCTCAGTGGCTCTGGATATGAGCTGAAGAACTGGGGGGGGGGCAGTCCTCGTGTCCCCTGCTTCTGTCCCCACTGCACTGCTGTTAGTGCCAGGTGAGATGGACGGGCCGTCCTCAAACCCGCTGTCGTGTCGGGGATCCCACAAGTGCAGCAGAGTGCCTGTCGGCAGCCCGGTGCCATGCAGAGGCTCCTACTCGCCTGCCCCATCAGGCCTCTGGCCCTCGCCCTCCTGTTTGGGATGGGGGCTGGGTGGTGGGGCCTCTCTGATGTCCACCCTGGAGCCATACCCACTCCGCCCTTCTGTTCTCACGCTGGGCGTCAGGCTTGTCCACCTCGCACTGGACCAGCCCTGGGCGGCAGGTCTCGTCCGGCGATCCCGTCCTCTGTAACTCTGCCTTCAGTGATGTCAGAGTTAACTCCCCCAACACAGACAGGAGGCCCCTCTCCTCTCAGGACACCGGTCACTGCTCAGCATTGCAGGCATAGTCCCCACGGCCTGGCACTCTGTCCCTGCCATGCCCTCCCCCTCTCCTCCTGGACCGCCCTGCCCTGTTCTTTGCATTCTGCTCAGGGAGCCGGAATGCTGATGGCTGTCCCCCGGGGACCTTCCAGGACGAGTGTTTCTTCTCCTTTTTGCCCCCGGCTGGTGGTCCTTGGTTCACATCGAAATTGGAACCTCTGCTTCTTTCTTTGCTGCCGTGTTCTCTGGGCACCCGTGACCCTGAGCTGGTTCAGTTACCCACTTTCATCCTCTTTCCTCTGTGTTCCCTGAGCCCTGAGGAGCCCCACCTGGCACCCCTGGGTGTTCTTCGAAAGTCTGAAGTCAGATGTGCAAGGCAGACACAGAACTGCAAGTGATTCTTGTCTTCAGGAATGCAGCTTTGGTCAAAAAGTGATAACGCAGTTGCTGCTTCCCAAGGGCTATACACGCCGGCCCCTTCCACGCAGCCCACAGGTGCCCGTTTGCAAGTAGAGGGCGTTGCCCTGTCTCCGGTGTCCTCTCTGCTCCCTGCACTTTGGGCAGAGGCTGAGCTGTTGCAGGCCCATTTGACACTTTGGGGGAACCGACCACCTGCAGGTCACAGCCCGTGTTTCCGATTTGAGTGTGGCGTGGTTTTGAGAGACACCTTCACTGGCTAGAACATCCACAACTCCCTCCGTTTTGCACTTCTCTCCCCTGCACAGAAACATCGCGTCCCAGACGGTCGCCAGACTGAAGGACGTGGCCCGGCGCATCTCATCCTGCGTGGACTTCGAGCAGCATAGCCGGGACAGATCCGCATCCTTGGACTTGCTGCTACGGTTTCAGCGCCTGCTGATCAGCAAACTGTACCCGGGAGAGAGTACCGGGCAGACCGCAGATGTTCCCAGTAAGTTGCCTGGAATGTTAGTGTCTTGCATGTGTCAGACTTCCTGACACGCCTGTTCTGCTCGTGCAGATGTGTGTTTCTTGTGCTTCTGAAATCCACTTTGCCTAGTGAGTACTTCTGTCTTAGACTCATCAGTGTGGTTTATCTCGTCTTAACGTTACAATCCTCAGACATTGGGAATAGCATCCTTTACACTCAGGTTAGTCTGACGGGTGATTTGCCAGACTTCTTGCATGTGTCAGTGGTGAACTGATGGGGACTGACGCAGTGTGGGAGTAGAATGGTACCACCGCACACGCGTGTCACACCGGGAAGCCAGCTGGGGAGAGGGAGTGGCAGGGATGAGGGCCAGACTGGATCTCACCTGTAGCTCTGGTTATTGGCTGGTGGCCCAGGGACTCAGTCTTCTGGGGGCTGCTGGTCGATTGCTCCCCTCCAGAATTGGGGTGACACCTGAGGGCGCCTTCGAGGATTGAAATAGTACGGTATGTGAGTGCCCCGCTCTGCGCATGACACAGAGAGAGAGGCCCCTTGTGGCTCTCCCTGTGCTAGCTTTCTGTCGGGGATGGAGAGCTTTGCTGCTCTTGTTAGTCTATTCAGAGGTAGCTTATTCTCAACTAATTGAGTTACCTCTTGCGAAGAATGAGGATCTTGTAGATGCTGGCGAATTTCAGATTGAAATAAGGGAGCTTCAGGCCCGAAAGAGGTGGCTATCGCAAAGACATGTAGTCACAGGGATGGAAAAGCTAGCAGGAGCCGTGGGCAGAGAAAAGTTGAAGCTTTATGAGTTTGAAGGCCGCCTTAGTTCATTGGGAATAATTTACAAGTGTTAGAAGCAGTTGGACGTAGAAGCAGTTGTGTGTGGAATATAAGGTTTTAAAACTCCTAAGTTATAACATTAGTATTTACGTACCCAGGGTTTCCAGGTACTGGGTAGGACAGCCTCTGAAAATAGCATAACCCCATGCACTGTGCTTCAAGTCACGCGATGTAAGGAGAGCCGAAGTTGAGGCAGGTGGAGACACGCAGATGAGAGCAAAGGAGCGGAGCGCGGCACTCTGTTTGCAGAGCGACTTCGAACAGTGACCGAGACGTTTTCTCACCCCTCTCCCAGGTCCCGAGCTCATGGGAGTGGGTTCCCTGCTGAAGAAGTACACGGCCCTGCTGTGCACCCACATCGGGGACATCCTGCCCGTGGCCGCCAGCATTGCGTCCACCAGCTGGCGCCACTTTGCCGAGGTGGCCAGCATCGTGGAGGGGGACTTCACGGGTACGGTTCCTGTCTGCCGCCTGCGCACACGTGTTTCTTTGCAGAGAGATGAGAGTCACAATTTTCCATTGCTTGGTAACCCGAGTGCTTTTGCCCCCGGCGTTTGCTGTCCCACTGCCCTTTGTCCTTTGTTTCTGCGGGTTCGTCACTGCCAGTTCTCTTGTTAAGCAACCTGGTATCCGAGTCAGATCACTGTAAATATGATCAGTGACGTAGAGTCGTACCCCATTATTGACACTCCAGTAACGACTTCGATGGTCTAATTTGATTTCAGCAGCATAAAAATTAGTTGCCCAACCCTTACTAGTGTGGCTCAGTGGATTGAGTGCCAGACTGTGAACTAAAGGGTCACTGGTTCGATGCCCAGTCAGGGCACATGTGGGCCAGGTCAGTTCCCCAGTAGGGGGCGCACAAGAGGCAACCACACACTGATGTTTCCCTTTCTTTCTCCCTTCCTTCCCCTCTCTCTAAACATAAATAAGTAATCTTTTTTTTTTAATCATATAGTAATGGCATTACTTTCAAATAATGTAAATTTTAAAAAATATTTTATTTATTTATTTTTAGAGAGGGAAGGGAGGGAGAAAGAGAGAGAGAGAAACATCAATGTGCGGTTGCTGGGGGCCATGGCCTGCAACCCAGGCATGTGCCCTGACTGGGAATTGAACCTGCGATGCTTTGGTTCGCAGCCTGCGCTCAATCCACTGAGCTACGCCAGCCAGGGCTAAATAAATAATCTTTATAACAAATTAGTTCCCCCTTGTAGGACCTTTGTATATTCCGATATTGCTTAATATTTTTCAACTTAATTCTGTGACAGTCAATGGTGATTATTGAGTGCTTTTTTTTTCTGATAGTAAATTAGTCATAGACACTTCTGTTGCTGAATAAAAGATTTTAGTTAGGGGACTTCGGGCCAAGATGGAGGTGTAGGTAGACACACTGTGCCTCCTCACACAACCAAAATAAGGTCAGCAACAATTTAGAAACAAGATAACAACCAGAACTGACAGAAAATTGAACTGTATGGAAGTCCGACAACCAAGGAATTAAAATAGACACTTTCATCCAGACTGGTAGGAGGGGTGGAGTCAGGTGGCCGGGCAGAGAGGGGTCACAGCAAAAAAGCGGTGGCTGGCAGACCCCGGGCGTGGGGTGGCAGCGCCCAGCAATGCGGCAATTGTGGAGCGAGGCAAGGCATGCAAGGCAGCTGAGCAGGGGGTCCCACATTCGAGTGCAGATAAACCTGGCAAAACTGGGAAGTGAGACTGACTGCGAAACCCAGGGTCCCAGCGCCAGGAAATAGAGCCTCAAGGCACCGATTGGGGACACTTGTGGGGGTTGAGGTGCCGGGAGAGACTCCCAGCCTCATGGGAGAGTTTGTTGGAGAGACCCACAGGGTCCTAGAATGTACACAAATCCACTCACCTGGGAATCAGCACCAGAAGGGCCACATTTGCTTGGGGGAAGCAGCAGAAGGGACTGAAATCTGACTGAGAGTGGAGCAAGCGCCATTTTTCCCACTCAGACCCCTCCTCCACATAGAAAGTCACAACCCAGCGACTGGGTTGACCCGCCCTGGTGAACACCTAAGGCTCCGCCCCTCATACCTAACAGGCACGACAAAACAAAACAAAAAAGACCCATACAGAAGAACAGATCAAAGCTCCAGAAAAAATACAACTAAGCGACCAAGAGCTAGCCAACCTATGAGATGCACAGTTCAAAGCACTGGTGATCAGAACACTCACAGAATTGGTTGAATTTGGTCGCAAATTAGATGAACAAATGAAGGCTATGCTAAGTGAAATAAAGGAAAATGTACAGGGAATCAGTAGTGATGGAAAGGAAACTGGGACTCAAATCAACAGTGTGGACCAGAAGGAAGAAAGAAACATACAGTCAGAAAAGAATGAAGAAACAAGAATTCAAAAAAATGAGGACAGGCTTAGGAACCTCCAGGACATCTTAAAACGTTCCAACATCCGAATTATAGGGGTACCAGAAGGGGAAGAGGAAGAGCAACAAGTGGAAAAGTTATTTGAAGAAATTATAAAGGAAAACTTCCCCAATCTGGCAAGGGAAATAGACTTCCAGGAAGTCCAGGAAGCTCAGAGAGTCCCAAAGAACTTGGACCCAAGGAGGAACACGCCAAGGCACATCATAATTATATTATCCAAGATTAAAATGAAGGAGAGAATCCTAGAAGCAGCAAGAGAAAAGGAGATAGTTACCTACAAAGGAGTTCCCATCAGAATGTCAGCTGATTTCTCGAAAGAGACCTTGCAGGCAAGAAGGGGCTGGAAAGAAGTATTCCAAGTCCTGAAAGGCAAGGACCTCCATCCAAGATTACTCTATCCAGCAAAGCTTTCATTTAGAATGGAAGGGCAGATAAAGTGCTTCTCAGATAAGGTCAAGTTAAAGGAGCTCATCATCACCAAGCCCTTATTATATGAAATGTTAAAGGGACTTATCTAAGAAAAAGAAGATAAAAAACATGTATAGTAAAATGAAAGCCAACTCACAGTTATTAACAACCACACTTAAAACAAAAACAAAAGCAAACTAAGCAAACAACTAGAACAGGAACAGAACCACAGGAATGGAGATCACATGGAGGGTTAGCAACAGGGGAGTGGGAGGAGGAGAGAGGGGGAAAAGGTACAGAGAGTAAGTAGCATAGCTGGTAGGTAGAAAATAGACGGGGAGGGCAAGAATAGTATGGGAAATGTAGAAGCTAAAGAACTTATAAGTATGACACATGAACATGAACTAAAGGGTGGAATGTGGGTTGGAGGGGGTATGCAGGGTGGAGGGGAGTGAAGGGGGAAAATGGGACAACGGTAATAGCATAATCAATAAAATATATTAAAAAACCCAAAATATTTTAGTTAATACTTTTGTGTTGAAACAGTGCTTTTGAAACATGTTCTTGTAACTTAAATGGTTCTTTTTGACACCTTTATCTGTCTCTTTCACAATGAAAGATAAAATCGTCCTGTAGAAATATGCTAAGGACAGACATTCCATATTTTGTGATTTATCAGAATTTAAACATAGAGCAGGCAGATAAACTGGTTTTCTCTAGGATAAACGTTTTTATTTAAATCTCAATGCTTTTTCATATTTTCTCCTTTCACCTATAGGTGTCCTCCTTCCAGAACTTGTCGTTTCCATCATCCTCCTGCTCAGTAAAAACGCTGGTCTCATGCAGGAGGCTGGTGCCGTCCCCCTGCTGGGCGGCCTGCTGGAGCACCTGGACCGCTTCAACCACCTGGCGCCGGGGAAGGAGAGAGACGACCAGGAAGAGCTAGCGTGGCCGGGCATCATGGGTACGGCAGGCATCCTCACTCCCGGGGCTATTCTGAGCACGCTTCGCCCTAGTCTGACCTGGTGTGGCCTGTCCATCGGGAAGACCTCTTACCTGCCATTTGTACCGATGGTAGCATAAGAGGAAAGTGGAGATGATTTCAGTCAGGAGACATTTAGGTTGTATTTAAGGAACGCTTTTCTGTTAGAAATAGACAGACAGAAATAGAAATAGTTAAGACATCCAGACAGACAGAATAGAAATAGAAATAGTTAAGACATCCAGAAGTGGATTGTTCTAGAAAGCCCTGGGGAACCCTTCCCGGGGTGTCTCCAGAAGGTACTGTGAAGGTGGTGCAGTACGTGCCGGTTTGGACACAGCCGCACAGGGGTGGGGTGACTTGTTGCATCGTCAGCGTCATCCGACGGCAGTGCGTGTTCAGGCCCGTGGTCGGCTGGGCGCCCCCTGTCCGTGTGCTGCCTGGGGGGGCCCACCAGTGGGACGAGACTTGTCTTCTCCACGTCTTGAGTTTGGATGTTTTGAGTTTCAGTAACCACCCTCGCAATGGTTTTGACTTCCTGGATTCGCAGAATTAATTCAAGTTGTGGTTCAGCTTTTCGTTTTATTACCAGGAGGCCATATCTGTGTATCATAAAACCCCAAAGTGAAGAGGGGAAATTTAGGCCATCAGATCTGAAATTATTATGATACAAGTAAACATTTCAGTCAATTGCACAATTTTTTTAAATGGGAAAAAGTGACCAAAACAAGCTTTACCTTATAATTTTATAGCACTTTTAAATTAGTAAGTCATCTTTCAAAATTAAAAAAATAGCCCTTTTATAGGGAAGCTCAAGCCAGGTGGGCTGTTTCTCTCTCACTGTGCAGAAGTAGCAGTTATCAAAAGGCAGACAGACTTAGACTGTTGGGCGTAGTTGTTGTGTTTTATAACGTGGCACCATTTTATATTTTTAGCACCCTTCGTCTACTTTTGTCAATTAAGTAAGCATTTATCGTTTTGTCTTTATACAAAATATGACTGAGGGTATTGAATTTGATCAGCATTTCCAACTCGCTCATTTTAAAACCTGGTTTTTGGCCCTGGCTGGTGTAGCTCAGTGGATTGAACACAGGCCTGTGAACCAAGGGGTTGCTGGTTCGATTCCCAGTCAGGGCACATGCCTGGGTTGCAACCCAGTTCCCCAGTAGGGGGTGCATGAGAGGCAACCACACATTGATGTTTCTCTCCCTCTCTTTCTCCTTTCCTTCCCCTCTCTCTAAAAATAAATAAATAAAATCATTAAAAAAAGATTAAAAAATAGGAAGTTCTCCGCGTCGCAGTTGGTTGATATGTGCTTCTGGCTTCTGATTTTCCCCGCCCCTGTAACCATTTTTCATAACACTCAGTGGGTGTCCTGGCGCTTCCAAAGGTGACCAGTGACTTTTTGGAGGATTATTATGCACTCATAGAATCTTACTGACTTGATGTTTATTAATCTTTTTACTTTTTAGCTTTTCTATTTTCCTAATATGTACGTTTAAAGGTATAGATGCCCTCAAGCATACGTTCAGCTGGATGTCAGGATTGTTGATCCGCAGTGTCATCAGCATTGTTCATTCCCATGCAGTCTCTAATTTCCACAGTCATTTTTTCTCCTGGGAATTTTGGGTGACTTACAAATACATTTCACAGTTTTCAAGTATGTAGAGGATTTTTATTTGATTTTGTTGCCTATTCTCATTTAACCACATATGCTCTGTAACTTCATTTCTTTGAAATGGTTGAGATTTACTGTGTTGCCTGGTCTGGGGTCAGGTTTGCTAGTCACGCTGCTGCCGTGGCAGCGTTTCTGCTTTTTCTCACACAGTGTGTTCCAGTCGTTCTGCCTGTGGGTTGACTGGTGTATTGATGATGGTCTTTCTATACGCAGAGTCGTTTTTTACGGGACAGAACTGCAGAAATAACGAGGAGGTGACCCTCATTCGCAAAGCCGACTTGGAGAACCACAATAAAGACGGGGGCTTCTGGACCGTCATCGACGGGAAGGTGTACGACATAAAGGACTTCCAGGCACAGTCGCTGACTGGCAGCAGCATTCTCGGTAAGGGCTCACCTTGACTCGGGGGCTGGCTGCTGCAGCCTGCGTCACTGTGAGCAACACGTGGGGCTTTCCTTTCTTTCATACCTGCATGTGTGTTTTTTCATTGGCTTTATTGGGGTTACATTGGATCATCAAATTATACCAGTTTGAAGGGTGCAGTTCCATACTGTATCATCGGCATGTTGTGTTGTATGTTAACTGCCCAAAGTCCAGTCCCCTTCCTTCCCTCTCCACGTGTCCCCCGTTGACCCCGTTGGAACTGCTCCCCACCTCCGCCCCTCTGGTCATCTCCATACTGATGTCTCTGTCTGTGAGGTTTTTTATTTTTCATTTAATCCCTTCCCCTTTTCATCCAGACCCCAGCCCCCCTCCCTTCTGACAGCTGTCCGTCTGTTCTCTGTATCTATGAGTTTGTCTGTTTTGTTCATTAGATTCCGCATATAAGTGAAATTGTGTGGTCTTTATCTGGTTTATTTCACTCAACATAATGCTCTCCTGGTCCACCCATGCTGTTGCAAAAGTTAAGATTTCCTCCTTTTATTTTTTTTTTAACAAGTAGTATTCCATGATGTAAATATATCACAGCTTTTGTATTCACTCATCTACTGATGGGCAGTTTGGTTACTTCTAAATCTGGGTTATTGTAAATAACACTGCAGTAAAGATAGGGGTGTGTGCATTCTTTTGAGTAGCTATTGGGGTTTCTTGGGATACATTCCCAGAAGTGTAAAGATGGGGTCAGTCACAAAGGCAGTTCCAGTTTTAATATTTTGAGGAAACTCCATACTGGTTCCTGCACTGGCTGCACCAGTCTGCATTCCCACCCACAGTGCACGAGGGTCTCCTTTCTCCACGTCCTCGCCAGCACTTGCTGTTTGTGGATTTACTGATGGGGGCCATTCTGACCGGTGGGAGATGGTACCTCATTGTGGTTTTAATTTGCATTTCCCAGATTGTCAGTGATGTTGAGCATCTGTTCACGTATCTGTTAGCTGTTTGTACGTCTTCTGTGGAGAAGTGTCGATTCAGGTCCTGGGCTCATTTTTTCATTGGATTGGGTTTTTCGACTTGAGCTGTAGAAGTTCTTTATAAATTTTGGATACTAATCCCTTATCAGATGTATCATTGCCAAATAGGTTCTCCCACTCAGTGGGCTGTCTTTTCCCTTTTGTTGCTGGTTTCCTTTGCTGTGCAAAAAAAAATTTTAGTTTGATGTAGGTCCATTCGTTAATTTTTTCTCTTAGTTCCTTTGCCTGAGAAGATGTATCAGAAAAAAATAGTGCTATGAGAAATGTCAGAGATTTTTCTGTCTATGCTTTATTCTAGGAATTTTATGGTTTTAGTCTTACATTGAAATCTTTAATCCATTTCGAGTGTATTCTTCTGTGTGGTGTAAGGAGGTGGTCTCGTTTCATTTTTTTGCATGTCTCTGTCCAGTTTTCCCAACGCCAGTTACTGAAGAGGGTATCTTTACCCCATTGTATGTTCTTGCCTCCTTTGTCGTATGTGAACCGACCATGAAGGCATGGGTTTATTTCTGGGCTCTCCATTCTGTTCCATTGATCTGCATGTCTGTTTTTATGCCCATTCCACACTATTTTCGTCACCGTGACCTTGTAGCATAGTTTGGTATCAGGTAGCGTGACACCTTCCACTTTTCTGTCTCAAAATCATTGAAGCTGTTGGGGGTCTTCTGTGGTTCCATAAAAGGTTTTGGAATATTTGTTCTAGTTCTGCGAAATATGCCATTGGTGTTTTGATAGGAATTGTGTTGAATTTGTAGATTGTTTTGGGTAGTGCGGACATTGTAATGACGTTAGTTCTTCCTATCCCTGAACATGGTGTAAAAGCTTTCGGATTTTCAGTGATCAGTTTGGTGCTTCTCCTGAGCCTTCACATTTTACACTCTCTGTGGTTTTGGTGCCCCTCCTGTCAGGGAATTCCAGTGCATCTGAAGCATTTTTCATTATATGTTTTTCTTCCAACACTCCTCGGAGCATGTTCCAGGCTCCCAATTGGCCCAGGCTGCCCTGGGAGAGGGTGAGAGGTCATTCACCTTCCGAGACTGCTTCCCATGACCGTCTCTGTGTGTGGGGTGGGGGTGTGGGCAGATTGTGTGGAGTCATGTCAACTTGTCGTTTGTTTCAGCTCAGTTTGCCGGGGAGGACCCCGTGGTAGCTCTGGAAGCTGCCCTCCAGTTTGAAGACACGCGGGAGTCCATGCACGCCTTCTGCGTGGGCCAGTACCTGGAGGTGAGGCTGTGGGGGCGGGGGGGTGAGCGCCGCCTGGTCGGCCCCGGCCCTTCTCTGTGTGTTGACGCTGGGTGGCTCTCATCGGGGACTGTGGAGGCTGGGCCTTTTGCGGGATGGGAGTGGGGTGGGGATGTCATTACGTGGTACACATGCAGATACTCGAGGCCTTTTAATAAGTACATTTACATTCATGCATGTTCAGATTTACTGCTCTTAAAACACGACTTTTAAAAATTGTTGTAAGAAATGTAGCCACTCCCACACATAATAAAGAGGTTAACATTTGATATTTATAATTTCATTGTAAGCTTATGTAGAAATTTGGAATAACTTACCATCTTGAAGTTAATGACGTACCATATTCTGGGGGAAGAACTATCTAGTAGTGTAAATCGTTAGATCAGAAATAGGTCCTTTCTACATGTTCCTGAGCAATGGGGTTTATATACTGGGATCGGCTTTCCAGGTGTGGATCTAGAGGCAATAAGGTTTATTAAATGCCACAAAGGTAGGGCTTAAAGCATTTTATTTGTAATTTGTCTGGTATGACAGGCCAAGTTTAGGGTGATTTTCATGGGAACTCTGTCTTTTCTGTTTGAATGAATGTGTTTCCTCCTCATGTGGGCCCGGCTGACTGACGTGGCTGTGCTTGTCCTGTGTGGGTCACTCTTCAGGGTCTTCATGTAACAGCACTTCAGTGTACGTTCTGAAGTGTTGGATGCAGTCACTCTGGAGACTTCTACTTGATCCCCTGACACAGGTGGCAAACACAAGGCCCACGGGCCGAATCTGGCCCTCCACCTTGTTTTATCCGGCCCAGCACCTGGTTTCTATCTGGCGGCAGCACCGAGCTGCTTGCCCCTCCTGAAGGAGTTGTTACATGTATACAGTCCTAACATTGCATTCAGCCTTTTGAAGGCAACTGCGAGGCTGATGTGTCCCCCGGTAAAAATGAGTTCGACACCCCTGCCTAAGGCCTGCTCTCGCGAAGTTGCCTACTTGCTTTGACAACTCCCCTCCCTCAACCGCCCACAGACCTGAGCAGCCACCGTGGGCTTCCAGGGTGTGTGCGGTTTTCTGCTCCTGGTACTTTGGCGGGGGCGTGAGGGCACCGTGACCAGACGTGGGGACGGGCACAGAGCGCCCGCCTTCTTCCTCATGGCCGCATGCCTCGTTGAGGGGTAGAAGCTGGTGCTCCTGTGGGTTCTGTGTTTTGCATTGACCGTGTGTCCTCAGGCGGGTGATGAAACCTCTCTTCCCCAGCCTGACCAGGAGGTCGTCACCATCCCAGACCTGGGGAGCCTGTCGTCGCCGCTGATAGACACGGAGCGGAACCTGGGCCTGCTCCTCGGATTACACGCCTCCTACCTGGCCGTGAGCACGCCACTGTCACCTGTGGAGGTCGAGTGCGCTAGTAAGAAAAATTTTGTTTTCCGCTGACAAGTTAGCAGGTTATTTCAGCTGCGCCTTATGGGCCGGCCAGTGGAGTAGGAGGGGAGGAATCGGCACAGATGCTGATGAGGAAAAGAAGGGTAATGAGACTCAGCAGGTAATTAGAACAAGCTGTGGTGTTCACATGCTGCCACCGTCTGTGGCAGCAGAGGAGCCGACAAGTGTAGAGCGGGGGTCCTGTGTGTGTTCTCCCACGCACACCCTCTAACGGATTGGCCCTGCCTGTGGTTGGTGGCCTGTGTGCCCCAGAATCACGTGCTGCGCATTGGCTGCTCCTGTTGGGAATCATGTTCTGCTTGGGCACTGTCTTTTCACCACACTCAAATCAAATACAGCTTGGGATGCCAGCCTTTGTAATCACCCACACTAAATTTCTTTCTTTAAAAAAAGTATTTATTTTTAGAGAGAAGGGAAGGGAGGGAGAAAGAGGGAGAGAAACATCAATGTGTAGTGGCCTCTTGTGCACCCCCTACTGGGGACCTGTCCCACAACCCAGGTATGTCCCCTGACTGGGAATCGAACCAGTGACCCTTTGGTTCATAGGCCTGTGCTCAGTCCACTGAGCTACACTAACCAGGACCAGTAATGAAATTACTTATAAGATGGGTTTAAGTTTTTCTTTGTGTGTTTGTGCATTTCTCCATCTGTTTGTCCACCGACCATCCAACGAGCATTATCGAGTAATTACAGCTGACCCTTGAACGGTGTGGGGATTGGGGTGCTGACCACTCACGCAATTAGAAGCCTACGTATAACTTAAGTCAGCCCTCTGTGCATGTGGATTTCTAAGCACCCGTTTGCGGGTCAGTGGGAGGAATCACTGTGTAAGTGAATGCGTGCAGTTGAGATCCGCGTTGTTCAAGGGTCATCTGTACTGGTGTGTGTCACTGTGCTAGACACTCAGGGTATCATAGGCATAGAGTTAGACACACCCCTGCCTTTAGGTGCTTTCTGTGTGCTGATGAGCCAGACATGATAAGCAGGTGAAGATACACAGGGTAGTTGACCAGTAGAGACATTCATACGTGGTTCTGGGGGCAGAAAGGTCCATAGCAGCAAACCGGGTATGACATTGGAGACCGAGCAAACTGGTGTCTCAGCCTTGGGGGCAGAAATGCAGGCCCATGAACCATGTTGTTGAGTGAAGCGGGGTGTCTGGATCTGGCGGCCACGAGGCCCGGTCCACCCGCTGCCTGGAGCAGAGCTGTGAGCACGCAGGGCGCCCTGCTGTGTGCCGAGCCTCTCGGGGGCCGGCTCACCTGTCTCCCTCAAAGACCTATCGGTCTGTGGGAAGAGAGCCTTCTTCTCTGTCAGCCAGGAGGGCAGGGCTGGGACTGTCCGAGTAGAGGGAGGCAGAAGGTGGACGGCCTTGCTCTGGTGCTGGTGGAGACTCGGTACCCGCAAAGCGAAACAAAGCCACGTGCCATGGAGCACGATACCTGTGCAGAGGTACATGACCGTCCATGTAACTGGGCTGGATGCGGCTCTCGCATACAGACGATGCTGAATTTCACCTGCTGCGTGAAGCACTCAGCCCTTGCTCTCTTTCCTGTTAGTTATTTCTGAAGACCGAGCTCAGGTTCCTTTTGTGAACGTTTGTGCGCGTGTCCTCTAGAGTGGCTGCAGTCGTCCATCTTCTCGGGAGGCCTGCAGACCAGCCAGATCCACTACAGCTACAACGAGGAGAAAGACGAGGACCACTGCAGCTCCCCTGGGGGCACCCCCGCCAGCAAGTCCCGCCTCTGCACCCACAAACGGGCGCTGGGCGACCACTCCCAGGCCTTCCTGCAAGCGCTGGCCGACAACAACATCCAGGATCACAACGTGAAGGTACCATTTCCCTCGGGACACTGACGTGCGCACATGCTCACCCTTCCATCAGCTGGGCAGACTGGGTTTGTGTGCTCCTGGGGGGCGGGGTTGAAGGTGAGAGGTTGGCTGTGTCCCTGGGTCAGCGAGGCTGTGGAAGCGTGGCTGCTTGTGAGTGCTTTGGAGGTCACGGCGGGTGGTAGATTAGGTTTCCCGAGGAGGTGCCGGGGAAGGCTTGGGCGTCACCTCCCACTGTCTCCGCCGCAGGACTTCCTGTGTCAGATAGAGAGGTGCTGCCGGCAGTGCCACCTGACCATGCCCATCACGTTCCCGCCTGAGCACCCGGTGGAGGAGGTAGGCCGCCTGCTGCTCTGCTGCCTTCTGAAACATGAGGATCTAGGTACGGAGCTCGGTGTCCAACAGTCCTGAGATCTCCGACATCCGTCCGTGACATCCCCAGGCATTCCTCCCTGAACCCTCTTCAACGTCTTTTCCAGGGCATGTGGCCCTGTCTCTAGTGCACGCCGGCACGCTGGGCATCGAGCAGGTGAAGCACAGAGCGCTGCCCAAGTCCGTGGTGGATGTGTGTAGGGCCGTCTACCAAGCCAAGTGCTCCCTCATTAAGGTGGGTAGGGCCTGAGTCTCTTCCTCCTGCGCCATGCACATGGGCGGCGGCGTGATGGTCTTGTCATGTCTGACTCGGCAGACGCACCAGGAGCAGGGCCGTTCTTACAAGGAGGTCTGCGCGCCGGTCATCGAGCGTCTGAGGTTCCTCTTCAACGAACTGAGACCCGCGGTCTGTAACGACCTCTCCATCATGTCCAAGTTCAAACTGCTGAGCTCCCTGCCCCGCTGGCGGAGGATCGCGCAGAAGATAATTCGAGAGCGAAGGAAAAAGAGAGGTGAGGCCGGAATGGGCGGGAAGTGCCATCCCGGGCGTGGTGGTTCCTGGGATTGGATTGCTGTGGGTCGCGGGCTGCTGTGTGCCACGCGTGGATCCCACCATAGCTGGAGCGAGCGCTGTGTGCAGTGAGGGTCACATCGGCAAGCCCTGCCCACTCCCCCCAGGCACCAGGTACGCGTGCAGGTTTGGGGTCGAGTGTGTTATGATTCGGTCACTAGGACATTGAGGTTGAAAGAGTAAGTGCTATAAACTTGATTATACCGATGGGGAAAATGCACTGCTTTTTACCACTCGTCCTGCTAATGAGATGTGTAGGGAGGTTTGAGCTTTCAGTTTATCTTGTCATTCTTGTAAAAGATTGTTCTTCTTTGGAAATACTGAGTTTTCTGGTACATGGAGAATTGTTATAAAAGGAATTAGAAGAATTACTAGGATTTTCAGGAAGCAACTGTGTAGGGATATAGAAAAGGTTTTTTGCATTGAATAACCAAAATTTGACTAAAAATATGGTAGACTTCAGTCACTCATGATTATAAACAAATCTCCAGAAACTTCTGATTTGATTCTTTGGACTCACACTGGCGTATTCACAGACTAGTTCATTGAACAGCATTATTGACCGAGTACGTGATGGAATTGTGAACAGTAATGTTGTGGAAGACTCACTTGTTGCAGAAACCATTCTGCTTGGATAGTTCTCGAGCAAACCCTAAGCCATAGCAACGTGCCTGAACCCTAGAGATGCCGTGGGTCCGGGGGTCACTGCTGGGACGCTTCTGAGGTCCATTCAAGCAGGGAGCCAGGTCACTGATAGAAGCAGGAGCCAGCGTCTTTGCCTTGGGGGACAGCGCTCCCTCCCCAGCTGATTGTCACCTGTGCCTGTTCCGAGCAAATGCTGCTACCTCTTAAAGTGTCTGGTTGTGGGTTCATGTGTTTAATTGTTTGATGTTCGGAGCTCTTTCCTTTCTTTTTTTTAGAGAGAGGGAAAGGGAGGGAGAAAGAGGGAAAGAAACATCAATGTGTGGTTGTCTCTCACACGCCCCCTACTGGGGACCTGGCCTGTAACCCAGGCATGTGCCCTGACTGGGAATCAAGTCGGCGACCATTTGGTTTCGGCGACCATTTGGTTTGCAGATCCATCCTCAGTCCACTGAGCTGCACCAGCCAGGGTACTTTTTTCTTTTTTAAAAAAGAAAACCAAGTAACACAAATGGATTCGCTGGTAGGGCTCCGTAGGACTCAGGAGAGCAGTGGCGCTTCAGGCTGCCATGGATTCCTGAGAAAGGGTGCAGGTTGAAATGAGCAGGAGGAGGGACGTCGGGAGGGGTCCTGCAGCACCCAGGGCCTGTGGGCACCCAGGGTCCCCTCCCAGTGGAGTTGCATGGCCTGGGCCCGGTTCTCTCGGTAGTGACGTGTGGCAAGAAGGGCGTCTCCCAGGGACGCCCAGAGGAGCCCTGATGTCGGGGTGGTGGTTGGGATCGGCCCCTTTGACGTGCAGGGCCTGGGGGGCTATTCTCAGTTACTCGCACCCCAGCCCACACCTTACCGGCAGAGACAGGCGGCCCCCTCAGTCACGCTGCTGGCACAGACTCGCACGTGGTCCAGCCCACGCACACAGAAGCACTCTCCTCCGCCGGAACGTACGCAGGGCTCAGGGCCCAGTTCGAGGGATCTGGCTGGTGGCCGGTGCGGAAGGGACTGGCCTCTCTTGGGCATTTGCAGGGTTCGAGCAAACCTGGCTTGCTGGGTTAGTGTCTCACTCACTGCCCAGGGGAATGACTGTGTTGCTGGTTATTGATATTCTGTGCTGAGAGGAATGGGACTAAAAGCCTTGGAAGGGGCCAACACACAGAAGCGACAGCACCCTGGCACGTACAGGAGCAGTTTCCCTACTTTCAGAAATGAACACAGCAGAAGGCTCCAGACCCCCTCGGCGCTGGTCCAGGGTGGGCTCGCCAAGGGCGGGGGCGGCCTGCTGCTTGCTGTGCATTGCCCGTGAGTGGGATCAGAGTTTGTAGTTTAAAGTTGTTTTTTTAAAAAATCTGAAGAATCATATGTTTGACACATGAAAACCACATGAAGTTTAAGTGTCAGTATTCATTAGTAAAGTTAGCTACATTTAATGGAACCACAGCAGAGCTGAATTTGTGCAATAGACAAATGACCCACAGAGACTAAAATGCCAGTGTCTGGCCCTTTAAGAACAAGCTGGCGGACCCCTGGGCTGCTGCTCTGGGGCTTCTCTGTGGTGGCCCTTATTTCCTCTGTCCTGTCCCCCACGTGGGGGGCAGGGTGGCAGAGAACTATTTCTGGACGCCGCGTGAGAGTAATCGTGACACTTTTGTAGATACTGAAATATTTGTGTCCTTTACTTTTATGCAAATTTAGGTATTTTGTAATTTGAAACTATGTTTAAATAAATGGTTTTTAAAATGGTGTTTTTAAACACAGTTCCTAAGAAGCCAGAGTCTACTGACGATGAAGAAAAAATCGGAAACGAAGAGAGCGATTTAGAAGAAGCTTGCATTCTGCCTCACAGTCCTATAAGTGTGGACAAAAGGCCCATTGCCATTAAGTCGCCCAAGGTGAGGAGTTTCCGTGATTCTGAGGCCGGCTGCGTGAAAACACAGCCCACGGCAAAGGGACCCAAGGGGTCCCTCACTCTGTCCTCCGGCGCTTGCTGGGGTCCGCACAGGCCTGTTCCAGATCAGGGTAACTGCGCCCCACTCTGGGAGGCTGCCCCTCCCCTGGAGGGAGGAGGGTCCCCCCCACTGTTCCGCAGCGCGTTGCTGCTTCACTGGCTCCCCACCCCACTAGTTCATTCATTCACTCCTGGCTGTCTGCTTTGCCGCAGGAACTGGCCAGTCCCCGAGACTGTTTGAGCCTTGACCTTTGTATGTTGAGTCAGCCCTTCCCGTGCCAACAAGCAGGGAGCTTTAAACTCCATTTATGAGCATATCGATGACCTATTTACTTTTACTCTAAGTTAGTTCCTAAGTTTAAAATATTTTTCCAACTTAAACCCATGGGCATTTCCACTGTATGTTCTGAGGAACTGTTCGGGAGTGCGTGATCTCAGCGGGGCAGACTGTGGTGACACGGTGTTCCTTTCTCAGGATAAGTGGCAGCCGCTGCTGAGCACAGTGACCGGCGTCCACAGGTACAAGTGGCTGAAGCAGAGCGTCCAGGGGCTCTACCCGCAGTCCGCGCTGCTCAGCACGATTGCCGAGTTCGCCCTGAAAGAGGAGCCGGTGGACGTGGAGAAGATGAGGAAGTGCCTCCTCAAACAGGTAAAGGTTCCGCTGCGAGCATGCCTCGCGGCTCCGCGCAGCGCACACCACCCTGACCCGCGCGCGTGTTGCTGTTCCAGCTGGAGAGAGCGGAGGTTCGCCTGGAAGGTATCGACACCATCCTCAAGCTGGCGGCCAAGACCTTCCTGCTTCCATCTGTGCAGTACGCCATGTTCTGCGGGTGGCAGCGGCTAATCCCGGAGGGGATTGACATTGGGTAAAGCTTCTTAATGCTTTAAGTGTCACATCATTGTTCTTGTGTTCTTGTGTATTTGTTGAATTTATCAGGGTGCCATCGGTTCATAAAATCATGGAGGTTTCGCCAAGATCAGTTGGTTGGGCATTGTCCCTCAAAGCAAGAGGTCGCTGGTTTGATTCCGGGTCAGGGCCCCTGCGGGGTTGTGGGCCTGTCCCCGGTCGGGGCGGGTGCGAGAGGCAGCCAGTCAGTGTTTCTCTCACACGTTGATGTTTTCCTCCCCCTCTCTTTCCGTTTCCCTCTCTCTAAGAATAAATAAATAAATAAATAATCACATAGGTTTCAGGTGTCCAATTCTATAATTTACCATCTGTATATTGCATTGTGTGCTCAGCACCCCGAGTCAGGTCTCCTTCCACTCACACTCCCCCTGCTTTACCTTTTCCTCCCCCCACCCCGTCATCACCACACTGTTCTCTGTGTCCGTGCGTTTTGTTCTCTGCTTACCTCCTTTCAATTTTCCAGCCAGCCCCCAGCCCCCTCCCCTCTGACAGCTGTCAGTCTGTCTTCTGCATCTATGAGTCTGTTTCTGTTGTTAGTTTCTTCTGTTCATTAGATTTCTGGATTAAGGAAAGCGGTGGCAACAATGCGCCCTTCTGCTGAGGGTGAACTAGCCCACGTGACATTCTCTGTCTTTGTCTGAAAGGGAGCCCCTCATGGACTGTTTAAAGGATGTTGATTTGATCCCACCATTTAACCGGATGCTGCTGGAGGTGACGTTCGGCAAGCTGTACGCTTGGGCCGTGCAGAACATTCGGAACATTTTGATGGATGCCAACGCCAAATTTAAAGAGCTCGGTGAGTTGTAAGAAAACCTCACGGTTAACAGGCTGTGTTAAAGCTGTTGTTGAATTTATGTCAGTGATTACAGTAGCGTTATTTTACAGTTTGGCCCCGCATTACGTGTTGTGGAAACTCACAAGTGCCCATTTGGGCTCCTGGGAAGAGTTGAGTAACTTTGTCCATTAGAATGGTCATCAAAGCTGCTTTAAGCTTTCTCAGATTCTAAACCAAACCTTCAAAATTTGGCAGACGACACCATCTTGTGGTACCCTAATATAAAGCTCTGACGTCTTAACCTTTTACATGTATTAGTCACCACTGTCCACCTTAAAATGTGTATCCTTTATTAGTGATTGCTTGGCCAGTAAGTCGAGCATCTACAGAGAAATTCTGGGACTGCTTCTGCAGAAGAGAAGGGGGCTCTGTCAGATGCGCGGTGCCAGGCGTCAGCCACCCAGGGGGTGGAGGGGGCGGGGTGAGTTTGTAGGCAGACGACCCGGCACACGGCCACCTGTGGCATGACGGTGGTGGGATGATGGTAGAGCGACGTGGGGCTCCCTGGTGCCCACGCTCCGTGGAACCCTCTGAGGAACAGATGCAGTTTCAAAAAACTGCTCATGCCTTGTACATCAAGCACGTTCCTGTATCCACACACAAGAAATTGACGTGGCGTCTGTGCTTTTCAGGGATCCAGCCCGTCCCGCTGCAGACCATCACCAACGAGAACCCCGCGGGACCGAGCCTGGGCACCACCCCGCAGGCCCGCTTCCTCCTGGTGATGCTCAGCATGCTGACCCTGCAGCACGGCGCCCACAACCTCAACCTGCTGCTCAACTCCGGCACGCTCGCCCTGGCGCAGACCGCGCTGCGGCTCATCGGTGGGTGCCCTGCGCTGCTTCCTCGGTGGCAGCGTCGTGATTTGCCTGGCTGTCTCTCTGTCATTTATTTTATTGTGGCAAGATACACGTCACATAAAACTGATCGTGTTGACTGCTTTGCGTTTATAAAATTCAGGGGCGGTAAGCGCACCCACAAAGTTGTGCAAGCTTTCCCACTACCTGGTTCTGGCTCTTTTCATCACCCCACAGGCAGACCCACTTGCGTTTAGCAGCGACTCCTGGTTTCCCACTCCTTCAGCTGTTGGCAGCCACAGACCTGCTTTGCCTGGTTTGGGTGTTTCACATGAATGAAATCGTACAGCTTCAGCCTTTCATTTGTGGCTTATTTCATTTAGCAGGTATCAGTACTACAGGCTGAAAGAATTTCATCTAATGAATACATTACATTTTATTTATCCATTCGTCCATCGATGGACATTTGGCTGGTGTCTGCATTTGGCCACTGCAAGCAGTGCTGCCAGGAACATTTGTCTCGGGTCCTTTGTTGGACACCCCGGAGGGAGACCGCAGGGGCATGTGGAAACCCTGTGTTTAAGTGGCTGAGGTCCCCCAGACTCCTGCGGCACTACCAGTTCATATCCCCACCAGCCATTGACAGGGTTCTGTTCCTTCGCATCCTTGTCAACACTTGTTATTCTCAGATTTCAGGATTGAGGCTACCACAGGTGGCGCAAAGTAGTTTCTCATTGTGGTTGGATTTATGTGTCACTAGTGAGAAATGACACTGAGCCTCTGTACCCATGGCTGATGGCCATTTCTATCTTTGTTGGAGAAATAAATGTCTGTTCAAAGCCTTTTCCCATTTTTAGATTCGGTGGTTTGTCTCTGTGTCGTTGACCTGTAGGAGCCCTTTAAATATTATGGACATTACACTGTTATCAGTTACATGATTTGGAAAGATTTTCTCCCACTTGGTGGGGTGTATTTTACTTGGTGTACCGAAGTTTTAAATTTTGATGAAATTCAAAAATTTCTCTCTTTTGTTGTTTTTTCCTGTTTTTGACGTCATGTCTAAGAAACCATTGCCAGATTCGCAGTCATGAGGATTATCCACTATCTTCTCTTTTTTAAGCTTAGTATTTTTAGTTGTTATATTTAAGTCTTTGGTTCCTTTTTTGGTAATTTTTAAAAACATGGTGTGAGGCAAGGGTTCATTTTATTTATTTATTAATTTTTAAACATGTTTTATTTATTTTTAGAGAGACGGGGAGGGAGGAAGAAACAGAGGGAGAAAAACATCAATGTGTGGTTGCCTCTTGAGTTCCCCCTACTGGGGACTTGGCCTGTAACCCAGGCATGTGCCCTGAGTGGGAATCAAACCAGCAACCTTTTGGTTTGCAGGTCTGCACTCAATTCACTGAGCCACACCAGCCGGGGCTATTTCTTTGGGTTATCCAGTTTTCTGGGTACCATTTGTAGTACCAGTTGTAGAAAAAATTCTTTTTCTAAGGTCTTGGCACCGTAATCAAAAATGGTTTGACCATGGATATATAGGTTTCTTTCTAGACTTTAGTTCTATTCTGTTGGTCTATATGTCATTTTACTAATACCACATTGTTTGGAACACTAGCTTTGCAGTATGTTTCAAAATCAACAAGTGAGCCCTCCAACTTCGTTTTAAAATATATATATATTTTTTTATTTATTTACTTTTAAGGGGAAAGGAGGGAGAAAGAGAGGGAGAGAAACATCAAAGTGTGGTTGCCTCTCACACGCCCCCTGCTGGGGACCTGGCCCGCAGCCCAGGTGTGTGCCCTGACTGGGAATCGAACGTGTGACAGTGTGGTTTGCAGACTGGCACTCAGTCCACTGAGCTACACCAGCCAGGGCCATTTTTTAAAATCTTAAGATTATTTCGGGTATTTGGGTCCCTTGCGTTTCCATGTGAGTTTCAGGGCTGGCTTTTCCGCATCTGGAAAATAGGCCAATGGTGTTTTCTAGGGATTCTGCTGGATCTGTAGATTGTACTGGCGAGTGTTGCCCTCTAATGAGATTAAGCCTTTCATTCTATGAACTGGAGATGGCTTGGTGTTTATGTAGGTCTTCTTCCATTTCTTTGAGCAGCATTGTATAGTTTTATTGTGATTGGGGTGATGCTGGCCCCATAGAGTGAATTGGGAAGTGTTGCTGGAACACAGCTGGGAGGTGTTCTGTTTTGGGTAGACTTAGATAATTGGCATTAATTCTTTTTTTCTTATTTTAATTGTTGTTGAAGTACAATTTTCTCCTTTTTACTTCCATCCCAGCCCCTCCCCCTCCCCTCCCCACCTCCCTCCTGTTTTCACCCTGCCTTGTTTTTGTCCATGTGTCCTTTATACTTGTTCCTGTAAACCCTTCCCCTTTTTACCTGAAATTTCTTCTCCTCTGGTTACTGTCAGCCTGTTCTCTATTTCAGTGTCTTTGACTATATTTTGCTTGTTTGTTTGTTTTGTTGATTAGGTTCCTGTTAAAGGTGAGATGATATGGTATTTGTCTTTCACCTCCTGGCTTATTTCACTCAGCATAATGCTTTCCAGTTGCATCCATGCTGTTGCAAAGGGTAGGAGCTCCTTTCTTTCTGCTGCATAGAATTCCATTGTGTAAATGTACCATAGTGTTTTGATTCATCCATTTACTGATGGGCACCTAGGTTGCTTCCAGTACTTGGCTATGGGCATTAATTCTTTGCCTGTTCCATAATTCAGCAGTGAAGCCATCTGGTCCTCGTCTTCTATGTGGGGCGGTTTTGGGTTACTATGTAATTCTCTACTTGTTACGTAGATCTCTGCAAATTTTTTTATTCTTCTTGAGTCAGTTTACGTAATTTGTGTGTTTAGGAATTTATCCATTTTATCTAGGTTTACAGGTTTGTTGGCATACAATTGTTCACAGTACTCTCTTAACAGCCCTTTTTATTTCTGTAGAATCCGCACTGTTGCCACTTTCATGTCTGGTTTTAGTTATTTGCATCCTCTCTTTTTTTCTTAATGCACCTACAAGATTGTCAGCTTTGTTGATGTTTTTCAAAAACTCCAACTTTGATTTTGCTGATTTTCTTTTTTTCTATTGTCTACTTATCTCTGCTTTAGTCTTTATCATTTCCCTCTTTTTGCTAACTTCTGGTTTACTTTGTTCTTACCTTCTAGGTCATCCAGGTGCAGGGTTAAGTTATTGATTTGAGATTGTTCCTTTTAAAAAAAATATTTAATGTATTTATTTTTAGGGAGAGGGGAATGGCAGGAGAAAGAGAGGGAGAGAAACATCAATGTGTTGTTGCCTCTTGTGTGCCCCCTACTGGGAACCTAGCCCACAACCCAGGCTTGTGCCATGACTGAGAATCAAACCAGCAACCCTTTGGTTCTCAGGCTGGCACTCAGTTCACTGACCCACACCAGCCAGGGTGAAATTGCCCCTCTTCTTACCTTGTTTCCCTTTTTCCCAGTGCTCTAGAGTTTAAAGTCCAGCCTCTCTGCTGGCTGCCAAAGGCTAGGGGGCTGTGCTCCTGGAATTCATGCCTGTATCTGCTGCTTCCCCTGACCAAGTGGTTTCTCTTTCATATATTTTAAAGTCATTTGATGTGTATACATCCAGGCACAATAGCCACGAAATAGTAAGCCACTTAAGAAAAGATCCCCTATTTTCTAACTATAAATGCAGTGTAGTCCCAGCCTCCACAGTGCATGTGGCATCTCCAGGGTTAACGTGACAGCAGCGGAGGTGGGATCCTGGTGGGAATAGAAAAAGACCATTCCCCTAGCTGGTCTCGGTTTTCTTCAGCCCTGGGGACCGAGTGCCCTGTCTCTTCCCTCTCTGAGGAGAGAGGAACAGAAACTTTACATCTTTGGCCTACCCAAGCCGCCTTCAGGCATGATGCTTGGGCACCTTTCTCCCCCTTCTGGAAGACAGAATAAAGATAAAGGAATTTCAGGCCCGTGTGTCTGCCTCACTTCAGCCAGCAAGGCCACCAGTGGCCCGGGTGTCCAGCAAACGACTTCTGGGGTTGGACTTGTTCTCAGTCCTGATAAGCGTTGCTTCACACTGACACTCAGCTCCCGTTGTGTTCTGAGGATGATTCTGTACTCCCCAGGGACCAGCCTGTCCTCATGCTCCCCGCTCTTTCTTCTTCCTTTTAACAGTGAGGGATGTTCTTTACAGAGAGTTCCACCACTGCCATCCTTGTATCAGGGTCCTCAAGACCACCCCAGGTTCGATGACAGACTAGGAGGGCTCCCAGGACCCCGCACACAGTCACACTCAGAACCACGATTCATTCAGTGAGAGGACACGGGGCAAACTCAGCCGAGGGAAAGGGCATCGGGTGGGGTCTGGGGGTCACCAGACACCAGCCTGTCCCAGCAGGGCCCCACTGGACATGTGAGCTGGGACAGCATGTGGGAGGTGCTGACTGCCCTGGACGCTCCAGAGGGCCCGGTGCCCAGGGTGTCCAGAGGGGCTGGGCCCCTCTGCCTGGACAGACCCCGGCTCCAGACCCCAGAGGGGAGCAGGTCTTGGCTGAGACCACGTCCTTGGTGCCAACAGTTCAGCACAGCGAGGCTTCCCGTCACTCAGGGAGTGGGGTGGGGGTGCCTTCCGAAGTCCAGGTTCCCAGAGGCCGGCTGAGGACCCACCGAGCACACAGGACTTTCCGAGGCTGGCGGTCTCTGTGCAGCACCATAATTAAAGTTTAATTTCTCATTGTTAGACATTTAGGTGGCTGTCTTTTGTCTCTTCTAATGAAAATGTGCTGAGAATTTTTCTGTCTTAATTACTTTGCCTTTATGTCTTTTATATCTACTGATACATTGATGAGAAATAGACCGCACTCTGCAGGTTCTTCAGCACTGTTATTTTCTTCAGTGCTCATTAATTTCACGACTGTGTGGTGATGAGCACGTGATTGTGGGTCCTCACGGTTGCTGTTTTCGGTGTGCTGACAGGCCCGAGTTGTGACAATGTGGAGGAAGACTCGAGCCCGTCTGCCCGCGGCGCCTCGGCGACCGTCCTGGAAGAGACGAGGAAGGAGGCGGCTCCGGCGCAGCTCCCGGTCTCAGGGCCTGAGCTGGCTGCCATGATGAAGATCGGCACCCGTGTCATGCGGGGCGTGGACTGGAAGTGGGGCGACCAGGTACTTGGGGCTGACTCGGGTGCATGCACGCAGCAGCGCACAGCTGTCCACTGCCGCTGGCCTGGCCTGCTCTCTCTCAGCGGGTGGAGCTGGGAGCAGACGCACCCCTGAACTAGGGACGTGTGTAGTCGCCAGGTGACACAGTGGTTGCTTTCTGATGACAGGTGTATGGAGTCTAAATGAGAGAGTGACAGCGTCCTGCGTTGGGGCGCCCCACGTGGGTCAGGCCTGTGGGGAGTGGTGGTTGTTTTGGGGGGACTTCAGCTGGGGGCTCAGATTGAGGTGCAGCCAGAACCAGGGAGGGGGAGAGCAGGCGAGCAGAACCATTGTCTCGGTTGGCATGTCCTGAGCGCTCTTGGCGGGACCCCCGCTCCTGCTGTGTGTCTGCACGCCTGGGGTGAGCACCCTCTCAGCGCCCTGGCCCGGCAGTCCCAGGCGGTGGTCGCCATTCTGTTTCTCACTTGGTGCCCGATGTCGGCGAGGTCTCTCAGGTGGAGGTTGGGGGGCTGGTGGCTGCGTCATAACCTCTGTCACGGCCAAGGACACTGCTCCCCTTCCTACGCTGTGGGGGCATCCTTGTCACAGCCAGGCTTTCTCAGCCCCTCCTGGCAGCGCGGCCTGTCTGAGTCACACTAGAAAGCTGAGTGTCCTGGAGCAGCCAGGTAGCCCCTGCTAGAGACAGCTCTCACTCAGAAGTGAACCGGCCAGTGCGAGGAGACACAGGTGCTCCCTCCAGGTTTCCAGGCTGCAAAGCCCCATGGGGGGACTGAGGGGACTGAGGAGACGGTGCCAGGATGCCCGGGCAGCCTTGTCCTTGCAGGGGCCCAGTGAGGGAGCGATCGGAGATGACCTGTCCTTCCCACACCCTCTGGGGAAGGAGTGGGAGGCAGGTGTGTGGTCTGTCTCGTGCACGGCATGTGTTGCAGACCAAGGGCCGTGCACAGGGACGCAGCCGCTCTCCCAGGCCCTGTCTGCGGGATGGGAAAGGCGGGTGCGCACCCACGTAGCTGATCTTTGTTTTGGCATCTGCAGGACGGACCTCCCCCTGGCCTGGGCCGTGTGATCGGTGAGCTGGGGGAGGACGGCTGGATCAGGGTCCAATGGGACACAGGCAGCACCAACTCCTACAGGATGGGGAAAGAGGGCAAATATGACCTCAAGCTGGCGGAGTTGCCGGCCTCCACGCAGGCCTCGGCCGAGGACTCGGACACGGAGGACGATTCAGGTGGGTGCCAGGGGCTGCTGGGTCCAGGGCGGCCCAGACCGGTATGCCGCGTCCGTATGCCAGGTGGCCAGCCTGTTCATCTGGGCAAGGGCATGTGGTTAGGACCCAGCTGCAGATGGTGCTCTGAGGCTTTGGGCTTGCCCCCGGGGTGCAGGTCAAGTAAGCCCCAGGTGGCCGTGACGCAGGGGCACAGCTGGCTGTGGTCACTGGCAACTGTAGTGGACAGGCCTCCTGCTCCCTCAGAGAGAGTGCAGTGGGGGTTGGGGCCTGGTGGGGGGCGGGACCTGGCCCTGCTTGGAGCCCAGTCAGAACCTGGACTGGGTCTGCCTCTTCCTCTAACCGGTCCTCCAAGGTCCTTTACTCAGAATGCTGCTCGTTAGTACTAATGGCCTTGAGACATGCAGAGGTGAGAATTTGGAGTGACCCAGAAAGTTAACTCCTGTCTAAGGAAGTCCACGGTTTTCAGAGGAGCACTTCATGGCATTTTTCTAGACGTGCCCAAAAGACCCTGGGATGTGAGAGTGAAACGTCCCGTGGCTGGTCTTGGTGGGACGGTCCAGGTGGCTGGCCCCCATTTGCAGGGCTCAGGTGCTGGCTGTGTGTGCAGCGTGCTCAGGCTTCTGAAGCAACTTCCCTGGTGTGGGGTGGGAGGCTAAGAGGCTAAGCGAGGCAGAGCAGGGGCGGTGCGGCAGTGGGGAAGGCCGGTCCCTGCCAGTGTGCTTGTGGGCAGCGAGTGTACTTATGTCTCGGGTGTAAACAGGCGACGCCTGCTCCGTGGGCTCTCGGCAGTGGTGCCTGTGAAGCCGAGTGGGCCCGCCTGGTGGGTCAGCACGGGCTTGCTGTCCCTGCATCCTCCTGCACGGTGTCCAGGCCAGGGGCTCCTCCTCCTCCGCCCAGCTCTCTGCTCGGGGCTTCACTCGGGGAGGTGGGAGCCTGCGTGGGCCTGGCTGCTTTGTGCCCCCTTGTCTGAAAGTCAGGGTCTTGGACAGGCAAGCCTGTGGTACCCTGTCCCTGGAGACTTCGTCTCGTCCAGGGGGTGGCCAGCTCATCAGCAGCCGAGCTTTGACCTTTGTTAAGTCTTTCCCTCAGGGAGCGGGTCCTTGGAATTGTCTCGGTGCTTCCGAGCTGTGTGCTGCGATTGTTTTAGAAAATTTAAGAAACTTGTTTTCTTTGTGGTTGGTGAGCACAGAGAGGGCTAAGGTGGGCATTTAGCGTACCTGGAACTGTGCCTTTGTTGGAAGAGCTCCTTCCCTTTGCACAGTAAAAAAAGAAGAATCTGATGGTAAGTCCCTTAAATTACACTCAGGGATGCCTGCCAGTTCTGCTTGGAAGTAGGGGTTCTGGGTTTTTTTTCCAGAAGCTGAGCAGACTGATGGGAATATGCACCCCACGGCCATGCTGCTGACCAGCACCGTGAACTTGCTGCAGACTCTGTGTCTCTCTGCGGGCGTCCACGCCGACGTCATGCAGAGCGAGGCCACCAAGACTCTGTGCGGGCTGCTGCGGACGCTGGTGGAGAGCGGGACGGCAGACAAGACCTGTACGCGGCTGGGTCTGTGGGCGCACTGAGTCAGGGCTGGGTGGCGGTTGTGTGTGTGTGTGTGTGTGTGCGCGCACGTGTGAGCATGCTAAGGCACCGTTACAGTCACCACAGACTCTGTAGCTGATTCAGTCTGCTCGGGCTGCCATGCTAAAGCACCCCAAACGGGGCTGACACAGCGCAAGGGTCTGCCGTCCTGGGGGCCTCAGGTCCAAGGTCCAGTGTCAGCCAGCTGAGCCGGTTCCCTCCGGGGCCTCCACAGCCTTCGTCCCATGACCCCCTCACCCCCTGGAATGGTTTGCCCACCCTCTTGGACATCCCTCCCGTGTCCGTGTCTGCCCGCATCTTTGCGGGCTGCTCTCCCCAAGGCGGGGGGGGGGGGGCGGTCTGTCTCCACACTGCCCTTTTTGTAAGGGCACCAGGTCCCTTGGATTAGGGTCCTTTCCTCCATGTGACCTCATTGTAACTTAACGGGTCACAGTTTCTGTGACTATTTCCCAGTGAGGCCACGTTCTGAGGGACAGGGATGCCCCCCCGTGCCCGTGTGCCCTTCTCTGTCTCTAGAAGGACTTCTGGTGTGTTTAGGGTCACCCTCATCCAGGACCTTTGTTACAGCTGCGTGGAGTTCGATTCCAAATAAGGTCGAGTGCTGAGGTCCTGGATGAACACGGATTTGGGGGAATCCGGTTCAGCCCCCTGCAGTGTCTGAGTGTGTGTGAGGGCTTGGGGAGAATCAGGAAGTGGGGAGTGAGTGTGTATGTACAGGCACGTGTTTGAGTGCATGTATGAGTGTATATGTGTGCGAGTGCTTGTAAGTGTGAGTTTGGACTGAATGAGAGACTGTGTGAGTGAGAGCATGCAAGCACGAGCATGTGAAATGAGAATGTGTCTGCAGCGGGGTGTGAGTAAACAAGCGTGCAAACACTGTGAGTGTGTGTGCTTGTGGGGTGTGAATAAAGCGTGCAAACACTGAGTGTGTGTGCTTGTGGGGTATGAGTGGACATGTGAAGGTTGGTGTGTATGTGAGTGTGTGTGCATGAGAGTGGGTGGGTGTGACAGTGCAGGAGTGAGCCTGTTCCCTTTTATGCTGGCAGAGCAGGAGGGCGGGGCCCAGACCCAGATGGGGGTGTGGAGCAGACCAGACTAGTAGGGTCTCATCAGAGTTCAGTTGGATCAAGCTTTTCTGTTAACACAGGCTTCTTAGGTTCAAGTTAGCCATTCAGGGTGCAAATTAAGTAGAAATAGCATTAGGGGGGATATTTAGAACACTGAATGTTAAGAAAGATGTCACAGGTGCACTCCTACAAACCACGTTATTGAATTGTGAATCATTTTCCTATGACCTGAAAACAGGACATAGAGTCCCTAACCAGTGTGAATTATTACATGTCCTTTAAAGTTTTTAGAAATGTAGGATGTTCCTTGAAATAACCCAGAAGTCCTCCCCCGCTTTTCTGTCTCACTTTGGATGCTTGAACTTGCTGTACGTCTGCCAGGCAGCTTATCTGTTGAAAGGAGGAGTGGGTGGCTTGGACGTCGAGGTCCGGGCAGGAGGTCGGGCGGGCGGGCGGGCGGCTCTGGAGCGTGCGCGTGTCAGCGGCCCTGTCGCCCACAGCCTCCCCGAGCCGGCTGGTGAGCCGGGAGCAGCACCGCGGCTGGTGCTCGCTGGGCTTCGTGCGCAGCATCGCGCTCACTCCGCACATGTGCGCCGCGCTCAGCTCCCCGCCCTGGATCTCCCTGCTCATGCGGGTCGTCGAGGGACACGCGCCCTTCACAGCCGCCTCGCTGCAGCGCCAGGTAACGTGCCTCCCAGCTTGTCCCGCCGGGCGCCACCCCAGGACTGTGGGGACAGCAGGGACAGTGGGAGCTGCTCGGAGGAGTGGCATGAAGATGCCAACCTTGCCGGTTCTCGACCTTGGGTGGCTGGGTTCAGCTGTGAGTGCAGAAAAGAACTCGAACCAACACAAAGCAGATTTTTAAAAACTTGGAGATATAATTGGGTTTATTAAGTCATTCAGAAGCAGGCAGCATCCCGCCCAGCAGCTAGGAGGGCACTCTCCTCTGTTGGTTTTGCAGAAGCGAGGGGCCTAGGTCCTCAACGGGCTTCTCTGGGAGAGGTGAAATCTCATCTGCTTCCCAGGGGTTGTAGCGTGAAGGTCTATGAAAATCAGACTAAGAGGAAATTTTTTTAAAGATTTTATTTATTTTTTTTTTAGAGAGAGAGGAAGGGAAGGATTAAGAGAGGGAGTGAAACATCAACGTGTGGCTGCCTCTTTCGCCCCCTACTGGGGACCTGGCCTGCAACCGAGGCATGTGTCCTGACTGGGAATAGAACTGGTGACCCTTTGGTTTGCAGGCCCTCATTCAATCCACTGAGCCACACCAGCCAGGGCTAGTTTTTAATTGAATAAGTATGTGCATCTGTAAAGTAGCTCGTTTTTTTAATCCCTGATCATCTGTACCATTAATTGACTTGGGTGTGATTTGTCTGTAAAATAACGAACATCAGAATTCTCACATGATTGATTCCGTTATATGAACAGAAAGGAAAGAAAGAGAAAATAAAGTTCTTGTCTCCTCCCGTGTCACATGCTGGTTGTCCCTAATGCTGGCCGTTCTGACTCGCCCCATGCAGATCCTGGCCCTGCATCTGCTGCAAGCGGTGCTTCCATCGTGGGACAAGGCCGAGCGGGCGAAGGACATGAAGGGCCTGGTGGAGAAGCTCTTCGGGTTCCTGGGCAGCTTGCTCACCACCTGCTCCTCCGATGTCCCCTTTCTCAGAGGTGGGCCACTTGCCTGTTGCGTCCCGGCTGGTGGTGGGGGGAGCGGGCGCCGCCTAGCTCCCTGTCTGTTCCCTGCAGAGTCCACCCTGCGGAGGCGGAGGGCCCGGCCCCAGGCCTCGCTGACTGCTACCCACAGCAGCACCCTGGCGGAGGAGGCGGTGGCCCTGCTGCGCACGCTGCACTCGCTGGGCCAGTGGAACAGCCTCATCAACAAGTACATCAACTCGCAGCTGCAGTCCGTCAGCCGCGGCTGCGGGGCCAAGCCGGCCGACGGGGTGGGTGCCTGGCGTTCGTGCCTGCTCGCTGGCCTCTGTGGAACGTTACTGTAACTTACAGATTATCTTTTTAAATGCTGCGCCTTTTTCTCCAGAGGTGCATTTCAAAGTGCGTGTTACTGATAATAATTATTGAGGACATGGGTATAAAAGTGAATCTGGCCTGCCTGTAAGCAGTAGGACGTGGGAGCTCCCCGGCTCCCGTCCGTCCTCATCCACGCCGTCTGTCTGCCCCAGGTCCTGCTGGAGGACTGTCCCCTGGACTGCGAGGGCCCCGAGGTGGGTGGCCTCATGGCCGTCCTGGCTGTCATCGGGGGCATCGACGGCCGCCTGCGGCTGGGGGGCCAGGTGGCGCACGAGGAGTTCGGGGAAGGCACCGTGACGCGCATCACCCCGAAGGGCCGGATCACCGTGCGGTTCTCTGACACTCGGGCCTGCCGCGTCTGCCCACTGAACCAGCTGAGGCCGGTAGGTGGCCCGCGCCCATTCCTGGGCGGCCAGGCCAAGGGGTTTTCTAAAGTCGGAACCGTGTGCTCATGTCAGTTGCCAGGCTGCTTGTGGGTCATGTTGCCCTCTGGGGGCTTCCCCACCACGGGAACGCTGCCTGCCCTTTTCCCCAGTTTTCACTGTGTGTGTGCTGCGATGAGGAGGGGGCTCACAGGGTTATGGAGATGAGCAATTCACGCCTCGTTGTGGCCTCAGAAGACGGGAGGGGGCAGCAGCAACCTAGCAGGCGCCATGCGCCTCTGCGTTATTTTAAAATGGCAATTGAAGTTTATTTTTGTTGAGTAGTTCAACTTTCTAAAAAGCCTAAAAATGGTTCCTTTAAAACAATGTAGAGCCCGGGCTGGTATGGCTCAGTGGATTGACTGCTGGCCTGTGAACCAAAGGGAGCACATGCCTGGGTTGTGGGCCAGGTCCCCAATAGGGGGCGTGCAAGAGGCAACCATGCACTGATGTTTCTCTCCCTCTCTGCTTCCTTTCCCCTCTCTCTAAAAATAGATAAAATCTTTTTAAAAAACCAATGTTAAAATTCTTTTAAAATTAAAATAAAATAACCAATGTAGAAAATAGTTTTTGATTGTCTCGTGGGACATGGTTTCTGTAGCAGTGACTGTCATCTTAAATCTGAACTAGGGATGCCCAGGAAAGGGAGGGGTTTGTGTTATTCTCATGTAACCTAAGTTGTATTCTGACTGTGTGTTTCTATAAAACACTTTTGATTGTTTTAGAAATACGTATATGTTGTAGTGTACTTGAAATGTATAGAAGAAAATGCCTAAGTAGGTAATAATTACCACCCCGATATAAGTACTGTTGATAAGTTGATGAAGAAAAAACTTAATTTAGTTCATATTTATTATACATGTAAGCACCTTTTTTTAGCATTCTTTATATATATATATGTATATATTGGTTCCATCCTTTTTTTATTCTTTTTTTTAAAAGATTTTACTTATTTATTTTTAGAGAGGGCAAGGAGGGAGAAAGAGAGAGAGAGAAACATCAATGTGCAGTTGCTGGGGGCCATAGCCTGCAACCCAGGCATGTGCCCTGACTGGGAATTGAACCTGCGATGCTTTGGTTCTCAGCCAGCGCTCAATCCACTGAGCTACGCCAGCCAGGGCTACCATTGTCTTTTAAAATGATCATTCTCAGATGTTAGCAGACTCTGGCTATGTGAGGTTTCTCAGAATTAAGCTTGTGGTCATGAGAACTTCCAGAACATTCTACCTGTCCTTATCACGGGCCACTCGGTGACAGTTTTTGCTCTCTCCCCAGCTGCCCGCCGTGGCGTTCAGCATCACCAACCTGCCCTTCACAGAGCCCATGCTCTCCGTCTGGGCTCAGTTGGTGAACCTCGCTGGAAGTAAATTGGAAAAGCACAAAATAAAGAAGTCACCCAAACAGGGGTTTTTAGGTTAGTACGTGGCCACTGTCGGGGCTTACGCAGACTGATACTGTTGAGCAGAGGTGGGCGAGGGACCTTGTGGTGCCGAGAGGCGTGCATAAGGAATGCAGAGAGTGACTCGGTGCTGGCGGTGGCCGGCCTGGTGTATTCTGAGCGAGCGTCTGGGAACGAGTCTGTCCCACCCACTCCCCGTGTATCTGGGGGACCTTTGCTCTGGGATCCGCCTGACTTCATACCTGTGGATGGTGGGTGGGGACTGCCTGGGCTTGAACTCCTGCTTCCTGTCCGGGCCCTGGCTTCTCCATTCTTCTCACCTTGCTCCTGGGTGCTCTCTGGGCCCTCTCCTCCCCAACTGTCCTCTGCCTGTTGGGAATCCTTGTGGTGGCACCCCCAACTCCAGCTCCCCATGACCTGTCTTCTTGAGTTCCCACACACGTTTTCCCCATTGCTGTGGTGTTGGCGGAGGTGACTTCCTTTGACTCTGAACCTCCAGTTCTCTGTGCTGTCTGGAGGGCGCATGCACGTGGCCTGCAGCCCATGCAGAATTCAGCTCGCCCCGCCCCTTAGCCCATCACAGCGAGCAAGCCCGTCTGCCTGGGAGTCAAGCTGGGTGCCCGAGGGCCACCTGTGCTTCTTCCGTCCCTTGCTGCTCCTGTCCCCACGCTGCTTCCGGGACTCTGGCCTGTCCTGCTTGGGAACACCGTTGTGACGGCTGCGCTCAGCTCCTTGGGTCACCTGCGTCCCCAGGCACTTCCTTCGCCTGGTCCCTGGCGGTTTGCCCTCACCGCTCTGTTCTCTGGTTAGACAGATGCAGGTCTGGGGAGGGTGACCATCCTGATGAGGAGGCCGCTGTGGGCAGGGAGGGTCAGCCAGGGTGTCCAGGCCCTGGCCAAAAAGGTAGAAGTCTTTTGTTTGTGACATAGGTAAAAATCTGGGTAAAAATTTTAGCCGTTTGGGAAACATTTGACTACTGAGAATAGCTAACAGAGTTGTGTTAAACCATTTGTTTAATCCTCAGCCCAACCCACCGAGGTAGTCGCGTGGGGAGCAGGAAAGAGGAAGACCGGGGAGGTGGGGGAGCTCTCCTGAACCCCAGTCTCAGCCCTGGGTGGACGAGGCCTCCGTCCCTGACAGCCCGTGGCCCAGTCAGCCAGTTCTCACGGGGCGGGCCTCATTTACGCAGCACCGCCGCCATCGGGAGCAGCGCCCACGTGGGCGCCAGTCCCGCTGAGCCCTGTCTGCCCACAGGACAGGTGGACCTGGACCTGCTGAGGAGCCAGCAGCTGAAGCTCTACATCCTGAAGGCAGGCCGTGCGCTGCTGTCCCACCAGGACCAGCTGCGGCAGATCCTGTCCCAGCCCGCCGTGCAGGAGTCTGCGGCTGTGCAGTCAGGTACCTTGGCGAGGAGGGCGGGCGCTCCACAGTGGGGAGCTGGAGGTGGCTCCTAAGCATACGAGACAGGTGGGCCGCCTGGCCAGCAGTCACCACGCTGTGATTGATGAGGTCACTGCTTTAGAGGATGAAGGCGGAGGGCTGAGGCAGGAGGAGGGAGATGCAGCTCCCACCTCGACGTGATGCGTGGCCCAAGCACCAGCTGCAGGAGGACAGCGCAGGGCAGTGTGCCAGAAACTCGGACTCCCAGGCAGCACCCTGACCTGAGGGTGAGAGCCCACCCCGCAGCAAGCCCTGCGCTGGCTCCTGCGCTGGCTCGAGGCCCAGAGCGTAGCGGCCTGGACTCCTCGCTCCTGGGGCTGACGTTGGTGCCGCCATCTGGTGGGCGTTAGAGGAAACGTGTGCACTCCCTGTGTCTCTGTCCACTGACCTGTCCCTGTGTGTCCGCTGACTGCGAGTCCCCTGTGGGAATGCGCCACATGTCGAGGCCTGAAGACATGTTTGCAGATGCACGTTGTGGCTGCTCAGGTGGCCATGTTCTGTCTTGAATCCGGAGACAACCACAGACGGTGTGGTCTTTTAGATGAGAAACTTCTGGAAAAGCAGTGAGAAGTCTAAGGTGGCTGATATTTCAGGCTTGTTTCAGGGAAGCCAGTGAGGAGTACCTGTAAGAAGGTGGGAAAATCCCGTGGAGTGTGGGGCGTGGGTATTGTGAGTTCACTTTAATGTGCTGAGTGGGAGGTGAGGCTGACTGTGGGCAGGGACCTGGAAGGTAGCCTCCCAGCATGGGGTGGGGATTGGGCTGCAGAGCCCTGGGAGTCCGTCTGGCTGGCTGCCGTGCGGTCCCTGACGTGGTGGTGCTGAGTCGGGTCACAGCCCAAGGAAGTGCCCCGGCCACCTGGTTTGGTCCCATTTCATGGGGACATACACATGTCTCTGACCACTGTCCCTCTTCAGTGGCAGACCATGTGGCTGGTAACTGTGAACCGTTTACTCACTGGCCCTTCAAGGGAAAGATCTCCAGTTAGAGGATTAGTCGAAGTTGTCACCAAACCAACACAGCCAGCTCAGGTGCTGCGCAGAGCTCAGTGGGCTCGAGGCAGCGCATGTCGGGGCTGGGGCAGACGGAGCGTCAGCCGCCCCTCGGAGCTGCTCAGTGTGAGGCAGACGGACGGATGGCACATGACTGTGCTGTGAACTCGGGCTGGCAGGGTGAGCTGGGGCTAGGAGCATGCACATGGAGTGCCCCTAGACATGCGGCTGAGCCGTGAGTGCGCACCGCGAGAGAGGGAGAGGGGGAGAGAGAGAGAGAGAGAGAGAGGCAAGGGAGGTGGGAAGGGCCGGCGTGAGGGGGGTGGGGCTCGAGCCGGCTCTAAGGACACAGGTGTCCTGATGAAGGACTGAGCTGAAAAAGTGGTGTGGGACCCCTCCAGAGTCTAGTTGTGGACGTCCAGGCCTTGCAGGTTTGGCTTGTCTAGCGCATGACGGGACAGAAGTCCTATCCACTCAGCACGCTTAGTGCATTATCGTTAACGCCACGCACGTTCTGTTCTCCGATCCAGATGACGGCGCAGCTGCGTCCCCGGACCTGGGGGACATGTCTCCTGAGGGGCCGCAGCCCCCGATGATCCTCCTGCAGCAGCTGCTGGTCTCGGCCACCCAGCCGTCCCCGGTGAAAGCCATCTTCGACAAGCAGGAGCTCGAGGTAGCGCGGCGTCCCCGGCCGCTCGGTCCCCTGCATGGCGCTGGGTGAACGTTGCCTTTTGCCCTGGATGTGAATGTTCTCGCTCATAGGTTCTTTTTTTTTTCCTTTTTTCTCTTCTTTTCGGTGTCTGTGGCTTGTGTGGCCCTAGGACAGGCTCTGCCCCTGTGGAGCCTGGGGGGCCTCCCTGATATGTCATGAATTTTAGTGGATGTGTCACGTTGGTTCTGAGTTGTAGAACGTTGTCATACTAGTTAGAGAATGGAGGGGCTGGAGTTCAGCCTTATTGTGAATTATTTAAAAAAAGGTTACTAGACTCAGCATGGGTTAATGCTCCAGTTTTCACAGAGGGATCTTTTTCCAGGGAATATCGTTTGGGAGGTAGCTCATTTGACCTGTGAGGGTTGCACTGGCTTGCTTGTCCCCTCAGTCCAATGCCTTTCTGGGACACGCTGCATTACCACCAGGTTCTGGGCCCTCACCCCTCCCCACCCCCCATCTTCCCTGTACTCCCAGCCGCTTGGGGGCCAGGGCTGTGGGCGTGTGTCCCCAGAGGAGATGACGCATGACCGGGTCTGAGGGTGGCAGCCATCATGGCCTGAGATGTGGAGAACTCGATATGTTTGAAGAGCCGCCTTCTTGCTTAATACATAAACGATTCTGGAGAAAATAATGAAGACAGAACAGCTCAGATGCTCAGTTTGGCATGCAGAAAACACCTGGTGGAAATCCTCAGCAGCCAGGGCCCTGCAGGCGGGGAGCCAGGGTCTGGAGGGAAGGGCCGCTGCCTCTGGCCCCGACAGGGAAGCTGGCGGCGTTCCCCAGTGCGTGGTGGCGCTCAGGGGTGAAGGCCAGACATGGTGGGTGCGGGGGTTCATTGACCAGCCAGCCACTGGTTAGGTCTGCAGAGCTCCAGATGGCAGCGGTGGCCTCAGCATGGCCGTGTCTCCAGGCACCTGAAGAAATAGACGAGGATACTGGGCGCTGAGGAGGAGGGTGCTGGGCAGAGTGCACCCCTAGTCACACTGGGGGTCCCCAGCAGTAAGAAGAGAGGAGGAGAGGAAGGCAGAGTGAGGGGCCATCCTCTGGGGACCCAGAAGGGCTGTTGTCCTGGAGAGCACGTTCCGTGTCTGTCTCCCGTGGAGGTGGTTCTGCGTGGCGGGTCTTGTCCCCTCGGCCTGCGGGGCTGTGCGCAGTTTCCCCGTGGTCCTCACTGAACACTGCGTGCCTCCGTGTGCATGTTCACCCTGTGCCCCTGTGCTCATGCTTGGGTACCCTGCCCCTCCGGCCTGATTTCCGCCCCTGCCCCTCGCAGTTCAGAAACCACTGACTGTGGCGTTCCTCCCTGTGCTGCACACCCTGTTCTGGTCCATGTCTGTCCCCGCACAGCGGGCAGATGTGAGGTGGGGTTCCGTGTGAGGCCGTTCCTCGTGGTGCGTCAGCGTGGCCAGTTGGTGTGAATACCCCGTGCTGCATACTCTGAGGCACGAGCAGTTGCTCCTGAGCTTCTGGTAGTTGGGTCGCATTTCTTTGTTGCTGATTCTGACATCTGGGCTGCCTGTCGGTCTTCCCGTCGGTCTGCTCTCAGCGGTCTTTTCTCTCCGTTACACTCCGTTCCTGGTTCGGCCTCCTCTCGTACCTGACGGTTTTCACAGCGTCCCGGGCATGTTGGAGGTTGCACGGTAGTGGCTCTGGGTTCCAACAGCGCCGGGTGCAGGGCTCGGGAGTTTATCTTGCGGACACTTTAGTAGTTGGAGCCCTGGGTTTCTTCCCAGCCCGTCCCTCCCATGCTCAGTTTGATCAAGCCACGCCTCGAGGGCACCTGGGACCGAGGCCAGGCTGCAGGTGGGTGGCAGGGTGGGTGGGGGGGGGGGTGCTGTGTGTGCCGGAGGCGGGGACGGAGCTGCCAGCACAGCCCCAGCACCTCGTTTCCCAGTGTGAGTCCCTCACTGTTCTTTCTGCCTCGCCGTGGAGGGATGCTTTGCCCTCTGTGTGGCAGAGAGCAAATTTGGTGGCACACAGGTGCGGTGTCATCTCTGGTTCGCTGTCCAGAGGGAGAGAGCGGGGTGTGGTGGATGCCGCTTCATCCTGGAGGGAGGCCCCCTCCCTGCCCTGGGCCCCTCACTCTGCCTTCTCTCCCTCCGCTCGCGCCCCACCCTGCCCAGCACTCAGGGCTGCTGCTGCGGCCTTTTCTCTAGTGGACGTTGGGAACTGGCTAAATCCCAGGCTCTGTGTGTGCCAGGAGGCAGTTCACAGGCCATCGTGCTTTCTCTCTGTGCTGAACTACAGAAGCCGCCTGTGTCGGGTTTTACCGTCCTTTTCAATGCACACGCGAGTCTGGGCTCCCCGCACGTCACCGCAGCAGGCCACAGTCATGCTTCCTCAGCTTGGCTGAGGTCGCCTGGCGTCACAGCACCACTGTTCTCTGCGCAGGCAGCCGCTCTGGCCGTGTGCCAGTGTCTGGCCGTGGAGTGCACGCACCCGTCCAGCCCGGCGTCAGAGGACGGCAGCCCCAGCGAGGCTGCCACACCCTTGCCCGTGCAGCACCTGCGCCCAGTCCGAGCCAAGAAGCGCAAGCAGTCCCCTGCTCCCGCACCGCCCACCGTGCGTCAGCTCATGGAGATGGGGTTCCCCAGACGTAACATTGAGTTCGCGCTCAAGTCGCTCACGGGAGCCTCTGGGAATGCCGCCGGATTGCCAGGTACACACCCTCCTCCTGGGTGCTGCATGGTGCCCGCCGCATGCACGCAGGTGCGGCTGGTGATGCTGATGTCCGAGGGCCTGGGCAGGCAGTTGCTGTGGGGCCACCATGGGTGTGCTGTGTGTGCTCGCTTGCAGGTGTGGAGGCCCTGGTGGGCTGGCTGCTGGACCATGCCGACGCGCAGGTCACGGATCTCTCGGACGCAGACACGGGCTCTGAGGACTGCTCGGATGAGGAGGTGATGGAGGAGTTCGACGACATGGCCTACGCTATGGTCAGTGCTTCTGTGCACGGCCCCCACGTCTGCGCCTGCCTGTCCTCTGTGCTGGGCGCCTCCCGGCCGCTCCAGGGGCCTTTCCGCAGTCCTGCTGGGCATGCAGGGGCACTCTGGCTTCAACACAGACCCTCGCTCCAGGATCTGATGGGGTTGGATGGGCATTAGAAAATACTTCGCTAAAAAACTGTGCTTTATGTGACACTTTGACTTCTGACTTGAATCAATTCTTTTATGGGATTCATTGGGAAATGCCTCAGGAATTTTCTGTACTTCCAGTTTCTGAGACTCTTTCTGCTTACTGTGCTATTGCGGTTAATCTTATTTAATTGAAGAATTTTAGCCCTGGCTGGTGTGGCTCAGTGGATTGAGTGCTGGCTTGTGAACCAGAGTCACCAGTTCGATTCCCACTCAGGACACATGCCTGGATTGTGGGCCGGATCCCCAGCAGGGGGTGTGCAAGAGACAGCCACTCACTGATGCTTCTCTTCCTCTCTTTCTCCTTTCTTTCCTCTCTCTAGACATAAATAAAATCTTTAAAAAAAAATGTCTAAATGAAGAATTTTAGCTGTTCAAATGTATTTAGAATTAGTTGTTTCATCTTCTCAAGGTAGACCTTATCCACAAATAAACCCTTTCCTGCTCCAAAAAAAAAAAGAAAAATTTATAGGGAAAAATATGGTAAATATTTCATGCTTTATATCTTAATATCACATATTTCACACCCTTCTTTCTACTTAAGTAGGTTTGTGTGGTTCGCCACTCTAAAAAAAGCGTCTCATCCTCTGCAGTCCACCGGTGCTGTGGTGACGGAGAGCCAGACCTACAAGAAGCGAGCGGATTTCCTGAGCAACGATGACTACGCCGTGTACGTGAGGGAGAACATCCAGGTGAGCCGTGGCCTGAGGCGGGAGCCCCACTCAGCCCCTCAGTCAGCCAGCGTTCTGGCCTCTTGGGATGTCAGCGGCCGGAGAGGGGGTGCAGCGCCCGGCAGGGGGGTCCCTGTGTCTGGGGCCAGGGACAGGGGAGCCGGGGACAGGGGAGCCAAGGGCGGGGGGTCAGGGCAGAGGCAGAGCCAGACAGCAGGTGGTGGCTGGGCCACAGCGACGTGGCCCAGAGATGTGGGCTTCCCGGTTGGCCCCTCATCGGACGCTTTTTCAAGTCTGTGTGTGTCATTCTCATTGCCTTCTAACTTACAAAATCCCGTCGTGCTTGTCATGCAGTCCTTTATTCACTTAACTCCTTTCTTGTGCTGCTGCTTTTGTGAGGTCACTCCAGAGAAAACCCCCAAGTCATCTCATTTTTCCAGTAGATATGTCAGTGTGTATCACTAATAGAGGATTTTTAATTTTTTTTACTTTTGTGCATTTATTTTTTATTTTTATGTTTTTTCGATTTTATTTATTTATTTTTAGTGAGAGGAGAAGGGAGGGAGGGAAACATCAGTGTGTGGTTGCCTCTCATGTGCCCCCCACTGGGGACCTGGCCTGCAACCCAGGCATGTGCCCTGACTGGGAATTGAACCAGTGACCCTTTGGTTTGCAGCCCGCGCTCAATCCACTGAGCTGCACCAGCTAGAGCAGATTTTATTTTTAACATGATATTACTGTTACCAAATTAAACACTAACTCCTTAATATCATTTCATATCCAGTGCTTGCTCAGATATTCCCAGTGTTCTCAAAAATACCATTTTTGGGGACTTTAAAAAATTCAGGTATACGATCCAGCTCACACTCCTCACATTAGGGCAATGTGTCTCTGAAGTGTCTCGTAATGCAGACCAGTTTCCCTGCCTTCTTTTTTTTCATGCCATTTATCTGCGGCGGAAGCTGCTGCAGCCCATCTGCTCCTCCCTCTGTGTGTCATGCACGTGGAGTGACGACCGTGGGGTCCGGACCCAGGTGGCCTCTTAAGCACAAAGGTGCCACGGGGACCCACCCGCAGTGTTGCTGGGCTAGGTTGCGTCCCCAGCTCTGTCAGCCTCATCCATTCAGACTGTCTCCCTCTGTTGTTCCTCCTGGTGCTTCCACAGCTGTCAGCACCCTTGCCCAGACCGTACAGCGTGTGGCAGGGTAGTGATTCTCTAATTGTCGTCCCTTCTGAGTTGTTAGCTGGAGGTCTCTCTTCTTTGAAGAAAGCTTTCCTGTCAACTCTGGTTGCTTTTTATAACAGTTTCTATAGGAAAGGCAGGGTAGATGCTTTGTTTGTTTCGTGTTGTTTTTCACTTCATCGATTTTCTGACTGGCCAATTGCTGCCCTGGTCCTCACCAGGGTGGCCAGAAGCTTGTTCTCCATCTCTGCAAGGACTTCACTGGCCAGTCTGGGTTTGCTGAATCTCAGCCATTGCCCCCTTGATCAGGCCGCTCTCTGGAGTGAGCATGTGCGTCCATGGGTGCATCCTTGCTTTCTGGCACCGGTGGGTCCAGCCCATGGGGGGCATTTCCGGCCCCAGACAGCGAGCCCACGGCCCTCCAAAGGGCCCTGGTGCCCCTTGTACACAAGGGCCTTGATCGCACCCCCCTCTTGCTGGAGGACCCCCCCTCAGGAGTAAAACTGCGACCTAATAGTGGATCCTTCATCCTTGCTGTGTGCTGGGCTGCATCTGTCCCTCACTTTCCATCCCAGGTGGGGATGATGGTGCGGTGCTGCCGGACCTACGAGGAGGTGTGCGAAGGGGACGTGGGCAAGGTGATCAAGCTGGACCGGGACGGCCTGCACGACCTTAACGTGCAGTGCGACTGGCAGCACAAGGGTGGCACATACTGGGTGCGCTACATCCACGTGGAGCTGGCAGGTGAGCCGCCGCATGCGTCCCCGCCGTCTCCGCCTTGCCTCACGGACCGCCCGGGTGGGGGCGCTCATGGCGGCGCCTCTGTCCTTGGCCCTGCAGGCTACCCCCCGCCGAGCTTTCCTTCCCACATCAAGATAGGCGACAAGGTGCACGTCAAAGCCTCGGTGACCACCCCGAAGTACAAGTGGGGGTCCGTGACGCACCAGAGCGTGGGCGTCGTGAAAGGTAACGTCTCTGCACAACAGGATTCCCCGTTCTCAGCTGGTGTGACCCCCTATTTTTTTTTTTACTCAAGGGCAGAAAAGCAAGTGTGAACAAACCCTCATGATAAATAGACAGTGTTCTGTGGCCGGTTTGTGCCCCCCACATGGGAGCACACCTGCAGTTGAGGTCGGGGCACTAACGTGCTGCATCTCGGGGGCATGCGTGCCCTGGAAACTGGGGTGTCCCTGTAAGGGGCGTCCCAGAGGGCTGGTGGGGTGTGTGCTGGGTATTTTGGGGAAGGTTCGAAGAAGCGGGCTAATTCTAAGAAGGGGTATCTTAGTAAACATCTTGGAAGAATGGAACCGGGGAGAAGTCAGGGTTGGCAGAAGGAGGCCCTCATGCGTGCAGCTGGGGCACCTGGCTGTTCAGGGTGTGGACTGACCAGAGCTGGAGCAGACACGCCTGGGGGGTTTCGTGTTCTCCTGGGTCCCAGGGGCCTGATCCGAGGGTGCTGTGTGCGTGCTCCGCCCAGTGGCCTGTGTGCGGGCCGGCTTCCTCTGCCTGGGACCACTTTTCTCTTTTCCCTGATGCTTAATGAAAATTCAGGACTAAACTTAACGGAAATGTGCAAATGAGGGGAGTTAGGAACCTGGAAACACACACTTCTCCTCACTTCACATTTAACGTGAGGCTGAGAGTTTAGGTCAGACAAGTAGTATGCTTTCAAAGGTGCATATGTCCATGTTAGCAGTTGCGTGGGAAGGAATTACGCATGGGTACACTGTAAGTTTACCGTTAAACTCACGTGGTATCATAGAGATCCCGCCTTCTTCCGTTTTGTTCAAGCCTCGAAGAAAAGGCCCTCCTGTCTCCCGGCTGCGGTTGGGCATGGCAGCCGGCAGCGTGGGGGCTGCCTGGTGTGGGGGGGCGTCTCTCAGCTTCACAAGAACAAGTGGTGTATCGAACATTTCACTTGGGCTTCATGTTTTTCTTATGAGATTATTCAAAACTTTACAAACCAAATCAAGGGTAAATGGTAAAAGTAAGAACTTGGCTTAGAGGTACTAACTGCTTGGAGCAGCACCGGACTCTCATTGGAGGGCAAGAGATGTCTTCACATCATTAACGTGATTGGCATTCCCGGAGGTCCTGACTGGTAATTGATGTGGTGTGACCCCAAACCAACCCACCCACCTTACTGTGGAAAATTTGAAACATCCGAAAGGAGAGAATAGAGTCAAGTGAGCCTCCATGTGCTGATGGCTGGGCCTCCACGGTTGTCATTGCTGTCCCGAGTCTCCCCCCATCCCCCCCCCCGTGATCCCTCCCTCCTGAGTTTGGAGCTGATCCCCGATGTCAGGGGCTCACGTCCCTGTGAGTCTCTCTGAGACCGAAACATTCCTTGTGACATGCAGGTCACACGGCGAGGTATGGTTTAAGTTGTACTTCAGGTTCTTTCTGGTGACAGAGATGTCTCAGGTGGTTCTGCTTTGTCCCAGCTTTCAGTGCCAACGGGAAGGACGTCATCGTCGACTTCCCTCAGCAGTCCCACTGGACAGGGCTCCTGTCTGAGATGGAGCTGGTGCCCAGCATCCACCCCGGGGTCACGTGAGTCTTCGTCTGCCTATGGCTGCGTTTGCCTGGTCCGAGGGGCTTTCTGTGGAATGAAGTTTAGTGAGCGCCTCCTCATTTCCTTAGCAACTCACGGCTGCTCTCCACGCAGGTGCGACGGCTGCCAGATGTTCCCCATCAATGGGCCCAGGTTCAAGTGCAGGAACTGTGATGACTTCGATTTCTGTGAAATGTGTTTCAAGACCAGGAAACACAACACCAGGCATACGTTTGGCAGGATAAATGAGCCAGGTATGGTGGGACAGTTGAGTTCTGGATGAGGTTGTTACTGTGACAGTGAGGCGGTGACTTTGCTCTCCGAAGGTCACGTTCAGTCAGTGGGTCCTGAACAGAGGGCACCGTGAAGCCGGGAGGAGGGTCCCTCCTGCCTGATGACTGGCTTTCTTTCAACGATGAGGGGCCATGGAAATTGCTTGCTTGTGTCTCCATAAAGAACGTTAAAAAGACCTCCAGTAGCTAATAACGTGGTTTATTGCACAGGTGCGGACTTGGGTAGATGGAGAGCAAATCTTTTTCTTTGTGTGTCTTTTACTACATTTCTTTTTCTTATGGCAGAGTTTATACAATATAGGCTTTGCCATTGTAATCATTTTTCAGGGTACAATTCAGGGACTGGTACACCACCGTCACCACTATTTCCAACATGTTTTCATCATTCCAGACAGAAACTCTGTACATGTTGAGCAAAAAGGCCCCTCATCTTCTCCCCCAGCCCTTGGCACCTTCTGATCTGCTTTCTGTGTCTTAATTCGATGCTTCTAGGTGCCTCCTAAGTTGAGCGTCAAACTCATTTTCACCGGGGCCACATCAGCCTCACAGTTGCCTTCAAAGGGCCGAATGTAACTTTAGGACCGTGTACATGTAACTACTCCTTAGCAGTTAAGCAAGAGCTCAGCGCTGCTGGGTAGAAACAGGGTGCTGGGCCAGATAAAACAAGGTGGAGGGCCGGATTTGGCCCGTGGGCCTGGTGTTTGCCGCCTGTGTCCTGGGTGGAAACCACCCTGCATTTGTCTCTTTGTGACCGGCTTATTTCCCTTCGAGTTCTGTTTCCAGGGCTCATGCACGTGGCAGCACCAGTCAGAAATCCATTTCTTTTTCATATTTATGTACCACTCCATTGTGTGTATACACCACGTTTCTTTCCTCGTGTATGTTTACACGGCCACTGGGTTATTCCTACCTTGTGGCAGTTGGGATGATGTGTGCACGTTCTGTAAAGACCCCTGGGCGTCCCTGCTCTCAGCACCAGGGTGGACTGCAGGGCCATGGAAGGAGCTGCCAGAGGCTTTCCCCAGCGCTGCCCCATTTTCTGTTGCCCCCGGTGCGGAGGGGCTTCCGGTTCCCCACAGCCTCAGCAGCATTTATTTTCCTTTTTTTCCCATTAGAGCCATCCTAATTGGTGATTTTGATTGGAGGTTTTCTTTTCTTTTATATTTTACTTGCTTATATTTAGAGAGAAGGGAAGGGAGGGAGAAAGAGAGGGAGAGAAACATCAAAGTGTGGTTGCCTCTCACACGCCCCCTGCTGGGGACCTGGCCCGCAACCCAGGCATGTGCCCTGACTGGGAATTGAACTGGCGACCCTTTGGTTCGGAGGCTGGCGCTCAGTCCACTGAGCTACACCAGCCAGGGCTAATTTGAGTTTTTCTAATGACTACTGACATCGAGGCTTTCTGCTTGTGCTTTATTTATTTATTTATTTATTTATTTATTTATTTTTGGTCATTTGTGTATCTTTTTTAAAGACACGTCTACTCAAGCACTTTGCCCATTTTTAAACTCTTGATGATAAATTGGAGTTCTTTCTGCATTCTGGACTTTAAACTGTTCTTAGATATGTAATTTACAAATATTTAATCCCCCTGCCCAATTTTGTGGATGGTCTTTTCACTCTCTTGATAGGATTTGGTGATACACAAAAGTTTAACATTTTACTGAAGTCCAAATTATCTTTTGTACCTGTAACTTTGGGCTCACATTTGTCTTTAGTGTCACTTTAAGAAACCATTGCTAAATCCAGAGGCATGAAGGTTGGCCCCTGTGTTTCTTTCTAAGAGGCTCATAGTTTCAACTCTTAAATTTGGGCCTTTGATTCATTTAGAGTTAATTTTTGTGCGTGGGATAAAGCAAGGGTCTCGTGTGTGTATCGAGTGTTCCGGGCAGTATTTGTCGAGAAGACTGTGTTTTTATCATGGAATGGTATGGACACCCTTTCTGAAAGGGTGACCATGTTGACCATGGTCACCCTCAGTTGACCATGGATGTGAGAGTTTATTTTTGGGGTTTCAGTTCCATCCTTATACCGGGTTCACACCACACATTGTGATTCTGATAGCCTTGTAGTACATTTGCAGTGGGGAAGTGTGACTCCTTCAAATATGTTCTTTTTCAACATTGCTTTGGCTGTTTGGTGTGCTTGCAGTTCAGTATGGATTTGGGGGTGGCTTTTTTGTACATCCATTAAAAGCAGTATTTGAAAAGGGATTGCATTGAATCTATAGCACCTGGAGTGAAATTGCCCCTTTAATAATTAAGTCTCCCAGTCCATGTACAAGGCTTGTCTTTCCATTTACTTAGGTGGTTAAAAATGTCTTTCAGCCATGTTTTGTGATTTTTAGTGTACATGTCTTGTGCCTTCTTCATTACAAATTAGTTGATAAGCAAATTCCAGCAGTTTTGCTGAATTTGTTTATTAGCTCTGACAGTTTCTCTGTGTGGATTCTTGAGCGATTCCTCTCCACAAGGCCACCTTGTCTGCGAGCAGAGATAGTTCCACTCCTTCCTTTCCGACCGGGGGCCTCATGTTTCTTTCACCCGCTTCAGCTCGACGTGCCAGTCCCGAGATGGAGAGAAGTGGCGACGGTGGGCCTCCCCGTCTTGCTCCTGGACTTTGGGGAAAGCTTTCAGCCTTGCCTGCTGCGCTCGATGTCAGCTGAGGGTTTTTCAAAACGTCTTTGTCGTGTTGAGGAAGCTCCTTTCTAGCCCCATTTGTAATATTCTCTTGGGTTCACGCCCGAGGTCTGGAGACTCTGTAACGCCCTCCCTCTCCAGGCCGACTTCGGATGCCTTTGCCTTTCTGCCTTCTCTCTGCTCAGCTTCCCGTGGATTTGTCCATTCATCAGTCTTCCCAAGGAGCCACGTTTGGCTTTGGTTTGCTGTCTCTCGTGTCCGTGTCTCTTCTTTTCCCTCTAGGATTTGGGTTTAAGTTGATTTTCCTTTCCTGTCTCCTTGAGGTGAATTGCTTAGCATTAATTTCTCACTTTCGTCTTTTCTAATAGATGAACTCAGAATTTTAAATTTATTTTTCAGCAAGACCTAGGCTGTATCCGGCAATACTGATAATGTAGTAATATTTTATTATTCATTTCAAAGTGTTTTAAATATTCTATTGGAATAATTTTCTTGTGTTCATTGATCTTTAAAATTGCAGACATGGGATTATTTTCTACGTATCTTTTTAATGCTTTCTGCAGTGTATTCAAAGTATGTACCTTGTGTGAACTTTGACATTTTTTGAAACTTTCGTGTGGTCATGTGACTCAGCAAATGATGAGATTTTGTAAATTCTTCACCTTCTGTCCCCTGCAGTCCTGTGCTGAAGTTAGTGTTTGCTGGTCTGCTACCCTCAACCTTCCTGTCTTCTTGTATTGTAGATGTATTTCTTTTTCTTTTGTTTTTCTTAAAAGATTTTACTTATTTATTTTTAGAGAGAAGGGAAGAGAGGGAGAGAGGAAGAGAAACATCAATGTGTGGTTGGCTCTTGCATGCCCCCTACTGGGGACCTGGCCAGCAACTCAGGCATGTGCTCTGCCTGGGAATCGAACTGTTGACCCTTTGTTTCAAGTGCTGGCACTCAGTGCACTGAGGCACACCAGGCAGGGCTAGATATATTTCTTATACATTGTAAACAGTTTTAAAATTTTTCTATGTGATGATTTTTGTCTGTTATTTGGATCATTTAGGTATTTACAGTTAAGGCAATTGCTGATGTTTTTTATTTGTATTGAACAGCTTCTCAGTATTTTTATGTGTTCTCTCATTTCCTGGCTCCTTTTCTCCATTCCATCTTTGGACCGATAACGGTTTTTATTATAACTCTTTTCTCTGCCTTATTAAAACCTATTATTTAGTATTTTACCCTCCTCCTAAGCAAGGACCTCAGATCCTTTTAACTTTGCCCTCGTTTTGATTTAAATGATCATGCTTTAAAATTTTACACTATCCTTTTTTTTTTAAGATTTAATTAATTTTTTTTAGAGAGAGAGAAAAAGAGGGAGAGAAACATTGATCGGTTGCCTCTCACAGGCATCTCGATCAGGGACCGAACCTGCAACCAGGCATGTGCCTTGTCGGAATCAAACCTGCAACCTTTTGCTTTGTGGGATGATGTCCAACTCACTGAGCCAACCGGTCAGAATGGACACATACATTTTTAACCATGAAAGGCATTAGTATTTATTGCATGTTTGTTTAGATTTTTTTCACATACTTAACACTGTAATTTTTCTCTTCCTTCCTGCACCTTTCACTTTCCACCTACTATTATGTTCCAGCCATCTGAGGAATAGCTCTTCATACTTTACTTTTCTGTGGTTATGAATTCTGTTTTTATGTTCCTGAAAATTTCTTTATTTCTCCTTCATTTTTGAAAACCACTATGCAGTGAGTTGTCTGCCAGCACTTTGTGCACACCATTCCACTGTCGCTCGGGTCACGTTATTTCTGCAGAAGCCGTCCGAGAGGGTGGCCGCCCGTCCACGCCGGTCAGTCTCAGCACTGCCCCTGGCGCTGCGTCTGAGATGGTCTTTCGTGTTTTCCCTGACACACATTTACGTGTGCGTAGACCTGTGCTCTGTAACATTATATCTTTGGGTCAGTGGGGCTTTTTATTTATTTATTTATTTTGTGTTTTATTTCTTTTCCTTCCCACCGTATGGCAGTATAACTGACCCACGACGCTGTGTGAGGTAAGGGGTTCAGTGTGGTAATTGGGCACATGGGTGTGCTGCAAACGGATCCCCGTGGTCAGACGTGTGAGCTAACACCAACGTCACCACAGCTGTGCTGGACCGGCTCTCTCTCCTGTACGCCTTTCCCCTTCCTGTTCACGTTCTCTAAACTTCAGCTCTGCAGTCTTCATTCTAGGTGTTTTTTACTCGTTGCCTCTTCATATGAGTCTCATCTGCTGGTAAACCTGTTCAGTGGGTTCTTCATTTGGTTGCCGGAGCACTTCTAGTCTTTCTGTTGTTTTCTTAACACAGTTTCTGATTCTCTGCTGAACTATTCAGTGTTTTACTTTTCTGAACATTTAAAAGTGGAGTTGTTTTAAAATCTGCATCTTGTAACTCTAATACCTGGAGCACCTGTGGGTCTTTTTGTGTTGTTGGTTCTTTCTGGTGGTTTTCAGTCATGGTCTTCAGAGTTCTCATGTACCACTGTGTACTGGACGTTATGTTTAAAAATCATTTCTCGAGTCAGTTTGAGGCCTAAGAGATCTCTCCAGAGATCGGGGGGAGGGTCGGCCTCTCCGGTAACTGGGATAGATAATTCTCCAGGCTTGCCTCGGTCCCATTGCATCCAGCGGTGTGGTTTCACTGGAGCCAGAATTTGCAGAAACCGTCAACCAGTCCTGCGCAGTCTGCCCTCCGTCTTGGGCTTCTTCCTGCTGGGATCTCAGCCCAAAGTCTGGGTTTCCTGTGGTCACCCCCTCCTCTGGTGGCGGGCTCTGGACTCCAGCTCCTGGCCTCCCCAAGACCCCTCCATGAGCCCGTCGAGAGTACCTGCGGGCTCTCCTTAGAAAGTGACACTCGCCCCAGGGAAAGACAGCCTCTCATCCTCAGTGCAGCACCCCTGGGTCCGTCCTCCCACCTCAGCCTCCCTCGGACCCTCGGGTCCTGGTCCCGTTATCCCCCGCCACCTCAGTAACTGATGCTTCTGAGATCCATTCACCTTTCAGCGTTGTCTGCCCCTCGCAGCTGTCCTCAGTGGGAGGAGTCTTCAGATTCACCCCCCAGTGGAAGAGGAAGCCCCTTGCACATTTGTTAGTGCTTTGCCTTGCAAAGGCATCTTCAGTAGGAGTGTTCCCTGTGAGCACGGCCGCTGGGCTCCTCCCCAGCTCGGTGTCGCCTGCCCTGGGTGTGTGCCTCTGGGTGCTCCCGGGAGGGCTGCGTGGCACAAACTACAGTGGAGTGTGAACTTCACCTCCTGATGGCTAGAGAGCGTCTTGCCTGGGTTTTTGAGAAGGCATTTTATTAGCTCCTTCCAGTGTGAAAGCTTCAGCGATGCTGTGTAGGAAGGAGCTCATCGCGGTGTGAAGCTCTTTGTCTCAGTGGCGAAGGCTCCACCGCGCTGTATTAACTAACACCATCTGGTCCCCACACACAGGGCAGTCGGCCATCTTCTGCGGCCGGGCCGGCAGGCAGCTGAAGCGGTGCCACAGCTGTCCGCCCGGAACGCTGCTGGACAGCTGGTCCCGCATGGTGAAGTCCCTCACTGTGTCATCCTCTGTGAACCAGGCCTCCCGGCTCATCGACGGTAGTGAGCCTTGCTGGCAGTCTTCTGGCTCACAGGGGAAGGTAGGGCCCCCTGCCCTCCCGAGCCTGTCAGCCCTCCACCCTCCCCCGTCGGCCCTTCCCCCTCCCCCTCACCTGTCGGCCCTCCACTCTTCCCCTCCCCTGTGGCCCCTTCTCCCTCCCCCT
>PVIA01002633.1:0-80047 GCA_004024845.1 Tonatia bakeri | reverse complement strand
TGACTGTGCCACCTGGTGTGCATTGTCAGAGACTTCAAACAGCACAGGTGACAGGTTTATCTCACCGGCCCGTTAACGAGTAGGGTGCTGTTTTCACTCCCCATCGTGAGCTGTCTGCTTCAGATTCCGCTCTGGTTAGAAATGTCTGTCATACGCCCTAGCTGACCTTGGGGGTGTTACTAGGTTTGCACTTACATGTGGGTCACACACTCTGGACCTTCAGGTCAGACGTGGGGAAGGGGCTTTCTCTCCTCCATGTGGACCCCCGTGCCCGCTGTTCGATGGCTGTGCGGGGCCTACCCTGGGTCCTGGTGAGCAAGTGAGCAAGTGAGCAAGTGAGGAAGTGGAGTGCTGTTACTTCTGCAAATGCAGAGGCTGGTTCTGCCTGCCATGCTATGTGATGTATTCTCAGGCTTCAGCTGAGTTAAATTTTTTAGAGGAGAAGGGAGGGGGATAGAGGGAGAGAAACATCAATGTGTGGTTGCCTCTCGTGTGCCCCCTACTGGGGACCTGGCCAACAACCCAGGCATGTGCCCTGACTGGGAATCGAACCCTTGATCCTTTGGTTCCCAGGCCAGCGCTCAATCCACTGAGCCCCACCAGCCAGGGCTTCAGTGGTACTATTGTAGCAGCTGAAATGTACTGACTGAGAATTCTCTTTAAGCACTGGATCCGTTTGGAGATTTTCCCCGACGTTCTCGTTCACCGACTGAAAATGACCGTGGACCCAGCGGACAGCAGCTACATGCCCTCCCTGGTCGTGGTGTCAGGTAGTGCGTGCGTGTGTTTGGGGACCCTCGTCTGTCAAACAGCAAAACTGGCCGGTCTGATCCCCTCTCCGCCCCCTTCCCTTCCAGGTGGGAACTCCCTGAATAACCTGATCGAACTGAAGACAATCAACATCAACTCCACGGACACCACCGTGCCCCTCCTGAGCGACTGCACGGAGGTAAGTGGGTGCGGCAGTGCCCCCTGGTGATGGTTTGCAGATGACAAGGAGCTGACCTCTCTGACCTTTTCCGCTCGGATGCTGAGCCCACCCCCCACTTTGCACTGTATTTACTTTAAACTTGGGCGTGTGCACCACTGTTCATGAGATCAGCTGGAAAGGGAAGCAGACACCTTACTTACACCCTCTCTCTGGTGAGAAGTGGCCACAGGGTGCCTGGCTGAGTTGCGAGGGGGCAGGCGGGCTGCTCTGCATGCTGGGGCAGCATTGTTCTTGACCGTGTCTGTCTGTGCACAATGGTTTTCTGGGACCGTAGGCCACATCACAGCTGTTTTTTTGTTTGCACACCTCCTGGCCTCCAGTGCCGGGCTCATTGTGAGGTGCTGAGCTGTGGATTGGTTTTGATGGGTGAGAAGGTGGTTTTCCAAACATGTCCAAGTGTGTGGTCTCTCTTGAGAACTCTGTCTGAGATGCTCAACGAAGGCCCTTTGAAACAGTGCCCTATACCACAGAGCGGCGAGACCGCCTCTCACATCTTCGGACACGGTGTCAGCATCATGGTGATAAACACATTTAACGTAATAGCAATTAAGACAGTGTTTTGTACTGTCAATATCATTGTCTCGTGAGGACAGTACTTGGTAAAATGATACTGGATAAAGATATCAAAGAATTGACTTTTATTTATCTAGTATTCAGTGAGTTTATTTTTAAAGAAGTAAACAAAGTTCAGCAATCATTATTTTTTAAGATTTTATTTTTTTAGAATTTGTTTTTAATTTATTTTTAGAGAGAGGGGAAGGTAGGGAGAAAGAGAGAGAGAGAAACATCAATGTGTGGTTGCCTCTCACACGCCCCCACTAGGGATCTAGCCTGCAACCCAGGCATGTGCCCTCACTGGGAATCGAACCCGTGACTGTTCGATTTGTAGGCCAGCACTTCATCCACTGAGCCACACCAGCCAGGGCTACCATTCATTATTATTTTTACTTTTGGTCTGTGCAAATAAAGGCAGACAAGGTGTGTTAACATGAAGGAAGCTGATGCACAGTGGTGGGTTAATCTGTTCAAGGGTGAGAGGTTGGTGACTTATATCTGGAGTTCATGGGATATGCCAGCTCCTTTCCTGAGGCCCCAGAGTTGATGGTCCAGCCTTATGTTACCTGGAGGCTTATTGTTTTTGTTTATTTTCTTTTAGTCTTCAGCAAATAGAATTGGGGGGCACCAGTCATTCCTGAATGTCGTTGAACCATGTTGTGACATACTGTCTGATTAATTAATGCCAGTGGTGTTAATAAATGAGCGCACTGGCAAATTATTAAAATGAAAGCTATTACTGAGTTTGTCTGGAAAAAGATACTGAATTTTAGTTCATTTTACTGTTTTATTAACGCTAGGCAACTAAATACTACTTGTCTAATGTATTAATTATAGTCCTGAATATTTTTGTATTTTAAGCAAGTCAACAGCTACAGAGTTAATTAAATCAATAATCAAGATTATCATTCATAAGAGATGCGTTAACTTTAATCCAGTCAACTTTCAGACAGCAATTTATTAGAGAATGTTTGCCGAGTATGGAATAGTGGACATCACGTGTATGAGATGTAGGAAGCATCTTGAATGACCAGAAAACTTGTAGCCCACTCTACGTCTCTCCGAGCCGCTCGAGAACGGGAATAGCCCTGGCCAGGGAATAGCCCTCAGCTGGTTAGCTCGTTACCCCGTACACCATAAGGTTGTGGGTTCGATCCCTGGCCGGGGAAAATACAGGAGGCAACCAGTCGATGTGTCTTTCTCACATTAGTGTTCCTCTTTCTTTCTCTGTCTCTCCCCCCAACCCCCACCTTCCTCTTTCTCTCAAATCAATAAAAACATACCCTCAGGGGAGGACTGGAAAAAAACCCCCAGAATATTACCATTCTGTGAAGCTACTGGACGTTGTAGCATTACCTTTCCTATAAAAAAGGCTTGTTATGGGGGTTTTCCACCACAACCAGGAAGGGAAGGTGTACTGCGTTCCCCATGAACCTAGCACCAGCTTCAACAGTTATCAGCATTTTCGAAAATCACGTTTCACTGTCTCCCTCCATCTGTCCCTCCCCCCATTTTTTTTTCCTACTGGACTCTTTAGAAGGAAGTCCCCAAGTGCTCTTATTTCAGGAGTGTGTGCTTGAGCATTCCTGTCTTGTAAGGACTAAGCAGTGTGGCCACATGGCCGTAGGCATGCCTCGCCGTCACTAACGTCCTGTGTTTCCTGTCAGTGTTGCGGTTTTCCAGGCACCGCATTCCTGCCCATTTGTGGTCCGTCCGTGGGAAGCATGATTCACATGGTACCTGCACTTCCCAGTCCATTTAACTCTCAATCCTCTTGCTTTTCCCCTGCCGAGGAGAGAAAGAGACTGTCTTTTCCTCCCGTAGAACTCCTCATTTCTCAGTTTGTGTTACGCATCCCGATAGTCTGGTTGAACTCTGCTTCCTGTGACGTGGTAGATAGACCCGAGGTCTGAGCAGGTCCCGAGGAGCAGTTGCTGGCAGCGTGTGCATCCCGTGGCGTGGGTCTGCTGCAGGAAGTCCGGGGCCAAGGGAGGGACGCTGTGATGCACACACAGCTGGGGCAGGGCGGAGCCAGCTTCCACCCGCGGGGGCAGAGGCATCGCAGACAGGTTGTGACTCCTCGGGACCCCAGTTCAAACAAACCAGCGACACAGACATGCTGATGAGACAGTCTGATCGCTGGCAGCATGTTCGGTGGTACGGGGGGATCCCATTTTGGCTGCAGTGGCAGCAGCGTGGAGGTATTGTCTGCCTCCTCATAGTGTGCAGTGCTGTTCACCACGGTTTCCAAGCCTGAAACTCCCTGAAGATAACCCACACCTGAACACAGTCGGTCGTGTCTTCGTGGCTGTTCAGCTACGTGATGGAGTCACAGGGCTCCTTGTACTGTTCACTCTAATTTATAGATACATATTTTTGTTACATTTTAAAAATTACGGAGGCTCTGTGAACTTCTTGGCCTTGACCTTCTTTCTTAATACATCTTGGTTCGAGAAAGCTTTAAGACGTGCGGTGAGGTTCTCAGAGTGTCTCATTGTCGTGAGAAAACCTGCGTGAGTCCCACACCCTGGGGAGTTGGCTTCTTCTGAAAGCCGGCCCCGCGCCCATGGCTGGACGTTTCCTCGCTGGCTGGATGTCTCCCGGACAGACATCCGGCAGCTCTAACGTCAGGCATACTCCACGTCCGAAGCATCCTGCCCTCTGCTGCAGGCGCCAAATGGACCGGACCTGTCCTCCTCAGCAGTCTGCAGCTCGCCGTGTCTGTGTCTAGTACCACAGGTACATCGAAATCGCCATAAAGCAGTGCAGGAGCTCTGGCATCGACTGCAAGATCCACGGGCTCGTCCTGCTGGGGCGCATCCGCCCGGAGGAGGAGGACCTGGCCACTGTGCCGTTCTTGGCCTCGGACAACGAGGAGGAAGAGGACGAGAAAGGCAGCAATGGGAGGTGAGAGGCGCTGGGTTCTGCTGCTGCTGGTTCCCTAACTGGCACTCCCACACGCAAATACTGAGTCGGGGGTCTCCTAGGCAGAGGGGACGGACACCCACGGGCACAGTAGACAAGTGTGGGTGCGCTCACGTGAATGATCATTCAGTTAATTTCAGGGACATGTGGAGTGTAGGAAACGCGTTATGTTTAGAAAAATCCCATTAAAAAGGGAACTAAACACGTTTAATTATTCTACTTGAAATATCACTTCTAATACTTCAGTGTATGTATACTTATTTTTTTTCATCTGTCCCTAATTGTGTTTTCCTGTGGACATGATGTGGTATGGCGTATGTTTCAGAGCCGTCTTTGCTCAGTGTTTTATGGCTCGCTTTTGAATTTAGGAAATGTGTTGTGATAAAACACATGTGACAGGGTTTCCCAGGTGGACCGTGTGGAAGCGTGCAGCCCAGCGTCATCACGCATGCTCACGCTGTTGCCGCCATGGCCTTCCGCACCCTGGTGTCGGCTGTGTGGTGTTATCGGGGCGCAAGGTCTCCTCTCCCAGTGCCCTCCCGTTTCCTCCCCCGAGTTGGTGACTGGTGTGGGCACACGCTCCCCACGTCTGCAAGGCGCCTGCCGTGGGATGGCCCTGCTTTCTGTCTGTGGGTGCCCGGGGTGTGGGGGGCGCACAAAGTGGGATCAGAGAGACTCACACACAGCCAAGTGGCCTCGAAGCCACCGGTGCACACCAAGGGGGAGCCCTCGGTGCTCTGAGGCTGCCAAGGAGCCTTGATGTGTCGGAACAGGGAGAGGTCTCTCCACAGGCAGACCCTGGGAAAGGTTGGTTATCAGAGTGCAGCAGGCGGGGCGGGTGTGCCTGGCCAAGGAGCGGCCTGCACTGAGGATTGGAGAGCCAGTCGGGTTGCTGGGTTTGCTTGCGGTGGCTTCCCTTCCCAGGTGTGGATGCGGGATTGAGGGGGAGGAAGGGCTGTCTGAGCCCCCCTTGTCTCCCAGCAGCGAACAGCGACCCTCACCGTCCTCAGGTAAGTTGTATTTCTCTAGTCGAGTTGCCGGAAGTGGAATTGCAGAGTCAGAAGATAAGTGGAGTCTGTCGCTCTGTGTCACTGTACATCGAGGACGTGGCTGCCTCCCCCACTGCTGTGGGGCACTGCGGCTGACCTGCCACCCGCCGCTCCCCCATGTGCGGCCTCAGTCCTGTGTCTTCTGCCAAGAAAGTGCTCTGTGTCACGAGTGGCGAGAGCTGTGGTCGTGATTGAGGGATTTCTCAAGGGCCCTGTGATTGTGGGTCTGGGTCCTGTCTTGTTTTATTCTGAAACCTCTGCACAGCAGTTGGAAAGGAAAGTGTGTGTGATGCCACCTCACCTAGAATCAGCGTAACACTGTCTGATACACTTCAGACTGATGGTAGCTACGTACGTGAGTTAAGGAAAATGCCAGTTTACTTAAATAACTCATGGGGTTTTCTTAGGAGAAAGGATCATAGATTAGCATTTTCTTTCTCAACAGCTATTCAAATGAACTGGGCAAATGTGATCAGTGCATGAACTGCAGATGTGAATTCACCAAAAACTCATTGATGACATTTTGACCTGACAGATTACAGTAACGAAAGAATTTCTAGATATTTGAATGTAATTTCTTTTCTGTGGGGTATCATTCAATCGCTGATAACTGGAGGGCGAATGGGTGGTCCAGGCCATCTCCCGTGAGTGGGGCAGCTCCTACCTGGGTTGTGTCCACAGTGACTACCGCTGGCCCCATTCCAGCTGGTCGGTGTGCAGGTGGCACCAGTCACCGTATGTCTGGAGTAGTACTCCTGGCGTCCTGTGCGTATTTTCAGCGAAAAACGTGTTCTGAGATGTTTCAGGTAACTGCAGTGTGCATGGGCTCACTCTCCAGTGCCTCATATCTGATGAAAGAGCTTTCCTATATTTTTTTAATCCCCAAGCCATAAAAATTTGACCTTTAAAGTCAATGTTAAAGAAACTTACCCATCTAGAACCTGCTCAAGCCCTGGGCTTCCATCCTGGCTTACAAAAGTAGAACAAAGCAAGTAAAAGCCAGGAAGGACACACGGAAACAGCACGTGGTCAGCACCTGGCATCAGACCATCCACCTGGAAGATGCAGCCCTGTCCCACACACTTCATGGCCCCACTCGTTCCAGACCAGGAGTGCTCTGTTGGTTAGGCCTGCAGCCCACTTCGGCGGGCGAGGGGAGGAGCCTCTGGTTGGTGGGGCAGGGAGGTGGGGCCTCAGCCCAGCTGGCCTGTGGTGCGGGCAGACGGTGAAATGGAAGAAAGTGGTGTTTTGTGTTAGAGTGCCTCGGAGGTCATGTTGTGACATCTGCTACATTATTTCTTTTGGGGGGTTGGGGAGATGACCAGGCACAGTGCCAGCCCCAGTGGTGACTCCTGGGCCACTTAGCCAGCGTTCTCTGCAGTCACACCTTTGTGTGTGTGGGGGGGGGGATGACAAGGTGACAGGCAGGGGCTGCTCTGAGCCTGGGCACAGCTGCTGGGTCCAACATGGTGTGTCACAGAAAGGTCGCCACCCAAACAACAGGTGGAAACGACAGTTTGGTGTTAAAAGGCAGCAGGCAGAGCCTGCGGAACACTAATGCCTGTGTTTGCTGTAGCGTTTACTGTGCTGAAAGAAGACGTGGAGGAGTTCTCATGGTGATGGGCAAACTGGGCGCATGCGCAGCAGCTTTCCTGTGATTTTAAAGGTGCCCGAACGCTGACGGGCTCTGTCCGTGTCCCTTCCCTCCGGCAGCCTCGTCAGGAAGAGGGCGGCAGGGCTGGAGTCGGCGGCCACCATCAGGACGAAGGTGTTTGTGTGGGGGCTGAATGACAAGGACCAGCTGGGCGGCCTAAAGGGCTCCAAGGTACGTCCCTGCGGCCGAGCTGCCCTGGTCCCGGAGGCCCGCCGACAGGCCTGCCTCCTCTATGGCGGTTTTCAAATCGGCTCTCCAGAGTAATCCTGCCGTGGACTCACAGGCTCTGCCCAAGTTTCGGGAAAGCCTCTGTTTTGGGCAAATAGTGCACTTTAGGTCTAGTTGCATTGTTACTGTTTTATAAACTAGAAGATGCAGTTTTGAAAAGATTTGATGAGCACATAGAAGATAATTATAGTTTGTAACTGTGTTGATCTTGCCTTCGAAATGTGCACAGTTTGCTCACCGTGAACGGAATAGCAGGTAAAAGTGCAGAGGTGAGCGCGACGTGATTCAGTGACTTGCTGCCACAGAGGGTGCCTCTGAACAGGCCTGGAATCCAGTGTCCCTTCTGTTACTCAGGGTCTCTCACCTGGGGAGTCACAAACCAGTGCCTGCCATTCCCAGTGCTGGGAGCAGTTCCTCTGTGGCTGGGCCATCGCAGGATTTCCCATCACCTGCTTTGTGGGGATGCTGGGCAGGAGCGTTAGAACATACTTATTTGAGTCTGTTCTTTCAAGCACAACCCATTTGTATCTTTATTTGCACAGCACTGGACCCACTCAGAGGTGGGCAGGGGCAGCAGTCCCCGAGAGCCAGTGGTGGTGGTGGGGCAGCTGGGGGTGTCCTGAGGACATGCCCGTGTCGGCATGGGCCCGGGAAGGAGAGGTATAGCGCCCCCTAGGGGTTGTGGTGCAAACCCTCTGCCACCCTCCTAGTGACTTTAAGACAGTTCCTGCTGCAGGAGCGGGAATAGGTCGCTAAGGACTCTGAGAATTTTAAATTCACTCAGATGCATGAGAACAGGAAATCTAACCTTTCCAGAGGTACCAGAGTCAGTAAGAATAAGCAGGACACAACCTGAGATGCAGTGTACTTTATCAGATGTTCGTTTACATCTTTACATTACATGTGTTCATCTTTCACCTGTAATTACAGAGGGGTTTAAATGTACCATGTAGAGAGACTAGGTCCTTGTCCCGGCATCCCCGTGTCCTGGTCCTAGCGTTCAGCAGTCACCAGCAGATGGTCACGGCTTCCCTTTTGTTTTCTACACACCCCACCCCTGTTCATTGTAGAGTAAACCTCAGAACCTCGTCTCATCCTTAAAACACTTCAGTGTGTATCCCTAAGAGAAAATAACGTCTAGTTAATGTCTTCGTGCAAGCTAACAGTAATTCCTTGTATCATCTAATAAGGCTACTTGTAATTTTAAAAGTGTAAGTGAAATGATCTTTTTTCTCCCTCTGCTGTCACGGAATCTCCTGTTCCAGATAAAGGTCCCCTCGTTTTCCGAGACACTGTCTGCGTTGAACGTGGTTCAGGTGGCCGGCGGCTCTAAAAGCTTGTTTGCAGGTACGGTTGCTCCAGTGTTAATGTTTCTGGGAGTTGTGCTTAGTGCTGAGAAACAGTTGCCACGCGTGAGAGGTGAGACCTGTCCCTGTTCTGCTTCCTGCAGTGACCCTGGAGGGGAAGGTGTATGCCTGTGGAGAGGCCACCAACGGCCGGCTGGGGCTGGGCATGTCCAGTGGGACTGTGCCCATCCCACGCCAGATCACGGCGCTGAGCAACTACATGGTCAAGAAGGTAGCTGTGCACTCAGGTACCGGCCCGGGGCTGCCGCCTGCGCGAGGGTTGGGGGCCTGCTGCTCGTGCTGTGCCAGGGACTGGGGCCCTTCTGCCAGCGACAGCCCCCAGGGGTGGCTTCCAGTCTGGGAGCCCCGGGCTCAGCATCACAGCCAGAGCCTTTGAAACCATCCCAGGTTGTGCCTGGAGGTGCGTTCTCTGTCCGGGAAGGAGCCTGGAGGTTCCTGGAGTGCGCGTGTGCCCCAGTGATGAGAGCAGTCCTTTCAAAGATCATGGGTCTGTGCGGGGGCTGAGGGTCGTAGCCTCCTAGCAGGTGGGGGTCCCAGCAAGGCGCGTGTTTGCTTTCCCTGTGACCCCCTGGGGGTGGGTCTGGGGCCAGTACGGCAGCTCCATGCCCAGGTGGAGCAGGCCCCCTGGTACCTCCTCACTGCCAGACCCCCCCCCCCCACCTGAAGCTCTTTTCCACAAGCCGCACTTGTCTCTCATCTCTATCTCCATCCTCTCTGGGCCAGGGGGTCTGGGAAGTGTAGTTTCTTTCTTTCTTTTTTTTTTTTAAAGATTTTATTTATTTTTAGAGAGGGAAGGGAGGGAGAAAGAGAGAGAGAGAGACACCAATGTGCGGTTGCTGGGGGCTGTGGCCTGCAACCCAGGCATGTGCCCTGACTGGGAATCGAACCTACGATGCTTTGGTTTGCAGCCCGCGCTCAATCCACTGAGCTACGCCAGTCAGGGCGGGAAGTGTAGTTTCTAGCTGAGCACCTTGTTGCTCTCTTACATGGGTCCTGTGGTAAGGAACCTGGCGTGATGTGTGGGGGAGACCTCGGGGCCCAGGAAATGGCAGGGATGCTGGTGACTCCCTGTGGGGGTGGGTGGGCTGGAGACGGGTTCTTGCCTTGACGTGTCTGGGAGGAGCCGGGTGCCCTGCCTGCACAGGGTGGCATTTGGCCTACGTGGGTCCTGGCTGGGGAGCAGTCCTCACCGGCTCAATTGCCCTTGCACTTGAGGGTTTGCCTGACGACAGGCATCCTTCCTCCTGTGTGTCCTTCTGAAATTGATCTTGACGGATTTCACATAGCAGCAGTTCTATTAATAAAGAACATGATTTTGCTGCTGCTTTGCAAGTGAAATTATTTCTAGGATCTCACCCTTGTAGTTTAGTAAAAGTTCACTTATGTTATGCATTCCGCCCCCCTGAAACATCGGTCCCGTTTTTCACTCATTTATCTAACATGTGTTCTTTGAGTGCCTCCTGCATGCCAGGCAGAACAGGAGGCTACCCGGGACCCCCGAGTACCTGCCTCTGACGGCTGCACCCGTGTGCATGTTGCAGGCGGCCGGCATGCCACGGCGCTCACCGTCGATGGGAAGGTGTTCTCCTGGGGGGAAGGCGACGATGGCAAGCTGGGACACTTCAGCAGGCTGTAAGCACGACCCCCCCCCCCCCATCGCTTGCTAATCCAGCCCAGTACCGGTGGGGTGGTCATGGCCAATGCCTATTGATCGTTCTCACTTGGAAAAGTAAACAGTGGGGGGGCGGGGTGGTGACTGATGGGAAGTGAACCTAAAATGTATTTGGAACATAACCCGGGAGCGTGGCTTTGCCTTGCACGGTCTGTGTTGAGGTGTGCCCGTATTTAAGTGGATCTGTAGATGTCATTTTCTGCCCCCTTTAAAAACAAAGCCGGTCGATCACAGGGAGTGTTGTCCGAACTTGCTCTAGGAACTGCGACAAGCCACGGCTGATCGAGGCGCTGAAAAGCAAGCGCATCCGGGACATCGCGTGCGGGAGCTCGCACAGTGCTGCGCTCACGTCCAGCGGGGAGCTCTACACCTGGGGCCTGGGCGAGTACGGGCGCCTGGGCCACGGCGATAACACGACGCAGCTGAAGCCCAAGATGGTGAGTATGGCTGTGTCTGTCGCTTACGGAACGCCTACCGTGGTGGATTTCTAGAGAACATCAGGTTCGAGTCTGAGAAACTCTGTGCAGACTTTGTGTGATGGATGGGCTTTCGGACCAGCTCGGTGCCTGGCCTGACCCTGTTCTCCCGTTTGTGGTCGAGCAGGTGAAGGTGCTGCTCGGGCACCGAGTGATCCAGGTTGCCTGCGGAAGCAGAGACGCGCAGACCCTCGCCCTGACCGACGAAGGTGCGGCGCCCCACCCCTGCGCGCCCCGCCCCTGCGCGCCTGCCTGCTTGGAGGTGGGGACGTGGGCGGACTCTGGGCTGAGGTGTCTCTTCCTTAAACCTAGGCTTGGTCTTCTCCTGGGGCGATGGCGACTTTGGGAAGCTGGGCCGGGGAGGAAGCGAGGGCTGCAACGTGCCCCAGAACATCGAGAGGCTGAACGGGCAGGGCGTGTGCCAGATCGAGTGCGGCGCCCAGTTCTCCCTGGCGCTCACCAAGTCCGGCGTGGTGTGGACGTGGTACGTGCGAGCCCGCCGCCCCGCGTGCCTGCCTGCCGTGCGGCTGTGCGCCCTGTCCCATGCCCACCCCAGGCCTGGGGGGGGGAGGCTGGTACCCTTGCCCCATATCTATTCCAACTTGGGGTCACTGGTAGTATTACAGCAGGAGATTCCTACTGTAACTGAGTTGTTTGCACACCCACACTGAGGACGTTTTAGTCCTGTGTGTCTCTCCTGGTGGGGCAAGGTGCGTGTGAGGTGGCCTCGGCTTTCTCAGAATCCCGGGGATCCCACGGGTGGAAGACGGAGTTCTGGTTTATTTTTTCCTGAAAGAGTTCAGGAGCACGGCACCCCACCGACGGGGACAGCATGAGGGGCTTAGCAGGAGTGTCATGCCCCGGGGGCAGCTTAGAAAGAAGGACACCTGTGAGACAGGACCTGTCAGAGGCATTTGAGGTTGTCTGCCCTGTTTTTGATCTCTGTACACGAAAACCTGTATCAGTGACTTTAATGTTGGGAAACACACTCGGGACCTTGCTGGAGAAGAGAGGAGCACTGATTTCCAGCGTCACGTCAGAGAGCTCGGGCGTGGCAGAGGGCATCTTCTTGTGGCGCGTCACCAGGCTGCCACCACATCCTGACGTGCACTGTCCACTCCCCGCAGGGGCAAGGGGGACTACTTCCGGCTGGGCCACGGCTCCGACGTGCACGTGCGGAAGCCGCAGGTGGTGGAAGGGCTCAGGGGGAAGAAGATCGTGCATGTGGCCGTTGGGGCCCTGCACTGCCTGGCGGTCACGGACGCGGGGCAGGTAAGCTGGGGCTGGGATGGGTCCTTGTGTCAAAGTGTTAACTTGCCATGGGGTGGGGTGTGTCTCACGCTTGATGGACCAGGAGCTGGGCTGTGTCCGTTTGGTTCCTGTGTGTGTCTGCCCCGTTGTCAGTGCAGTGGGGACACTGGGAAAGTGTCCCTTACCAATGCATGTTGTAACAGAGTGGGCTTTCTGACTGAGGTCCCAGGGGAAGTGTGAAGAGATTCCCACTGAGGGCCCTCCTGCTGCTAAGGTAGGAGCCATATTTTACTTCATCGACAAATAGCCGGTGGGGAAATGGACGCGCTTCATCCCAGAAAGAGTGGTCCTCCTCAGGTGTTTTCCAGCCTCTTCCGCTTTGACAGGCCCTTCTGCCATGGCAGGCTCATGGGCGTTACATTGTTGAGATTCATGTGTGACGACAAATTAGCACACTGGGTTTTTTTTCAAAGACTTTATTTATTTATTTTTAGAGAGAGGGGAAGGGAGGCAGAAAGAGAGGGAGAGAAACATCAATGTGTGGTTGCCTCTCACGTACTCCCTACTGGGGACCTGGCCTACAACCCAGGCATGTGGCTTGACTGGGAATTGAACTGGCGACCCTTTGGTTCGCAGTCCGCACTCAACCCACTGAGCCACACCAGCCAGGGCAGCACACTGGTTTTTAATCAAAATGAATGAAAAGTCAGCTATAGCTTCTGTTCTGTAAAACCAAGAAGGGAATTGTGTGAGTCCCCCATTATCTGTGGAGGGTGTGCTATAAGCCCCCCCCCTCCGGGCACTGGAGACTGTGGGTCGTACTGAGGCCTGTATGTGCAGCGGGTCCTTGGATAACGTTGCAGTAAGTGTGATTTTGATGTAACATCGATGAGGGAGAAAATCGGCTTTTGGCCTGATCCACTGTCTGTGTGCAGTGCTCCCCATGTCTGACCAGGTGCTCCCACATCCCAGAGATAGGCATATTAGGTTCAATGACATGTCGGAATTGTTCCCGTCTCAGCCGGTGAGTGGCCCTGTGATGGACTAATGTCCTGTCCAGGGTGGGGCCCCGCCTTGCGGCCTGAGCTGCTGCGAGTGGCTCTGGACGCAGTTGGCCAAGGGTAACTGAGACTGTGGAAAGCAGAACCGTGTGTAAGGGGGACTACTGCTGTACTTGAAAACTGAGCATATTGTTTATTATCATTTTCCCTTGCAAATAAAGGGAAAAATAGCTCTGGTCGGGTGGCCTAGTTGGTTGGAGCATTGTCTTGTACCCCAAAAGGTAGCGGGTTTGATCCCCAGTCAGGGCACAAACCTGGATTGTGTGTTCGATCCGTAGTCTGGGTGCATGTGACAGGCAACCAACCAGTGTTTCTCACATGGATGTGTGTCTCTCTCTCCCTCCCCATCACTTTCTCTCAAATCATTAAATATTGATTTAATCGGGTGAAGATTGAAAACAAAACAGGTTAGGAAAAAATAAGTTACTACATTTATGAAGAGGAGACCCACTCCTTCCTCTAACGAAGCAATAGATGTTATTAAGTCAATGATCATTTGTAGTCATTGGCAAGATTTTTCAAGTTGAAACAGAATGTTCTGAAATGCAGAAAAATTCTGGCTCTCTCCCCTAACAGGTATATGCCTGGGGGGACAACGACCACGGCCAGCAGGGCAACGGCACGACCACCGTGAACAGGAAGCCCACGCTGGTGCAGGGCCTGGAGGGCCAGAAGATCACGCGGGTGGCTTGCGGGTCGTCGCACAGTGTGGCGTGGACGACGGTCGACGTGGCAACACCTGCTGTCCATGAGCCCGTCCTGTTCCAGACCGCTAGGGACCCCTTAGGTGCTTCCTATTTAGGTAATGCCGGTTTGTATTTTCTGACTCCTTCCGTATGGTACGGCAGTGTCGTAGCAAGTTTAGAGCGCCCGCCTGGTGCCCTGTGAGTTATGAGATCTTGTCCTGTGACCTGTGGAGCAGGCGCTGGGCTAGGCCGTCGCTGTCTTCCCAGCCTGCGTGCTGGGCCTGGGCCTGTCTTTTGTGCAGCTCATTTGATGACTGTGGGCAGCTTCCCGCTCAGAGGCACCCGTCAGCTTCTGCTGCACCCTCAGCTGGGGTGCACGGGACAGTTCACATCCCCAGGGCGTTCCTGGGCAACCCTCTCCTCTTGGGTCCTATCCTGTGAACTGCAGCCACAGGGGCCTTGCTCACTCAGAGCTCTACCTCTTGTGTTCATGACACTGCCGTCTCCCCATCCCCCTTGGCAGTGAGCTGAGACCTGCGTCTAGGAAGACTTTACCGGGATCATCATTTTTTTTTTTTTTTAAGAAAAGATTTTATTCATTTTATTTTTAGAGAGAGGGAAAAGGAGGGAGAAAAAGAGGGAGATAAACATCAATGTGTGGTTGCCTCTCACACACCCCCCTACTGGGGACCTGGCCTACAACCCAGGCATGTGCCCTAACTGGGAATCGAACCAGCAACCCTTTGGGTTTGCAAGCCTGTGCTCAATCCACTGAGCCACACCAGCTGGGGCTACTGGGAGCATCTTGTCTTCTTGCCATTGTTTTAGATTCATAGCCTTGCACTTCAGTGGTAAGTACATATGGGTAGTTATTGTAACATTTTTGTGGTTTGTACATATAGCATATATTGTTATGAATGAATTTTGCCAAAGTACCTACATTGTTTTGCAATGACAGTGAACTTCTGCTGGAAATAACTTCATAGAAGTTATAGAAGTGTAAATAAGATAAAATAAATGCGTTCTTTGTACTCCAAGAAGTCACTGATGAACCTACCACCTCACCTGTGAAATACCAAAATGCAGACTGCATTGTATTTTGAAACTAAACTGAAAGATTTAAATCACAGAAATGAACCAACCGTGACCTTCCAAACTGGACCCAAAGTCTCATTCCGTCTGCAGGCGTGCCTTCTGATGCCGATTCCTCTGCTGCCAGTAATAAGATCAGCGGTGCGAGCAATTCCAAGCCAAATCGTCCTTCTCTTGCCAAGATCCTGCTGTCCCTGGACGGCAACCTGGCCAAGCAGCAGGCCCTGTCCCACATCCTGACCGCGCTGCAGATCATGTACGCCAGGTAGGCTGCCAGCCGGCATTTGAGATCCTGCAGTCACGTGAGCTGGGGGGTTTGTCCTTTGTTTGATGGATCAAGTGTCTCAGATAGTGTGGTGTTACTGTCTTTAAATAATGCGAGTTTTAGGTGACATGCGCTTTGGTGCTTGAAATTTGAATCAGAAAATCAGGTTAAGGTAGATTTGCACGTGGAAGTACATTAGGCATGCATCTGTGGGGGCAGAGGAAGAATTCGTTGACACTGGTTCTTAGCGGTGTTCAAGGCTGTTCGAAATCCCCTTCGTTCAAACTCTCAGGAGGGCTGAGGGGTGGTAGTGGGTGTTCTCCAGCCTCAGGGGTCACCAACTCTCAGTGGGTCGGGGTCATGGGCCTGACGAGCAGGCGAGAGTGCTCCCAGGAACGGCAGTCGCAGGCCACAGGCCACTCGAGAGCATGGGGGTCCTCGCCGCCGCCTGCGAGGCACCCCTGGGATGCGGCTCTGCCAGCCCAGGAAGATTGTGCGGGGAAATCGGGAGACTCACTCCACTCTCACTGCTATGATGGGCAGAATTTCTCCTGTTATGACCATGGGCATTCAGATGTTCCATGTTTTTCCAGAACTTTTATGTGTATCCTGTGCAAACGAGGGAATCCCTTGGGTAGTGCCTGGCCAGTCTCTGGCCTGCTGCCCTCTGCTGGGGTGGGCAGCTGCCCCAGGCCTCGCTTTCTCTCCTGACAGGGATGCTGTGGTGGGGGCCCTGATGCCGGCCGGCATGATCGCCCCAGTGGAGTGTCCCTCGTTCTCGCCCTCGGCACCCGCTTCCGACGTGTCGGCCCTGGCCAGTCCCATGAACGGAGACGAGTGTGAACTGACCGCTGACGTGGAAGAGAGGCTGAGTCCCAGTCCATGGCAAGAAAAGCGAGGGGAGGTAAAAATAAAGACAGGCAGTGTTAGAGCGGAAAGGGGAAGGGCCAGGGAATGCTCGTCATTCTGTCACTTAATTCAGAGTGTCTTCCTGCCTGCTGCTGTGATTTGAGGCTTGAATTAGTAAATATTCTATACCCTAGCTGGTGTGGCTCACTTGGTTGGAGCATTGTCTCAGAAACTGAAAGGTCGCAGGTTCCATTCTCGGTCAGGGCTCATGCCTCCTGGGTTCTGGGTTTGGTCCCCTGTGAGGGCATGTACAGGAGGCATCTGAGTGATTGAAGTCTTTCTCTCACATCCACCTTTCCCTCCCTCTCTCTCAATCTCCCATCCCTTCTCTCTAAAATCAGTAAGAATATCCTTGGGTGAGGATAAAAGAAAAGAAAATATTTTATTTAAAAAGAGTTTTTAGCATGTAAATGGAACTAGATTTATTCTTTTAAAAAGTTGCATGTCCTGGCTGGTGTGATCAGTGGATTGAACACAAGCCTGCAAACCAAAGGGTCACCAGTTCGATTCCCAGTCAGGACACATGCCTGGGTTGCGGGCCAGGTCCCCAGCAGGGGGCTCGAGAAAGGCAACCACACACTGATGTTTCTTTACCTTTTTTTTTCCCTCCCTTTTCCTCTGTTTAAAAATAAGTAAATAAAATATATATTTTTTAAGTTGCTATGCAAGTCCACAGTCTTGCAATTCTTGCAGCCTTGTAGCTCATAAAGCCAAAAGTGTTTGTAACTAATTTTGGGGACAATCCAGCGTGAAGAAATGTGAGCTCATTTGTCTTCCTCATGGGACCTGTTGTGAATAGCCCCGGGTTTCCCTGGGAATGCAGAGGCGCCCAACTTTGCAGGGCTGCCCCTAACCCTGCTGGGCAGGGGGATGTCAGTAGCACAAGTACCTAGTCATTGCCGTAAACCTGGGAACATTCCAGATGGCGGGGGGGAGGAGGGGTGGTCAGGTAAGGCTTTTGGGAGGCATGTGGGAACTGTGCCACGCTGCTGAGTTTTTGCTCTTCCTGTGTATTTTTAAAACTAGATTCTCTTCTCCGAGGACGCTGTCACCCCTTCTGCAGTGACCCCGTCTGCCTCCTCAGCTTCTTCCCGGCCCTTTATCCCAGTGACTGATGACCTAGGAGCTGCCAGCATCATTGCCGAGACCATGACCAAAACCAAAGAGGTCAAGGGGCTTCTTGAATATTTTCTCTTGAAATAACCTCACACATGTGAGAGGGTGGCGGGAGTAGCACATAAAATAGGGTGCAGCATCTCCTGGAGTCACGGTCCCCTGTGTCCCCGGGTGCCAGCAGGCCCGCTCCATGGGTGGTAGAGCCAAGGGCACAGCCCTCCCCCTTAGGGCAGCAGTGCGTGTCCCTCTGGTCAGGATGCTTAACACTCCCACCCACACAGGCTCTGCCCCTCGTCCCAACTGTAACTTTTCTAGGTCTAGGGCTCCCCCTTCCCCGGTGTGTCTCTAGTATTCGCACTGGAACGGCTTCTCTGTGCACCCCTTTGGGGTCTGCGCTTTGCTGCCTTGCCACCTCACTGGTGCTGTTCGTTTTTGCCACTTGCCGCGGAGTGTGGGCCAGGCTTCTCCACTGGGGGTCAATGAAAGCCTGCCATGGGGAAGTATGCCCCAGGAGACACTGTGAGCCCATGAGAGCACCTGCTTCCTCGTGGCGTCTCACCCACTGGTTTTCGGGAGCTACTGATGAGTGCAGCTGAACGCATTGTCGCTGGGGTAGCTGTCACAGGGTGGTGCTTCCAATTTCATCATGCCCTTGGGACTACAATTGTTGTCCGTCTTCTGTAAGGGAGAGCTTTCCCTCCTCGTTTTGTGTCTGTCTGTCTTGGTGCAGAGTCATGGGATCCTATTTAATACATGACTATCATTATTTGGCAACCAAATTGTCCCAGACTTAGCCACTGGGAGCCCCACTTGGCTGATTCCTTGTCTTTCTGACGTGTCCCCGTAATTGTGTGAAACCCTCCTTCCGTGTGATGCCATAGTGCATTCCAGACTCACCTTTCACTGTCACGTCCCTGCTGGGGATCAGCCATTTCTCTCTGGAGCCCCGGCTCCTTCTGATGGGTCGTAAGCTTTGGAGACAACATCAGGGCCCTTGGGGCGGCTCCCCGGGCACGTGAGCACTGGCATCTCCCTCTGCGTCCTCTCTAGAGAGGGAAAACTGCGGCTGGGACAAACCAAGGCTTCAGCACCATTTCGGTGCCGCAGGGTTTGACCAGGCCATCGCCCTTTCTGTACTTGGGGCGTGTGTCCCTTTTATGTGTCCCTTTTATGGGCAGGTTGGCTGTTCTGTTGAGGATTTTTCACCTGCCTTGTAAGGAATGCTGATCTGTAGTTTTTTTGTGTGTGTGTTTTTGTGATGTGTTTGCCTGATTTGGGTACCAGGGTGATACTGGCCTCACCGAAGGAGTTGGACAGTGTTCCTTCCTTTTCTGTTTTTTTTTTTTTCCCCCAGAAGAGCTAGAGAATTGATGTTAATTCCTCTGTAAGTAGTTGGTAGCATCTGTCCCCCTACATGGTGCCCATCACTCTCTGAGTGTTGTCCCGGCTCCTGCCGCAACACAAAACTCTGGGCTCAGCAAGTTGCTTCCCACTCCAGCACAAAAATCAGATGTTTCTGCACGAAGTCTAGTTCTTTTTAGTGGTGGATGGTATTTGGCAGCTCAGATTTGGGCCTCTGTGTGCTCATTGTTATCGGGGTCTTGCGTTCACAGTCTCTCTTAGCCGACAGAGCTGGGGAAAAACTGTGTGGGTGCCCATGTCATAGTAACGCATCAGTACATTAATATCCTCCCGGAGGCTCCTGTGTGCTGGGCAGCAAGGCTGGGGGCAGCTGCCTGGCAGGACATTCTCAGGGGGTGCACTGGGGCCGTGATGCCACCCCAGGCAAGCACATGCCTCCCTTCCTCTGCTGTAGGGGAGAGGGGGGTGTCAACATGAGGTCACTGCCATCTAATACCAACAGAAACCCCCCCATCTAGGGTACAGTAAAAAGATAAACTTTATTCAGGAACTTTAAACAGGAAATACAGTCTCCAAACCTGAGACAAAGGGGAGGCCCGTTTCTATAGAGAACGTTCCCACCCTTGCCCCTGATTGGTCCATTTTATGCAAATGAGGAATCCAAATTTACATAGTTTCATTGGTCCATGTGGCACTGTCCTGATTGCTCTGAATCACAACTCCTGATTGGTCATTATGGGGTGCTCTGATTGGTTGGCAGAGATGCAAATGAGAATCTGTTGGTGCAGCACCAATTGATGGGGCAGGTCTCAGCCCATTGGTTGAGATACGACACCAGGAGCTCCTTTATAAGGTTGGCTCGGTGGTGGGGAGGAACATAGTGGGGTGGGGGCAGGGAAGCTGGCAGCTGTGTCTGTGGCTCTTCCCTGAAAGGCAGCGTGTGAGGGAGATGTCTCCGTCAGCAAAGACCTCTGGGCTCTGCTTGTGACTTTGGGCCTAGTTGACGATAAGGAGTGCTTTTTGGCAGATACTATTTCTTCCAAGATCCACAGAGATAAATGAAGATTCTTACTTTATTTTTGCATGCCAGTGAGTCACTTCAAATAAAATTCTAGGCAAGAATTATGAGGAGGATCTAGACAAACTATACGAAAATACCGAGTACAAGTATAGTTGCTAGAAAATGCCCAGGCCTATCTTACGGGCGGGGATAGACTTCACATGCATGACCTCGTCGCCAGCCTGCCGTGCCAGGAGCGCCTGTGAGATGAACTTGGTCACAGTGTAATTTGTCCTTTCTTTATAGGTTAAGCATCCCTTCTGACAAATGCTGTTACTAATTCATAAAGTTAATTGGTCTTAGAAATAGTACGTGGTGGCAGAGATTTTAGGGGCCTTTCATTTCTTAATCTGGTATTTCATGATCTTCAATGTCACATATAAAGTCCCTTATTTATCTGTGGTGGTCACATACCCTTTGAGTTGGTGAGCTGGTGACTGTCTCGTAACGTAAGTATTCCTTGTTTTACTGTTGGACCCTTTAGGATGTTGAAAGCCAAAATAAAGCCTCAGGCCCAGAACCTCAGTCCTTGGATGAGTTCACGAGTCTGCTGGTCTCGGACGACACCCGCGTGCTGGTGGACCTGCTGAAGCTGTCCGTGTGTGGCCGGGCTGGGGACAAGGGCAGGGAGGTGCTCTCCGCCGTGCTGTCCGGCATGGGCACCGCCTACCCCCAGGTGAGCCCCGGGCGGGCAGCATGGGCCCTTCTCTCTGAGGGCAAAGCTGCTGTTGACGTCACGTCTTATCTGGTGCTTGATTTCATTCTAGTAGACTGCATTTGCAGAGGATTCTGGGTAAAACAAGTCCCTTCTCTGTCAAACGTGCCACCGGGTTGCCCCCAGTTTGCCTTTGACGTCACTTGGACGTGGTTAGCTGTTTAGACATTTCTAATTTTCCACGACATCAGGTCTGCCAGGTTTTTGTTTGTGGCTTCTGGATTTTGTATCATGCTGAAAATATGCTTCCCACTGCCATGGTGTTTAAAGACATCCACTTTTCTCTAATCATTTTTTGATTTTACTTATTACATCTGCCTCTTTGAGCCAGCTGAGATTTATCTTGATGGAAGGGATAAGTTAGGGTCCAACTTTATTTTTTCCTAGATAGCAAACATGTTGCCCCAATATCAACGATTGAATCGTTCATCTTGTTCCAGAAATTTGAAAGCAAATTTTTGTCATATTCTTAATTCCTGTGTGTATTTGGGTCCATTTACAGGCCTTTCTGTGCCGTTAATGTAACTCTTTGTGCTGTGATGTACCACATCGTTTTGACTGCTCCAGTATTCGGTGGCGCTGGGAGGACTTCCCACCACGGAAATGTCCTACGCCCGAGGCTTCGGTGTGGTGGCCTCTACCTATATGTGGCCACTGAGCACTGGAAACATGGCAGGCGCACCTGAGGAACTGGAGCCTCCTTTTCTTTAAATTGAACTTGAATTTGAATAGCCACATATGGCTGGTCTAGGGTATGAAGTTGGTGTTGCATGAGGGTGTCTTAGAAACAGTGTCGGTCAGCCCTGAGGCCCTGGGGCTTCCGCAGGGACTTGTCCGTCAGCGGGTTGGCCCTGCCCTGCCATGGGGTATCATGCGACACCCTCCATTCCTCCGGGTGCCACGTTGCTGTCCCTGCACCATAAAGTAGCCGAGGATGGTGGCGTGGCCTGGAGGACATGGTCAGTGGTGTCGCAGATCCTTCAGGGGCTTGTTTCTTGCTGTTTGTTCAGGAAGAACTAGCGCTACAGTCTCCTGCTTTCTAGTTTTCCGAGGCGACTCACTTGGCGTTGTTCTGGGAGACTCATGAAGGGGAGTAGGCCCAAGCGGAACACTGGTTTCCCACGGGGTTATTGTGAGTGGGCAGGACGCGGACGAGCACGCTCGGGGAAGGCAGCAGGCCCTGCAGTGTCACGCACATGCCTGCTGCACCTGCTTCTCAGTGCAGGCATCCCCTGTGGGTACAGATGGGACAGCGGGTGTCTTCAGAGGTCATTCCTAAGAGCTATTCAGGCGGTGGGTGGGTGAGTGGGGCCCGGAGTGCCCTGGGGGCAAAGCCGTGCCTGTGACCCCACTGTCGAGGCTCGTCAGCCTCCCCGGGGGACCGCTGGGCAGTGCAGAGGAAGGTCCTGCAGCCCAGAGGGCGCTGGCGGACTGTGCAGCAGCAGTGGGGTGACACAGGCCAGGTTCAAGGGGAGCGGGGCCAGAGGTGGGGTGGTCTTCAAACCGCTTTGGCCAGTGGCAGGATGCTGCTCCCGGGTCCTTAAAAACCAGAGAGAGAGACACATGCACTGAAGTTTGCAACAATAGTGCCTAGATGTCAGCGTGTTGGTCCGTCTGCTGTTCCCTGAGCTCCCCTGTGGGTCACCTTAGTATGAGGAAACACTTGTTTTTGAAAAGAATAGAACAGGGAATAGTTTTATTTCTTTCCAAGTTAAAAAACTGCATGTAGGTAGATGCATTATTGCTATAATGGCATCTTCTTGCTTGTTTTTAAACACAGCAACCAAGGAGTTTATAATCACCAGTACTGACCATGTAAATGATGCGAGTCACTAAAATGTTTGGGCGGAATCCGGGCATTGTGGATTGTGGAGCGGCTGTGACTGGCCCTTCCCGTCCCGGGTCTGGGGCCCCTGCTGGCTCTGGGGCTGTAACTCTGGCGCTGTTTGGCTGCGTGGCTGGAGGGCTCCTCTGTGCCTTATACTCCAGCTGGACCCCCGTGCCTTTAGGGTCCTGGCCATTTTGGTCACCGTTCTGCTCCTCCCCTCGATATGTCTGATCCCAAAGCCAGCTCCTCTTGTCTGGGGTGAACAGAAACTGTCTCGGTCACAGGCGTTTCGTTCCCTCAGTTGGCACGTGCTGAGTGGTCTGTGTCCCGCTCCCGGCACCTGAGTCACCCCTGAGTGTCACTGCCCCCCTGCAAGCCCTGCACTGTCGTGATTTCATACCTGAGGAAACTGGGCCCTGATGTGAACTAGATTGCTCAACCCCCTGAGTGCTCTGTTCTGCCACCCGGCTCCTGCACAAGGATCTAGAAGCCGGGCGAGCAGAGGCGGCACCCGAGGACCTCCCGATCTGCATTGCCCTTCCTCCCGCAGGTAGCAGACATGCTGCTGGAGCTGTGCGTCACTGAGCTGGAAGACGTCGCCACCGACTCGCAGAGCGGCCGCCTGTCCTCCCAGCCCGTGGTGGTGGAGAGCAGCCACCCCTACACAGACGACACATCCTCCAGTGGCACCGTGAAGATCCCAGGTACTGTGGGCGGCGGGGGCGCGGGGGCTGCAGCCGCATCCAAGGAGCGGCCGACACCAGCTCACAGAGCAGATTTTGCAGTTGCATTAGAGTCCCTTCTCCCCGCTCTTCTCAGAAAAGCTTGTTTCTGCTCCAAAGGAAACATGGCAGAAAAACAGGCATTGTGAACGTCTCTTAATGACCAGCGGACAGGTGCCCTGGCACCCAGAACTCAGGTCCACATGTAGCCTGGTGCCCTCCCTAGAACCTCCCCTCCCCCCAACGACAGAGCCCTGACTTAGAGCTGTCCCTGACTGGTATTTTTGGGCAGTTTCTGTTCCCCAGATGTGTATTCTCTTGGGTCTCTTTTAATTAATGATTTCTACCTGTTAAGTTTCTCTACTAACTTTTTGCCTTTCTTCACTGACTCACCTGGTAGAGAACGTGGGCCTTTGACCGCTGGGCTTCCCGGGCCTGGATATGTGGGCTCTGCCCACACGGCAGCCCGTCTGTCCCCCAGGCTCGTCTGGCTGCAGTCTGCTGCATTCGGAGGCGCAGGGAGTCGGGGCCCTTCAGCAAGACCCCTGGCTGTGTGGTCCGGTGTCTGGAAGCTCCAGGCTCTGCTGGTTCCCCCTCTGTGATGGTGTCGGCAGCTCAGCTCCCAGGGCCGCTGGCCTGTGGGCGTTGCCACGCGGTGCTCCTCCAATCACTTCCTGCCTTTCTTGCTTGTGTACCTCATGGTGAGACGTTGCCCCTCGCCCTCGGGCTGGTTCGCCAGCGTGTCCACTGGCAGTTGGTCCCAGGACCCTCAGCGCTAGCATTTTGTGTAGGACTTTTGCCTCTCTTTTCATGAGCAGTTTGGTCTGTAGCTTTCCAGCCTTTTTTTTTTTTAATTGTTGTGAGTTCTTTGTTTCTGTAGCTCTCCTTTCCTGCACTGCCTTTGTCTGGCTTTGCCACTGGGCCCACTCTGGCCTCAGAGGCTGAGTTGCAGAGTGGGCCCCCCCCCCGCCCCCGTCCTCGAAAGGCGTCTGGGTGGTTGGTGCTGTTCTCTGAGTGGACTTCACCCGTGCATGCAGCCGTCTCAGCCTGGGCTTATCTGTCGGATGGGCCACGCCCCTGCTCTAGCGTGTGGTGGCCATGTCTTCCCTGAGAGACATCTCAGAAGTGGGTGCCTTCGTAATCAAGGCTGAAGGAACTCAGGCACTTGAATTACAGAAAAGAGAAAGGCCAAGTTTCAAACTACAGAGTCTTTCTAGAATTTGTTCATTTCATCCAAGTGGCCTGGTGTGTTGGCACGAAATTGTTCCCGGCATCCCTCAAAATCCTGTAAGTTTATGTTGGTTGCTTGGTTCCGATGAGAAACCACTCTTCCGTGTAGCCCCTCCAGCCCTCTGCTGGAACACTCACTCACAGCAGCCGTAGAGGTGTGGTTTCCTGCGCAGGCGCAGTTCTGAGACCCCGGCGGGATGTGCTGCAGTGTCACAGAATCCTGACCTTGCAGATCGGGTCGGGTTCCCCCGCCTCAGGACTGCCCCACTTCATGCAAGTTCTTTGGCTTCTCCATTTCCCATGCCGTTCTTAACCCGCCCCTGTCTATTTGATGTGAACTAGGGGGAAGGAATGTTGGTGGGAAGGGGGTGCAGGGTGGAATGGAGTAAAGGGGAGAAAAAAATACGGGACAACTGCAATAGCATAATCAATAAAATGTACGTATAACAAAATAAAGACCGCCCCACTTCAGATGCCAGTCAAATCCAGATTTTCTGCTGTAACTCAGAGGTCCCCCAGCCCCTCCTCGGGCTCCGTTACCACCAGAGCAGCTCACAGAACTCAGAGGAACAGTTACTTAGGTTCCTGAGTGTTTGTTATACAGGACGCAGAGGAACAGCCAGACGGAGAGGTATGTAGGGCGGGGCCTGGAAGGGTCCCCAGTGCAGGAACCGTGTCCCTGTGGGGCTGGGGTGTGTCGCCTGCTGGCAGGTGGCAGTTCTTCGAACCTCACCAGGAGTGTTCCTGGAGCTTCATCTGCAGCCCCTTCACCTTCCCAGAGGCCCCTTGGTGGGTCGGATAGGTCCATTCCTCTGCCCATGTGGTCTTTCTGGTGACCAGCCACACCCCAAGTTACCTCATTAGCATAAACGCAGGTGGGCTCCAAAAGGCTTCTTAAGAATGACAAAAGATACTCGGGTCAGGAAATTTCTACGGTTTTAGGAGCCAGGAGTCGAGAACTAAGATCAAATACATTTCCTATGATGCCTCCGCAGTGCGGTCCCTTCTTTCCCTCCTGATTTTGATCCTTCGTGTCTTCTATTTTTTTTCCTTCTGCGGAGTCATGTTAAAAGTTTGTTGATTTTGTGGATCTCGCCCTGATCGGTGTGGGGCGTGGCCCAGTCGGTTGGGCGGCAGACTGCAAACCGGAAGGTCAATTTCCGGTCCAGTCACGTGCCTGGGGTTGCGGCTCTGTCCCCACTTGGGGTGTGGTTGGGGTGCGTGCATGAGGCTACTGATGGGTGTTTCTCTCACATCATTATTTCTCTCACATCGATGGTTCTCTCCCTCTCTTTTCCCCTCCCCCTCTCTAAGAATAGATAAGTAAAATCTTTTAAAAATGTTTTGCTGATCTTTTCAAACAACCAGTTTACAGTTTCATTAATTTTTTTCCTTGTTTCCCCATTTTATCTTTTATTGATTTTTGCTATGATCTTTATCGCTTTCTTCTTTCTGCTGTTTTAGTTTGCTTTTTTTTTCTATTTTCTTAACACGGAAGCAGGGGTTATTGATTTGAGACCTTTTTTCCTTTTAATATGGTTTAAGTGACAAATTTCCCTCCAAGCACTACTTTAGCTGAATCCCCTAAGTCATATTCAGTGTAAAATATTTTCTGGTTTCTTTTTCAGATCTTTTGTTTGAACCATGGATTAATTAGAGGTGCTGTTTAAGTGTTTTGGGATTTTCCCAGTTTCTTTGTTCTTGATTTATAATCCCATTATAAGTAGAGGATAGACATGGAATGATTTCAGTTCTTTTATATTTGTTGAGACTTGTTTTATAGCCTGCCGTCCTAGAGAACATTTTGGGTCTGCTTAATAAGAACGCACACTTCTTTGTTGGCGGGGGGTAGTTTTTCCTTTGTGTGTTTTGGGGCTTTGGTGTTAGGTGTGCAAACCCGTGTGATTGCTACACGTTCCTGATGTATGACCCTCTTTTCACTATGAAATGTTCTTTTCTGACTCTAATAATGTTTCTGAAAGTCTGTTTGGTAATGCTAGTGCAGCCGCTCCAGCTCTCCTGTGCTTCTGGTGCCTGCACATCCGTCCCCATCCTTTTATTTGAACCTCGAGTTTGTCTTTGGCTCTGCAACACACGGAGGGAAAACTGATAGAAAAGAAAAGTAACAAATTCACACTTAAAGCTGGGGATTTCGGTACGCAGCTTTCAACAAGTAACAGAACACACAGAAAATCAGTAACAACCCAGAGGATTTCAACAACACTACGGACCACCTTTTTTCTTTCAGTTGTATCCCCCCCCACCCCCCACCCCTCAGTCTAGCCTGACAACCTCTGCCTTTTGAGCGGGGTGCTGAGGCCGTTCACATCTGCTGTGACTGTGGGTGTGTTGCATCTGCATCTGCCACTTCGCTGTGGATGTTCTCCGTGCCTCGTGACGCTTTCGGGTTTTCCTTTAGTGCTTTCTTTTCTGTCGAACAACATCTTTTTAGTGTGCCATTTTAAGGCTGATTTCATTGATTTTCACACTGTTGTTTTAGTATTTGCTCTAGGGATGAAAACACGGATTTTAATTTATCACACTCTATTTCAGGTTCATACTTTACTTGTGGTTAAAAGTTGCAACCTTGCTTCAGTACAATTCTAGTGCTTCTTTGCTCGTTTTTTGAATTCACATTATATATATTGCATCGCCATAGGTTACAAATCTGTGCGACATGTTAGTGACTGTACTGTATGATGCCAGGGCCTGGCAAACGTTCATATGTCCCAAAATATTGTTTTGAATTGTTCCCCAACCACTTAAACGCACATAAACCATTCTTAGCTTACAGGCTACAGCAGACACTGCAGGAGGCACCGATCTGACCTATGGACTCCAGTTCCCTAAGCTCTGCTTCATGCAATATTTTGTTTTATAAAAATGGTAGGACTGGGAAAGAAGAAAATACTTATCCTCTCTCAACCCCCACAAATTTGCCATTTCTCCCTTTTTTCCCTTGTGGATTCACGATACTGTCTGGTATCATTTTATGTCCGCCTGAAATTCTGCAGGTGATTTTTCCAGAGCGTCTGCTACCAGTGGATTCTGTCAGGATGTGCATATGGGGATTGTTTTTATTGTGCCCTCGGGTGGGAAGGATTGTGTCGTTGGGTACAGAATTCTTAGTTGATAGGATTCTTTTCCCTCTTACCGCTTTAAATGTGTTTTCCTGCTGGTTGCTGGCCTCCATTGGTTCCCGGGGAATCAGGACCCATCGTATTTTGTGCTCCTGGGCCTCAGTTAATGTGCCTTCTTCTCTCACCGCTTTCATGGTTTCCTCTCCATCTTCGGTTTTCAGCAGTTGCCGTAGGGTGTGTCTGCGTACGGATCTCTTTGTGTTTCTCCAGCTTGGGCTTTATTAATTTTTGGAACCGCAGATTAATTTTTTTTTTAAAATCAAACAGGGGCGGTTGACCATATTTGTTCAAGCACTTTTTCTCTCTTCTCTCTTTCTGGGAGAGATTCCCGTCATGTATATGCTTACATGCTTCGTGCTGTCTCGTGGGGGTCTGAGACTGTGTTTTTGTCAGTCTTTTTTTCTCATGTCCTTCAGATAGAGTGTCAGCAGCTTTACAGTCTTCATGTTCATGGGCCCTTGTCCTGCCCCTTCCCATCTGCCGTTTGCCCAGCTGGTGCATCTTTCAGTCATTGTCCTTTCCATCTCAAAAATGTTATTTTAGTACTTTTTCATAGTTTCTTTCTCTTTACTGAGATTCTGTATATATCAGTTCCTTATTACATTTTTCTTTGTTACCACGTTTTCTCCTTTTCTTGTTGGACAGATTTACGACGGCTGCTCTGCAGCTGCCGTCTGCTGGCCCAGCACCTGGCGGGTCAGAGTCAGGCGCTGTTCAGGAATGGATTTCTTCCTGAGTGTGGCTCACACTTCCCATGTGCTTGTCGGTCAGGAACTTTTAATTGGACACTGGACATTTTAGATAACATACTGTGTCATCTGAATTCTGATATTTTAAGATGATTTTTGCTGTGATTGATAGGTTGTTTCGTGTTAGGTTTGTAACAAGGCTGGCATCACTCCTTGAACCCTTTCTCCCACACAGCACTGCGCTCTGCTCCCATGTCCCAGCCTGCCTTCCATGGTTGGCTCCGTGTCTGCCCAGCAGAGTGCCCAAGCCCATCGGTCTCCCCTTCTGCGGACGGGCCTGTGTGTGGGTGGGAGCAGGGGAGCCACAGAACTCAGTGTTCCTGCAGTTTCTTCATGTGTGCATGCCCGGCCCTTCCCTACTCCCAAGCATCCCAGCTTGGCCAGGCCTCCGCAGCACCCCACTCAGCCCTTCCATGCTCCCTAACGCCCAGGGCCTCCCTGTTACATTTCTGGGATCATTCTCGGGCCTGACACTCATGCAGACACTCCATGGCCTTGGGCCTGCAGTGATGCTGGCTTTCTCGCTGGTCCTTGACTGGTACCACCGTGCCACCCCACCTTCCCCACCTGAGCTGACTGCCCAGCTCTGCACCAGCCCCTCCCAGGAGGTGCGCCCTGCCCACCCCAGCAGAGCCCCACCCCAGCAGAGCCCCGCCCCAGGTCAGGGCGGAGCAGCCCCTGGTGGGAAGGTCACGGCTCTCAGTCCAGCAGTTTGTTCATGAATAAACACTTCTCAGTTTCTAGTTTGTCTTTAACTGATTTGCAGAGACCTGGAAGCCTCATTGTTTACTATTTTGCGTGGCTTTGTAGGTGTTTTGGGAGCAGGTTCGTCACCACCTTTTCGCCACCATCCCCAGGTCCTGCCCCTCGTAAACTCTGTGGGCTGATTTGACCCACAGAAGACTCTAGATCTAATGCTATGTGCTCGATGGCTGTGGTTTTAAATGTGGGGCGGGATAATAAAGCTTGGTCTGGTGACAGGGTCATAGCCCGAACACTGGCCCAGAGGTGACAGCTCAGAGCAAGCTGACAGAGCTCTCACGCCCTCTGGCGGGCTCCCCGCAGCCCCGGTCTCCTGTGGGGGCAGGGCAGGCGGTCCCGGGGTCTGTGTCTGAGGCCCGTCCTGCCCGCCGTCCCGCTTTTCCTGCACTGCTAGACACCGCTCTGGCCTCACGTTTTCCATGCGGTGTGTGGTGGCTCGAGGCCTGCCCCGCGCTGGGTCAGGCGGTCACTCTGCTCTGTGCTCCCCTGTCCTCCAGGCGCAGAAGGACTCCGGGTGGAGTTTGACCGGCAGTGCTCCACGGAGAGGCGCCACGACCCGCTCACCGTCATGGACGGCGTCAACAGGATCGTCTCCGTGCGCTCAGGTGGGGAGGCAGGTCGGGCGGGCAGACCTGCTCTGCCGTAAGATCACTAACAGCACAGCACCGCTTCTTGTCATGGAGGCTTGGGAAGGGGCAGTGAGCTTTTTAGTCTCGAAGGATGGTAGGTGTTAATCTGCCTTTTCCCAGTGCTTTCAGTGAGTTTATTCTAGGGCTTCCAGTTAGAAGTGGAGTGGCTATGTGTGTCAGCTTGGATGGGCAAGATTACTGGGTGACAGGCTGGAGAGCAGTCCCAGCCGGGGACTCAGGCTGCGTGGGAGGCCCAGCCGCCCTCAGACAGCGAGAGGCGGTGCTGTCAGGCCTGTGGGAGAGCTGGGCCCTGCCAGGTAACGGTGGACGGGCCACACGCTTCTTAAAGGGACAGGTTTCTTAACTGAGAGCCATCGGGGGCTGTGCACGGATTGGGTGCCCGGCACGTGTGGATGGAGCGCTGGAGTGGACGTACCCAGCAGACAGGTGCCAGACCTCTCCCTTTGTCTGGGCAGCTCACTCTGTGCCCTCTCACTGGGCCTTTCTGTGCCTGCAGGGGTGTCTGCATGCGTGCCTCTCAGGAGCTCTCCACCCTGCCTCTCGAGCCGGGGTCCGCAGCCTTTTCCTGCCATCACCTCTCCCTGCTGCCCTTCCAGTGAGAGCAGCCCCAGCCCGAGTGTGCGTGAGGGGGCTGGCTGAGTCCCAGCAGAGGATTCCTGTATCTCACAGGATGCTCCTTAGTTAAACCCCAGTTTAAACCTCCGGGCAAAGCACGGTAGCCAGGGACGGACGAGCATGGATGTTTCCCCGGCAGCGTGACGAAAGCCGACGTAGTCTTCAGTAGTGTCGCTGCTCGTGTCTGTCACATCTGCTTTCAGTGGGGATCCCCACCAGGCCACCCCCACAGCGCCGCAGAGGGCCCTCCAAGGGAAGGACCACTTCTTCGGGGAAGCCGGGGCTCTTTCTCCTGTTCCCTGGGTAACAGCCATCCTGTCACACCCTCCCCAGGTCCCCCACCATGGCCCTGACCTGGGCGTGGGCTGGGCAGGCCTCTCATACTACACGGTAGCTGAATATGCGCATTTCCATCAGCACCGTGCCTGCCTCAGTGTGCCCAGGACTGGGTACCGTGTGGTGGAAGGGTCGTTTTTATGTGTGAAAGTGAGACTCCCCTGGAGTGGTGTGAACACACCACATTCCTCAGTCAGCACGTGCAGGACTCTGCTTTGCACGTAGAGCAGCCTGTGTGGTTCTGACGGTGGGCTGGGCCTCACGCCAGGGTGTGCTTCCGCCCCCCCAGGCCGAGAGTGGTCCGACTGGTCCAGCGAGCTGCGCATCCCGGGAGATGAGCTGAAGTGGAAGTTCATCAGCGACGGGTCCGTGAACGGGTGGGGCTGGCGCTTCACCGTCTACCCCATCATGCCAGCGGCAGGTAAGGGGGGCTTCCGGTGCCCACCGTACCACCCAGTGCCTAGGGTCTGCCTTCTCCTGCCGTGCGGGGGTCCCACTCTGCTCAGGCCCCACTGTGCCAGGTCCGAACCTTGGAGAACCCCCAGCTGCCCCCTGCTAGCACCCCATCCTTGCCAGTGGAAGAGCAGCTGTTGCTGGTGTGGCCCTTCCGTCATTTGGTTTTCAGACAAAATGGCAGAGTAAAGATCAGCTATTCGACGTGCACAGTAGCAGATTGGTCTGTGGGCAGCCCTCTAACCACGGGCTTCGGGCGGACGAGGCCCACTCCCCATGGGTCGGAGGGCACGAGGATCCCTGTGCCCTTGGCCTGTCTGACATGGGAGGTTCGTGGTATTCACTCCTCAGGCCCTAAAGACCTCCTGTCCGACCGCTGTGTCCTCTCCTGCCCATCCATGGACTTGGTGACGTGTCTGCTCGACTTCCGGCTCAATCTGGCCTCCAACAGGAGCATCGTCCCGCGCCTGGCCGCATCGCTAGCAGCGTGTGCTCAGCTGAGCGCCTTAGGTAAATGGCGCCAGGATTGCCACCATGCCTGTCGCACTCCACGGGAAAGCAGCCACGGCCGAGCTCTTGACGTGTTCTGTCTACTCCCTGCAGCTGCCAGTCACAGAATGTGGGCCCTGCAGAGGCTGCGGAAGCTGCTAACAACTGAATTCGGACAATCAATCAACATCCACCGGCTGCTGGGGGACAATGACGGCGAGGCGAGAGCTTTGGTATGGAGCAGGCCTGCCCGTTCCCCAGATGCTTGGCCCTCTGGGAATGAAATGTTGGTTTAGTCACTTAAATTGGGAACTCCCACATTAGAGTAAGTCGGCCTTTGTTGGAGCCTTGGTTTTAAAAACAGTGGCGTCTCCTTGACTGGATTGCTGGACTTCATAGCGAGTCTTTGTTTGGCTGGGCAAGGTGGTCGTGTTGAGGGGTGCCCAACCCTAACCACACTGGGAGACGGGTGTGTGGGCCAAGAAAGGATGGGCTCCATGGGGGCTGCTGTACTGAATGAAATCGAGGATCCCTTGGTGATTTTTAAAAAAAAATTTTGGACAGTAGGGAAGGGAAGGACAAAGAGAGGGAAAGAAACTTCAGTGTGTGGTTGCCTCTCACACGCCCCCTACTGGGGACCTGGCTAGCAACCCAGGCATGTGCCTTGACTGGGGATCGAACCAGCGACCTTTTGGTTCACAGCCCATGCTCAATCCACTGAGCCCCACCAGAGTCTTTGGTGAATTTCGAACTCTCCTTTTATTTAGTGTTTGTCATGTCCTTTTAGGTTTTTTCTTTCATATTTGAAAATACCGGCACTCACGTTTTAGGGCGAACGGTACCGGTTTGATAAAACACGTGACTCTTAGGAACACAGCCCTCCCTGTCCCTGCGTTGTGGGTGTGTGGGCAAGGCTGTAATCGGGCTGTGTGCTTAGAGTCTTACAGGCAGTGCCCTGGCTGCTCTGGTGAAAGGCCTCCCGGAAGCCCTGGAGCGGCAGTTTGAGTACGAGGACCCCATTGTGAGGGGCGGCAAGCAGCTGCTCCACAGCCCGTTCTTTAAGGTAATCTGGCCTCGGTGTAACCGGTGGCAGAGCCCGCGGGCTGTCCTGTGCGGCGCGTCCCTGTGGGCCTCCTGAGGACGGGGCAGACACTGATGGAGTATAACCTGAAAATGTTCCAGAAGTGACTGCAGCCTGAGCCCTTCCACTTCGGGGGTTAGCGTGCTCCGCCACACGCCCCCTGCAGCAGGGGTGCTGTGGTAGCCATCAGACCTGAGGTCTTGTGTGTCGGTCAGGGAGGGGCACACTCACTGGGCACATGTCAGGAGGCCAAGAGGGAGGAGCTCCTGAAGGAGGTCCAACGGAACCCTGTGAGGGTGGCCCTCCGTGGCACGCGGCGTCAGTGACGGGGGTGTTGGCCGCCATTCTGAGTGTCCCTGTGTTGGCTGCAGGTACTGGTGGCTCTGGCTTGTGACTTGGAACTGGACACGCTTCCCTGCTGTGCCGAGACGCACAAGTGGGCTTGGTTCCGCAGGTACTGCATGGCCTCCCGCGTGGCCGTGTCCCTGGACAAGAGGGCGCCGCTGCCCCAGCTGTTTCTTGACGAGGTACATACAGCGCGTCATTCAGGAACTGCGTACGGAACGCAGAAACGCCGGCTTTGCGTGCACCTAGAGGGGAGAACAGTGCCAATGTTCCCAGACACGGCGATGTTTCTGGTGCCCAGACCAGAAAAAGTGTTAGAAAGGAAAAAGCACATCGGTGAAAGTTCACGAACTGACAGTGTGATTCTCAGCGGAAGTTTTAGTAAATTAAGATAAATGGATAGATGTTTTTTTTTTAAAGATTTTATATATTTATTTTTAGAGAGGGAAGGGAAGGAGAAAGAGAGAGAGAGAGACATCAATGTGTGGTTGCTGGGGGCCGTGGCCTGCAACCCAGGCATGTGCCCCGACTGAGAATCGAACCTGCAATGTTTTGGTTCGCAGCCTGCGCTCAATCCACTGAGCTGCACCAGCTAGGGTGGATAGATGTTTTTTATATGTCAGACTCGATACGATCGTTGGTTTTGCTTAGTAACCGTAACTCACGGTGACGTTGGCGTTCCTGCGTGTTCTCGCATGCGGCTCCTCCTGTCCCCTGACTGCATGCAGCACGGACACGACTGTTGTACTTACAATCTCACATGACGTCGTCCAGGTGGCGAAGAAAGTCCGTGAGCTGATGGCCGACAGCGAGAGCATGGACGTGCTGCACGAGAGCCACGACGTCTTCAGGAGGGAGCAGGATGAGCAGCTGGTGCAGTGGATGAACAGGTTGGTGCATCAAGATGTGAGACCCACTGCGCACGAGACCCACTGTGTGCGAGACGGCGTGTTGCGGTGCGGGCCTCGCCCACGCCAGCGGTTTGCTCTCTGTCCGTTCCAGGCGACCAGACGACTGGACCCTGTCGGCCGGTGGCAGTGGCACCATTTACGGCTGGGGACACAATCACAGGGGCCAGCTTGGAGGCATTGAAGGGGCCAAGGTGAAGGTGCCCACTCCATGTGAAGCCCTGGCGACCCTCCGACCCGTGCAGCTAATTGGCGGAGAACAGACTCTGTTCGCGGTCACGGCCGATGGGAAGGTGAGGGGGCGTTTTCTGCGCCGTGGATGTCGGCCCCGAGAGGCGCGGTGGCTGCAGCACAGGGTGTGCGTGGCCCACGGTGCGTGGGAGGGTCCCTTCCAGACCCTCTGCCGGGGTTGATGGCCTCAGCATGTGGGCAGCAGTGAGCCCGAGCGAGTCCTGCATGAGCTTCCTGTTTTCTGAGCTCCACGGTTTCTTACCCTGAATCAGAGTGTAAACACGAGTAGGTTAGAGCTGTTTCCAATTCAGTAATTTGTCGGATGCATTCCTTTTCTTCTTCGCTGTTGTGATGTTGCCCTTTAAAAAATCGCCGCTGCTCTGCAGAAATCACTGGTGTGTATATACTGACCCCACGTCTAGTTGCTTTATCCTGCCCCTTTCTTTCTTGAGTGGCTCCAGGTTTCCCATACCTTCTTTATGGAGAGCCGTGATCTCTCCGTGAATCTTGTTCCTTCCTTTCTGGTTACCCCGTCTCTGTGGGGGAGGGGGCTCGCAGTGCTGGGGGTGGGGCTGTGGTGGGACACGGAGAGGGGCCTGCGCTGGCCCTCCCTGGCTGGGTCCAGGCCGCGAGGCGAGGGGCGTCCCACACGCCCCGTGGGGTCTGCGAAGACGGCTTCTGTCCGGTTAGGGAAGTTCCCGTCTGTTTGTCTTTGTGAGTGTAGGTTGACTTTTGCCAAACACTCTTTCTGCATTAAAAATACTCTTCTGGAGGTTTTCTCCTTAAGTGGATTAACGTGGCGAGTCAGGGTGACTGTCTCCCCCTTCCCTGGGTCAGGGCGTGGGAGGCGGCTCAGCTGGGCCCTGCTCCCAGAGCGGCCTCGAGGCTGTAGAGGGAGGGCTTGTCCCTGGGCGCTGTCCTTGCCCCTCTCATAGCAGGGCAGCTGGCTCTGTCACACTGAGCGGGGAGGAGGGGGCAAGAGGGAGTGACAACAAGACGGAGGTCACATCTTGTGGGACCTGTTGCCATTTCCCTCCATTGGAAGTCATGCAGTGGGTCCCGCCCACATCAGGGTGGGGTGGGGTGGGGTGAGGGGGGCCTTAAGCAGGGACCCTAAGCACCCACAGCCGAGGCCATCACCAAGAGAATTGGGGGTGTTCCAGCCTCATCAGAAGAGCTAGAGCATACCCTCTTTTTTCTGTTTTCTGGAGAATTCCGTCTTTTAGTCGTTCCGTGGTTACTTTAACATGCACCCGAGTATTTAGAATCTAAAGTTCATTAGTGTTTCTATTCTCCACTCAAGTAACACTGACACTGGTCCCTTGCCGTGCCGGGTTTGGGCACGCACCTAAGCCCCTAGTGAGAGGCAGGGTTGTTTTCTTACACAGACCGCTGTTGCTCTGGGCTCACCCAAGTGTTACACACGTCTCTGCTCACCACCCTTTCTCACCTCGGGAGATCTGACCATTTTTCTTCTGCTTTAAGCATAGGTTTTCAATTTCCTCACATGGGGTATTTTTTTTGGTGAATCCTGATTGTTCTTGTTTTTTTCTTTGAAAGTGTCTTTATCCTGTCCTTTTCCAGCGTAAGGGCTGCAGACCTTTTCTGTCCGGGTCACAGAGATGAGCCTGTGCAGCCGAGCTCCCCTGAGACTCTGGTCCAGGAGCGGGTGGGGGGCCTGATCTGGCCCACAGTCCGTAACTTGCCAGCCCCGTTTCTAGAGCAGAAAGTTTTCTGTTGATCGTTATTTTTGGTCGGCCTATTAGGAGTTTTATTCTGAGTTTTGGCCTTCATTGTTGCCATTGGAACGTCAGCACTCAGAATAATTTCTATCCAGATGAAGATAATACATCGTCCTCTGTGACTGCTTTTAAGATCTTTCTTTAGTGATCTACAGTTTCAGTGTGATGTGTTTACACATCAGTGTTTTAAATTTACGCTGCCCTTTTTTGTGTTTGCCAGGTGGCAAGGGGTGGCAAGGGTTGGGGGTGGGCTTCCTGGCTCTGAGAAGTGGTCTTTGGACCACTCTGGTAAATTCCTAGACGTGACGTTTTCAGACGAGATTGGGTGCACCCAGGGTGGCACAGCCGTAGACGAGACTTGATGTTTTTCAAATACTGCCCCCCCCCCGCCCCCACCGTGTTCTCAGTACAACTCCGCCTGCACCTCCGAGTCCTGGCTGGAGTCCCAGGGGGTCTGTGCTTCCCTGCTCTGGCCCTTCTGTCCTGACTCTGCCCTTGTCTCTGTGACGTGGTTCCTCATGATCCATCCTCCAGGTCAGTAACCTCCCTTCACCAGTTCATCGCCTGCTGTTTCGTACACCTGGGTTTGGAATTTCAAGTAACAACTTTTTAACTTCTGGAAGTTCTGCTTTGGGGTATTTCATAGTCTCTTATTCCTTAGGGATACTTCCAAGCTTTTATTTCTTTAAACGTAAGATCAAAATGTTCTGTTGACACTTGTGGCACCTTTCCTTTCGCGTGATGAGTTTTTAAACCTGAGAGCTGACCATTTTCCTTGGAAAATTTGACATAGAACTTCTTTGAGGTCTAGGCATCGAAATCACTCATCAAAAGAGAATTTGTAACTCTTGGGTAGTATCAAACTTTTTAGACACTGAAAATTAAGTTTTCTACCTCAGAAATGGAGACCGTACATTCGGCCTGAAAACCAGCTTTTGGTGGCCAGTGTTCGTGGTTGTGAATTCTCAGGAGTGATTCCCTCATGCATTCAGAGCTGAGGCTGAGAAGGCAACTCTCTCTGTTCTCGGCTCAGTTCTCATTCACAGCCTGAGTCCCTGGGAGCCCGCCCCCCCTTTTATGGAATCTCCAAACACTCCCCCCCTCCCCCCCGCTGTGCTGGGGTCTGCAGACCTGCGTTCCTGGGGCATCAGGTGGCCACAGCTGTTTCATCTGCCTGTGATCTTGGTTTCCCTTCCCATTTTCCTTTCTGCATAGCAAGGCATTTGGAGCGATACGCAACAGCATTTAATTGTTACAGGAGAGATGTTTGGCTTGCTTTTGGAAATGGCAGTTTGATTTTTAAAAAATTAGTGATAGAGATGTTCTGTGTCCCCAAACAATTACCCATGTAGATTGAAAGAAAAATAGCGTATTCTGTTCTGTGATTTATATGCTGTCTGAAATTTTATTTATAATTTTTCTGTGGGTGTTCTCTGGGTGCTATTATCAGGGATTTGCATATGATAGATAACTCAGTCTTTTTTTTGTTTCTCCTGGTGTTAATTATAGTTCGTACTCTACACAAAAATAGAAATGCTTACAGGAAAAAGACCTTATTTCCAAAATACATTTGCAAATTTGGTGTTTCTAATGGTCATAACGTGTTTTCTCCTCATTTCACTGCAGCAGAAACGTCCAGTGCGCTGGTTGGGTTCCAGCCACTGAGACACCGGGCTCTTGGACACACCTGACACCTCCGTCGCTCTTTCTCCCCTCAGCTGTACGCCACCGGGTACGGCGCGGGCGGCCGCCTGGGCGTGGGAGGCACGGAGTCGGTGTCCACACCGACGCTGCTGGAGTCCATCCAGCACGTGCTCATCAAGAAGGTGGCGGTGAACTCGGGAGGGAAGCACTGCCTGGCCCTGTCGTCGGAGGGCGAGGTGTACTCCTGGGGCGAGGCGGAGGACGGGAAGCTGGGGCACGGCAACCGGAGGTATGGTGTGCGGGTGCGCCACTCGGCGCTGCGTGTTCCTCTTCTAGTCTGTGTCTGTGCTTGCGTGGGGTGTTGGCGCCTGCTTTTCAGAGTAGCACTGGCAGTAGTCTACTTAAACGGTGAGGACTCTCGGGCAGAAATAAGTCTGTGGGACAGTAGGTGTAGTCTTGTCTGCTTGACGTCCTGATGGGGGCGAGTCCGTGCTGCAGCTTCGATTTCTAGGTGCTAAGGGTGACGAGCTTCTTTTCGTCCTGCTCCCCCAAGCCTCCTTCCCCTGATCCCAAGCTGTCCGCTGAATCACAGCGCATTTTGGTCACATGTGTGGTGCCAAAACTGTGAGTGCAGGGGCAGGAGTGAGGGTGAAGTGACGTACAAATGACAGTTTAAAAATAAAGCCAGAAAGCAAAGCACCCAAACTCATTATTTTTATGTTTTTTTAAAGATTTTATTTATTTTTAGAGAAAGGGGAAGGGAAGGAGAAAGAAAGGGAAAGAAATATCAGTGTGTGACAGCCTCTCGTGTGCCCCCTACTGGGGGGGACCTGGTCCACAACCCAGGCTTGTGCCCTGACTGGGAATTGAACCGGTGACCCTTTGATTCATAGCCTATGCTCAATCTACTGAGCTACACCAGCCAGGGCTCAAACTCATTATTTTAAAAAATTAATGTGAACTACTTGCTGAGCTGGAGCAACAGGGGCCTTTGTATCTCAAATAACTAAAGCACCAGCCACAACACATAAAACAGCAGCTCTAAGACATTGGCTGACATGCTGTAAAGTGCACGCACTGGTCTATAGACGTGAATGCTGACAGTCACGTGTGTGTGAGGAGCATTCCTGAGGCCGAGGAGCAAGCCACCCAAAGGATTTGCAGGAACAGTCCCCGGAGCTCCTGGGCAAAGCCTGCCGCCTGCGCCTCGTGACTCACAGGGCACTGGTGCGGAAGGGCAGAAAATGTGCCATGGACTCAACGTGGCTCTGAATGACCAATGAAGCTTTAAAGCAAGGCCTGGAAGGATTAAACTGTTTCTAAGTAACTTAACCGTATTATAGAAATCAAAGATCAAGAATATATATACATATACATACATACATATATACATACATATATATATATATATTTTTTTTTAATCCTTACTTGACATTTTGTTTCATTGCTTTGAGAGGGAGAGAGGGAGGGCGCGGGGGGAAAGAGAGAGAGAGAGACGTTGATTGGCTGCCTCCTCATACACACCCTCACCGGGGATCAAACCCACAACCTGAATATGTGTCCCAATGGGGACTTGAACCCATAACCTTTCAGTCTATAGGAGGATGCTCCAACCAGTCAACGCAGAGTTCAAGAATATTTTTATGAAAACAAACATATCAAATACCCAACAAGATAAACTTCATGATGTTCTTTGTCTAATCACAAAGTGTCAGGCATGCCTCTCACTAATATGTGGAATCTGGAAAGGCTGAACTCATCGAGAGCAGATGGGTGGGTGCTGGGAAGCGGGGGAGGAGGTGGTTGAAGTGTACAGACCCCCGGGTAGAAGATGAGTGATCTGGGGATCTGAGGTGCCACGTGGTGCCCAGAGGTCACACGGGTGGAAGGAAGACTCAGTCTTGTCGACTGGTTGGTTTTCTCCTAATTGCCCTGCAGTTCAAGCCCTTCACACTCAAAATTCCTGCAGAAACTGACAAGCCGATTGTAAGATTCATGTGGACATGGAAAGCAGTAATGTAGTCCGAACAACTTTGAAAATCAGGAGCTAAGTTGGAGGACTGGCCCCTTCTGACTTTAAGCCTCGTTGGAAAGCTACAGTTATCAGGACGACCGTGGGCGTGGGTGTGAATGGGTGACTATAGCTGTGGGTGGGTGTCCTCACAGATAAAAACACTGACGTGGGCAACAGAGCCAAGCAGGAAGTTGGCTTGCACTCAGAACTCCCCAGTTCCCCCACCGCACAGTGAGAGTCGGGGAAACTGGAACTGGGATTCTCCCTCTCAGTTTCCAACACAGAATCATTAAAGTGCGAAGACAACTTATTATGTGGTTTTGAACGATTGGGTAAGCACATGGCAGGCAGTGAACTTAAATGCTTACCTTGCACCATGACTGAAGGGAACTCAAATAATTCATAGCCATTAATGGAAAACTAGCCCTGGCTGGTGTGGCCCAGTGGATTGAGTGCTGGCCTGTGAACCAAAGGGTCACTGGTTCTATTCTCAGTCCGGTCACATGCCTGGGTTGCAGGCCAGGTCCCCAGTAGGGGGCACTCTAGAGGCAACCACACATTCATGTTTCTTTCCTTCTCTTCCTCCTGCCCTCCCCCTCTCTAAAAATAAATAAGTAGAATGTTTAAAACAAACAAACGAACTAAAAACTAGAAGGAATCATGAGAGGAAACCCTTGTGGCCTAGATCAAACAAAGGGTTTTAGGTAGAGCTTAGAAAGCACAATCCAATTTTAAAAAAAGGATAACATGGGCTTCCTAACAAATATTCACTTCTGTTCTTTGAGAGACACCATGAAGCAATTGAAAAGATATTCCACAGACTGGGGAAGCATATTTTCAGTTCTATATCTAGGATCTTCTGTTTCTAGAATTATTAGAGTTTCACCACTCACTAATAAGAACACAAGTTCATTATCGATGCTTGCCACGTTGTGGGCTGGTTGGCGTTCATGCGTTACAACTCCCTAAATGCAGTGTGGGTTCGTAGCAAGCTGTGTCTCAAAGGGGCCAGATAGCAGGAAATATTTCAAGCCAGCCACATAGTCTCTGTTGTATATGCTTCTTCTCAAGTGTTTCTTTTTAACAACTTTTTAAAAACACAAATCCCATTTTTGGCTCACTGGCCTTCAGAAAGAGGCCACTGGCTAGACTTGGCCTGTAAGTGAGTGTTAGTCATCCAGCTCCTGACTGGGTCTGAAAATCCCCTTGCTCTGGCCTTAGGGCAGCTCAGATAAAAAGATAGGTGACAGATTGTGAGGCTTTTGATTTTGGGTCTGATTGCTTCCGCCTGGTTGATTTAGAAGTTGACTTGGCTTCCAGTCAAGATGGCGGCACAGGCAAACTCCGTGCTCGCATCCTCCGACATCCATGTCAGAACTGCAGCTGAACTGCAGAGTAGCCGTCCTTCAGAAGCGCTGGAAACCTGGCTGGACAGGGGTCCAACAACCAGGGGCACGAAGAAGCAGCCACATCAAGACTGGCAGGGGGGTCAGAGACACACAGTGAGCTTGTCCCACACCCACGTGTGATGGGTAAAAATCAAGAGGGATTTCTCAGCCGTGGAGGTCACTCCTTAGTAGTGAGGGGTCCCAGCCCAGGGTTCCGGTGCAGAGATACATTACGGGGAGTCAACAGCAGAGTAGATGAAGCAGAGGATCCAGTCAGAGATTTGGAAGAAAAGGAAGCAAAAAATGCTCAATCAGAACAGCAAGGAGAAAAGGATCCTCCCAAAGGGGGATAGTGTAAGGAACCTCTGGGACAGCTTCAGGTGTACCAACATTTGCATCGTGGAGGTTCCAGGAGGAGAAGAGAGAGCGCAAGGAATGAAAAACCTATGTGAAAAAATAATGGCAGAAAACTTGCATAAGCTGGTGAAGGAAATAGACATACAAGTCCAGGAAGCTCAGGGAGTCCCAAACAAAATGGAACCAAAGTGGCCCACTGTAAGACACATCATAATAATGCAAAAGGTTAAAGACGAAGACTCTTAAAAGCAGCAAGGGGAAAACTGGCAGTTCCCATAAGACTGTCTGAACAGAAACCTTACAGGTTGGAAGAGACTGGCAAGAAACATTCAAAGTGATGGAAAGCAAGGACCTACAGGCAAGATTACCCAGCAAAGCTAGCATTTAGAATGGAAGGGCAGCCCTGGCTGGTGCAGCTCAGTGGATTGAGTGAAGACTGTGAACCAAAGGGTCGCTGGTTTGATTCCCAGTCAGGGCACATGCCTGGGTTGCAGGCCAGGTCTCCACTGGGGGACGTAGGAGAGGCAACCACACATTGATGTTTCTCTCCTCTTTCTCCCTCCCTTCTCCTTTCTCTAAAAATAAATAAATAAAATCTTTAAGGGGGAAAAAAAAAGAATGAAAGGGCAGATAAAGTGCTTCCCAGGCAAGAAAAAGTTAAAGGAGTTCATCACCACCAGTATTATAAGAATGCTAAAGGAAAAAAAGAAGGAGAGGGAGAAATAAAATGGCAATAAATACATATCTATCAACAGTTGAATCTAAGCAAAATGAATGAGCAAGCAGAACAGAAACATTTACGCAGAGGAGATTTCCACAGTCACCAGATGGGGGGGTGGGGGTTGAGAGGCACAGATCTGTGGTCAGAGTGGCCACACGGGCGTGACATGGGGAACACAGTCAGTGATGCTGTGACAGCTGCGTGCCATGCCGGGTGGGCACTGGACTTACCAGGATGATCAGTCAGTTGTACAATGTCTAATATTTCAGAGCGTGCATGTGAAACTAATTTAATACCCTAAGGCATGTGTAATTGAAGAACAAAAAACAATTTTAAAAAAGCAAAAGTCAAACTGAAAATAGAAAAGCCAGAAAAAGTCGAGTCGAGGGATGTAGACTGAGAGGTCTGCCCTAGATAAGTGAATAGCACGCATGTCCGTGAGCCTGATGTTTAAAGGTGAGTGCGAATTCAACTCTCCGTCACACTCGCTGACCTGTCTTGCAGCCCGTGTGACCGCCCGCGCGTCATCGAGTCCCTGCGAGGCATCGAGGTGGTGGACATCGCGGCCGGTGGCGCCCACAGCGCCTGCGTCACCTCCGCTGGGGACCTGTACACGTGGGGCAAGGGGCGGTACGGCCGCCTGGGCCACAGCGACAGTGAGGACCAGCTGAAGCCCAAGCTGGTAAGGCGGCGCTGGGGCCAGGGGCGTGGCTTCCATCGTCTCCAAGGTGGGGGTCACAGCCTTGGGATGCACAGGCGGGTTTTATTTTTTGGTGGAAATGAAAACCGTCTCGGTCTGTATCCCGTGGGTCATGTGAACAGGACAGTGCCCGAAACGTGTGTTTATTTGTACCAGTCAGTGTCACTCAGTGTCTCAGGAGACACTGTGTGCTCTGGAAGGCCCGTGTGGTCGGGCAGTGTGGTGGGCTGGCCCCGTGGGGGACAGGGGACACCCGCCTCCTGCAGCTGAGACGCTCTGAGCTTGGCGGGAAGAAGGAGCTTTCCGTTTTGTCCCATGGAGTCATTAAAACGTCCCAGCCTTTGTGGAGACTTCAGTGGGTGCCCCCACACGAAAAACCTCCCTTGGACGTGCCCCTGCCTGCTGCGGGCAAGTGTCCTCCATGTCGCTTTTCCCTGAAGGTGGAGGCCCTGCAGGGCCACCGCGTGGTGGATGTGGCCTGCGGCAGCGGAGATGCCCAGACCCTGTGCCTCACGGACGACGACACTGTGTGGTCCTGGGGTGACGGCGACTACGGCAAGCTCGGCAGAGGAGGCAGCGATGGCTGCAAAGTGCCCATGAAGGTACCATGGTGCCCGGTCCCCCCGGTTCCCTGCGCTGAGCTGACCCGGAGCTCCGGCCCCTCACAGGTGCCCCCGGGGCTGGCATGCTGCCCCTTCCAGTCTGCATGCCTCTTGGCCACAGTCCACCCACCTTTACCTTCTTGCAGACAGTTCTCACAGACAGCCTAACGGGTCCCTGCGCGCAGAGAAGTGCAGGGCTCCGCGGACGGAATGCTGTTTATGCTCTCGAGGGAAGTTTTCTCTGATCTAGCGGGTGCCACAGAGCCTGTGCTTTCATGTAGCATGGAGGGAGGGAGGCGGCGGAGGGGGGGAGAGGGAGGGAGAGAGGGAGAGAGAAAACCATGGATTGTGTCTCGTACGTGCACTGACTGGGGACTGAACCACACCTTTGGGGGTGCAGATGATGCTCCGATCAGCTGAGCCACCCGGCCAGGGCTGCAGGGTGGACCTTTGAGAGAAAGGGGAGCACTTGTTCACACCCATCAGCTCGTCTGCGTGGTGGACGGTGGACAGTTGTGGCGCTGGAGCTGTTGCGTTTGGCTGAGACATGGGTACCCTGGGAGAAGCCGCAGAAGAGGTCGAGGCCTGGGTCAGGTTGGGGTCAGACGGCTTTGCCCCACTTCGACTGAGCACCCAGGCAGCACCCTGACCTGTGGGACTCCTTTGCCCTGTGAATAGGTTGTTGGCAGAGGCGGTGTTCACTGATGCGTTTCAGTCACATGCTGACTGCGGAACGGCCTTTAGTGTGTGATCGCCAGGGCTGCCGGGGTGTCAGGATTCACCGTGGGTTTGGGAGTGTGGGGAGCAGTGCCAGGGCACGAGAAGCAGTCCGAGTGGGGGCCTCTCCCTGGGGCTGCGGGCTGGTGCGGGTGGAAGGAGCCCCGGGGTCCGCCCACCACCAGAGCCCCACACGTCCCCAGGGGCCCGGCCAAGCTGCACAGCTGCTCTTCCCAGAGCAGGGCTGCCCAGGGCAGCAGCCACTGGCCACATGTGGCTGCTTCAATTTCCGCTTAAATACGTTAAGACTAGAAAGAACATTCACCCCCTTGGTGGAGCTGGCCTCGTTGCAGGCTCAGGAGCTGAGCTGCACGAGGCTTTGACCCCAGGGTGTGGACACAGCACCTCACATGGGGGGGGGGGGAGTGGGGGAGGCCTGGGTTGGTGGCCGCGAGGAGACACACTCCTCTCCGGCGGCCTCGGAAAGCGCTGCTGGGAACCGAGGACTGCGGAGCTGCCCCGTGTCACTGTCACCTCTCGCTCTCTTTCCGTACACACCCAAGGTGAGGCAGCTACTTGGGCTTCCACATTTCTGCAAAAACTGTCGTGGGCTTTCTCGCGGTGAGGAGGCTTTGACGAAGGCTCTGCGCCTCCGGGGACCAGGATGTGGGACAGTGAGGGGGTGGAGGCAGTGGGGGTGGGGCCGGGAGAACACTAAGGAAGACAGCGAGGCTTTCATTAATTAAAATTTAAAGGTGGGCACTGACGTCTGAGAGCGGCCACAGGCAGTAAGGAGAGACGACGACCAGGCCGTGGACCCTGGCGGGCACCCGGGTGCCAGCTGTGAGGGGCTGTGGTGGGCTGCAACCCTGGCCTGGCCGAGCCTGTCTCTAAGGGGTCGGCCCGGGAAGACGCGAGGGCGCAGGTGCGGGCAGAGCCCTGGTGCTCTTGGCCTCGGGCAGACGGGTGCAGGGCTGGCTGGAGCAGGGGCCGCCACACCCCAGAGAGAAACCGAGTGGGGAGAGTGAGTTCTGGGGGGAGGGGGCCCAGAGCTCCTGCTGTGACTCATGTATCTGCCTCGGCCCGGGCTCTCGGACGCCTGTCAGCACGTGTGTCCGCAGCACTGGGTGGACTGCCCCTCCCGAGAACCTTGCCGTGCTGGGTGGAGGCGGGTGTTTGGTCATGGTGAGTATTTGACGTGGGCTGCGGCCAGGCAGCTCAGCGGATTGGAGCATCGTCCTGTGCACCAGAAGGCTGCGGGTTCAAATCCTGTCAGGACACAAGCCCGAGTTGCAAGTTCAGTCCCTGGTTGGGGTGCATACAAGAGGCAACCAATTGCTGCTTCTCTCTCTCACTGATTGTTCTATCCCCGCCCCCTCTTCAAAACCAAGAAACACGTCCTCGGGTTAGGATTAAAAAATGTGACACAGAAAAGGCTTTCACACTTCCCCTGTGGATGGGGTTCAGTTTCGGTGGGGCGGCCATTGGCCGGCACTTCCTGGAGTCTGTCTGACTGACCCTCTTCCCTGCAGATCGACTCCCTCGCAGGCCTCGGAGTGGTCAAGGTGGAGTGCGGGTCCCAGTTCTCCGTGGCCCTGACCAAGTCCGGCACCGTGTACACTTGGTAGGCAGGACGGCGTGACCCCACTGGGGCCGGGCTGTCCGCTCGAGGTCACGCTCGCTGCCCTTGGTGGGTGGTGGGTGGTGGGTGACCTCCACGGGTGGGCCGTGAGACAGTTCCTGAGTGCCTGCACCAGGAGGGGGCGCCCTGCTGAGCCCCGGGTTTCCTCTTGTGCAGGGGCAAGGGCGACTACCACAGGCTGGGCCACGGATCCGACGACCACGTGAGAAGGCCGCGGCAGGTACAGGGGCTGCAGGGGAAGAAGGTCATTGCCATCGCCACGGGTTCTTTGCACTGTGTGTGCTGCACAGAGGACGGTAGGTGGGAGGCATCTCTGGGTCTGCGCGGGGGCCTGGGCGGCCGTGGCCAGGGTGGGGGTGGTCATCCGTGTCCCGAGAGGGTGGGTCCAGCCCCTGGGGGCAGCCCCCGGGAATAAGTTACATTGAATGGCTGCGCAGAGGAGAGCGCACACGGCCAGCCCAAGACCGCCAGCCTCAGACAGTCCTGCGGGGTCGGTGGGCCCTCGGCTGGCCGCTGGGAACCTGGACTTCAGGAGGCGCCCCCCACCTTGCTCCCTGAGTGACAGGAAGCCTCGCTGTTTTGAATTGCTGGCACCAAGGACGTGGTCTCAGCCAAGACCTGTTCCCCTCTGGGGTCCGGAGGCGGGGTCCCTCCAGGCAGAGGTGCCCAGGTGACCAGCCCCATGGACACCCTGGGCGCCAGTCCCTGCGGAGTGTGTCCTGGTCAGTTGGCACCTCCCATGTGCTGTCTCAGCTCACACGTCCCCTGGGGCCCCGCTGGGACAGGCTGGTGTCTGGTGACCCCCAGACCCCGCTCGGCGCCCTTTCTCTTGGCTGAGTTTGCCCCGTGTCCTCTTGCTGAATGAATCGTGGTTCTGAGTGTGACCATGTACAGGGTCCTGGGAGCCCTCACTCATCGAACCTGGGGTGGTCTCAGGCAGCCCACCAAGGGGACTTCATGGGTGGAATTGGGATCGCTGCCCAGCTGACCCTCTGGTGCAGGGGTTATGCTGGATTTTGGGGTGAGCCCAGTGAAATCACAGAGGCCCTTCAGAGAGGAAAGGGGGCAGGAGACCAGTGACTAGAGACTGGGAAGGGGAGATTTACCAAGTGTGAGGGGGGCTTGTCCTGCCATTTCTGGTGGGGGGCAGGGGTGGTGGTGGCCCCCTGGAAGCTGCCAGCTGCCAGCCAGCCAGGAGGCGGGGCCGAGGTCTAGAGAGAGCTGTGTGAGCAAAGGAGAGGGTTCTCCCACGGCCTCCAGGCAGGGGTGGCCTGTCCACACCTTAGTGCCAGCCCAGTGGGCCTGCAGGCGGATCTGACCCACGGGGCCAAAGGAGAAGGCATGCCTTTTATTTGCTTTATTTTAATTCTGTACCTGAAAGACAGCCCACACTCACAGAACAGCTGGAAGCCGGTACCAAGAACGTGGTTTGATCCATGGGGAGCCAGGCTCGGCCCCAGCACCAGGGCGCCCGTCCCCAGGCCCTGGCACAGCGCCCGGGCAGAGAGGCCGCACCGGTTGCGGCTATGCCTGGTCATCACGCCTATTCACATTATGACACGGTGCACCGAGCTGTCACGTCCTAGCTCCACTCCGGGATGGCCCTCGCTCCTCCTAGGTGCCCTTCTCTGATGCTCTCAAGTTCTCTCTGGGCAGCTGTGTCTCCAGAGCGTCCCTCTCATTCACCAGTGCTTCCCCACGTCCCCGCACAGTGGGACACTCAGTCCCGCTGCCTCTGTAGGCCCCGAGTGTGGGCTCACCTGTCCCCCCAGGAGCCTGGTGCCTTCACAGGAGGGCAGTGTTCAGGGAACAGGCTCTATGGGGTGTGCTCGGTGCCATGGGGGGCCCGGCTCCCAGGCCCTCTCTGGGGATGGAGCCGGGGGGCGGGTGTGGATGGCGCACAGGCTGGCCGCTGGGAGGGCCTGGTACCGTGTGTGCGTGTCCATAGCACTCACCCGCAGCAGGCTCCCAGGCTCCAGCTCCGCTCCACAGGGACCGTTGCCGTGTCTTCTCCGTCCACATGTGTACCTCCTCTCTCTCCTGGTGGCAGACCCAGACCCCTCCTCCCTGAAGGAGTGATCTGGTCCCAGTCCTCTAGGGGGCCAGCATGCCCCTGCTGACTTTGCACTGTGCCCTGTGTGGACCCTTACCCCCTTGGGTGGCTTCTGCCCCTGGCGCCCCACTATGGAAGCTCTTGTCACTCGTGAATGCTGACTCCCTGCTCCCAGCTGCATCCCCACAGAGAGCATGTCCTGCCCTTGCCCATGCGCTGACCGCCACCCCGTGGCTTTAGGGCTGACCTGGGGAGAGCGGGAAGGGGCAGGGCACCTGAATGCCTACAGGCCGAGTTGTTCAGGGTGGTACCTGGCAGCATGGCCTGAGGAATCTGCAGAGAACTGACACCCCATGCAGTCAGGAGCAACCCCCTATTAGAGCAGTGGGGGCTCACGGTGGGGCCCTGGCACGGGACTGGCCGGGCACTCTCATTGCTGCTGCACTGTGGGGAGGGCTCGTGTTCCTTTGGAAACATGGGTCTAACTTAGTTAGAAAATGATTTTTTGTGTTTAGTTTGCTTCCAGAACTCGTCTGGGCTGCTTAGACCATTACCATCAGTTTTATTTATTTTTTAATTATTATTTTATTGATTATGCTGTTACAGTTGTCCTGGTTTTTCCCTCTTCCCCCCTCCACCCAGCACCCCCTGCCCCTGCAGGCCATCCTCACACCTCTGTGTCCATGAGTCATGTGTGTAAGTTCTTCGGCTGCTCCATGTCCTGTACTGTGCTTTACATCCCCGTGGCTGTGCTGAAACCACCGGCTTGTGCTTCTTAATCCCCTCAGCCCTTCACCCATCGCCCACGGCCTCTCCCATCTGGCAGCCATCACAGTGCTCTCTGTGTCCGTGATTCTGTCTTTGTTCTTGTTTGCGTAGTTTGTATTTCAGATTCCATAGTTGATGTTGCATTTTATCGTTCATGGTCTGGGTCTTCATTTTCTTGAGTAAGTCCCTGGAACATTTCATGTGATAATGGTTTGGGGGTGATGATGAACTCCTTTAGTTTTTTCTTATCTGGGAAGCACTTCATCTGCCCTTGGATTGTAAACGATAGCTTTGCTGGGGAGAGCAGTGTTGGCTGGAGGTCCCTGCTTTTCATGACTTTCAACATTTCTTGCCAGTGCCTTCTAGCCTGCAAGGTTGCTTTTGAGAAATCAGCTGAGAGTTCTATGGGAACTCCCCTGTAGGTAACTAACTTCTTTTCTCTTGCTGCTTTTAAGATTCTCTCGTTAATTTTAACCTTTGGCATTTTCATTATGATGTGTGTGGCTGTGGGCCTCTTTGCCTCTGTCTTGTTTGGGACTCTGTGCTTCCTGAACTTGCATGTCTATTTCCTTCCCCAAATGAGGGAAGTTTTTCTTCATTTTAGATTTCCAATGTCTTGCTCTTTCTCTTCTCCTTCTGGCACACCTGTGATGCTAATATTGGATCTCGTGAAGTTGTCCTAGAAGCAGCTTATACTATCCTCATTTTTTTGGATTCTTTTTTCTCCTCGGTGTTCTGATAGGTTGTTTTTTACTTTCTTATGTTCCAAATCATTGATCTGAATCTTGGCTTCGTCCACTCTACTGTTGTTTCTCTGTAAATTGTTCTTTATTTCAATTAGTGTACCTTTTGTTTCTGACTGGATCTTTTTTATGCTGCTGAGGTCCTCACTTAGTTCCTTGATAACCAGTGTTTTGAACTCTGCATCTGATAGATTGCTTATCTCCATTTAGTATAGCTTTTTCTGAAGTTTTCATTTGTTCTTTCATTTGGGCCATGTTTCTTTGGCTCCTTATTTTGGCAGCCTCCCTGTGTTTGTTTCTGTATATTAGGTAGAGCTGATTTGACTCCGTGTCTTGGTAGTGTGGCCTAATGCAGTAGGTTTCCTGTAGGGTCCATGGCACAGCCTCCCCTATCACCCAAGCTGGGGACTCAAGGTGAACCCTTCGTGAGGGCTGAGTACAACCTCTTCTTGTAGTTGAGCCTTGGTTGCTCTTGGCAGATCAATGGGAGAAATTTACCAGACCAGTCAGCTGTAAGGACTGGCTATGACCATTGGCCTCCACCCTCCACCCTCCGTGGAGGGTCGCTGTGCAGGGGCAGGGTGGCAGTGCTCTGACGTGGTCTGTAGCTGTCCACTGGGTGCGCGGGCCCTGGGGTTTCCTGGGTGGTGTAGGCCAAGGTCAGCCTCCAGTTGTGTTTTACCTGGGGCCACCCTGCTCGAGCTATAAAGCAATCTGAGATGGCTGCTCCTTGTGCTGGGCTTAGAGATTCCCAGGGGAAGCCAAGCTGTGAATCTAGGCTGGCTGCTGCTAGTGCCGGGCCTGGGGCTCACTGAGGCCAGCTGCTGCTTGTTTGATAGGGTTTAGGAGCCAAGACCAGCCATTCTTGTGGAAAAGCATCTTGGGTGGGCCCATGAGTTGGCTGAAGCGGAGTCTCAGGATCTCCAAGGGGGTCAGACAGAGTTAGCCAGGTTGACAGAGTCTCAGATATGTCACCAGCTTGCTGGCCTGTGGGCGGAGGGTCAGAAAGGGAACAATAGCCTCTGCTCTCGCCCCTGACACTTCATTTCCTCCCTGTATGCCACTGATGCCTTCCCAGCCACCACCCCGGTGCTGGGGCCCAGAGGGATTGAGTCTGAGTAGGTGAGTCCATGTGTGGGTTCTTTAAGAGGAACTGCTTGGGGCTCCAGCATTTTCTGCCACTGACTCAATCCCTGTGGACTTTTGCAGCCAGAAGTTGTGGGGACTCATCTTCCTGGCACTGGAACTCTAGGCTGACAGGCCTGGTGTGGGGCTGGGACTCCTTGGTCCTGAGATGTCCCTCCTGAATTTTTATCTACCCCACGTGGGTGTGGGACCAGCCTGTTCCACATCTGTGCCTCCCCTTCTGGTCTGGATGGATGTGGTTTCTTGAATTCCGTAGCTGTCAGACTGCCATTCAGCTTGGTTTCCGGAGAGTTGGTTTCCGTGATGGTTGTTCTCTGTTTTAGTTGTGTGATGTGGTTGTGTGAAGAGGTGAGCCATATCTGCCTGTGCCGCCATCTTGACCGGGAGTGAGCCACTGTCACCACCTGTTTTACTGTGTTGTTCTGACTCAGAGCAGCTGCCCCCCGTGCCTTCGCCCTGTGGGCGCCACGGGATGTCTGAGACCAGACAGGGCTTGTTGGCTGCAGGGCTGCCGAGAGTCCCAGGGGCGTGTTCCTCTGGCGCTGTGGTCAGAGCCCCACAGAGAGCCTCACCCAGAGGTCGCCCCCGATGATGGCAGTGACAGCCCCCCTGTGGCGGTAGGAGCCGTGCATTCATCGGTCCTCACGCCCAGTTTCCCTCCTGCATCCGCTGCTACAGGTGAGGTGTACACGTGGGGCGACAACGATGAGGGGCAGCTGGGGGACGGAACGACTAATGCCATCCAGAGGCCTCGGCTGGTCGCTGCTCTTCAGGGTAAGAAGGTGAACCGCGTGGCCTGTGGCTCGGCGCACACTCTGGCCTGGTCGACCAGCAAGCCTGCCAGCGCTGGGAAGCTGCCTGCACAGGTCAGTGCCGGTGGGTGGGCGGGCTGGGCATGCGTGGGAGGGCAGAGCCCCTGTTTATGTACTGAACTGGGCGCAGCCGGCGCTCCACCGGAAACCACTCAGGCTCACTTTGTTGAAATGAGCGCTTTGAGAACTTCGGCATTCGTGTCATCCAGCAGGCTGTGCGTCGATGAGGTGCGTCGCCTTTGTTCAGAATCTTTGGAACCACAGAAAACCATTCTGGTAGTACAGGCCAGCCCCGTTCTCTAGTGAACTCTGTGTGTACAGACCAATGTTACCAGCATTCTCCTTGGTTCACGGTACTTGGCTGAAGCAAAGTGGCTGGAATATTACTACAGTGAGATTTTTCCAAACCAGATGCAGACGTCAGGTGTATCTCTGCTTTTCAAACAGTTTTTCATCTGGCTGGTGTGGCTCAGTGGATTGAGCACAGGTCTTCGAACCAAAAGGTCACCGGTTTGATTCCCAGTTAGGGCACAAGCCTGGGTTTCAACCAGTTTCCCAGTAGGGGGTGCACATGAGGCATCAGCACATTGATGTTTCTCTCCCTTTCTCCTGTCCTTCCCTTCTGCAAATAAATAAATAAATAAATAAATAAATAAATAAATAAATAAATAACTATCTATCTTAAAAAACAAAATCCATCTGGAGAGCAGTGCTCGTCTGCACACTGGACGCCAAGGCGCGCTGATGGGTGCTGATGTTGCAGGTCCCCATGGAGTACAACCACCTGCAGGAGATCCCCATCGTCGCCCTGCGCAACCGGCTGCTGCTGCTGCACCACCTGTCCGAGCTCTTCTGCCCCTGCATCCCCATGTTTGACCTGGAGGGCGCCCTGGGCGAGGCCGGGCTCGGGCCGTGCGTGGGCTTCGACACCCTGCGGGGAATCCTGATATCCCAGGGAAAGGTAACCGGCAAAAACGCACACCTGCTGCCCGCCCGGCTCCACTCTGGGTGTCAGAGCACACCCCTGACAGACAGACATCTCTCCTGCTTTGGAGCCTGCGTTTCCCCCTTGTGGTGTCTGCCTCTCCCCTCCCCACACGGGTTGCATGGGTACGTGGGATGGAGCCTCCATCTTTGCCGTGCTCTCTGCCCCCCTTCCCCCCTGGCCCCCAGGCCTTGTGGGCACTGCTGTCCCGGGACCTCTCGCAGAAGCTCCGTACCCAGCTGTGCAGGTTGCGGGTCAGAGGCTGACTGGACAGCCTGTGGATAGATTGAGAGGGAGCATCTGAAAGGCACTAGATATAGTTTGGCCTGTCAACGCTTGCAGTCATCGGAGCGTTCCAGAAGTGGGGTGCCTGACTCCGGAGTGGGGGTTCCCGTGACAGGAAGACACTGAGTTTCCAGTGGGCAGGTGGGCGGGACCATCTAGCAGAGGCTCCGAGGTGCTGTGGTCGGGGGGTGGGTGATGCTAGTGCAGGGAAGGCAAAGGGGCCGGGAGGGAGGCCCTGCCCCCAAGAGCCTGGGGCTCTGCAATGTGTGTGGTCCTCTGACATGACGGTCTCTTCTTACCGAAATGAAGTTCCGGTGCTGGGAGTCCTGTGCAGACTAAACAGGTTTTGTTCAGGACTGGCTCTGTTCCCACTGAGCAGATGGGTCATTGTCATGTGTGATTTAGAGGCATGTGCACAGTAGTGAGGCCATGGCCACCGCTGGGCCTGGCCAATGACAGGGAGCAGGGGACAGGGACGGGAAACCTGACTTCAACCACTTTTTATCCCTCCAAGTCGGGGGCACTGGGCAGCGAGGGGTAGCTTTTCCTTGTCGGGAGAGGACGGTGGACGGCAGGGCGTGTCCACAGAGGCTGTGAGTGCGGGATGGTGGTGCGGGGGCCTCAGAGGGCCCTCAGTCCCCGGCCCCTGCAGGTGGGGTGGGCCCTCAGCCGGAGGGTTTGAGGGGGTGACTGGAGTGTAATGACCAGGATGCGCTCAGAGCTCAGAAAGGCTGCCTGGCTGTGGGCCAGGAGCACGGAAAGCAGAGGTCTAGCTGGGGGGGGGGGCAGAATTAGCATGTGGGGGTGGACAACAGTGGGGGGCGAGGGGTGCCCCTGCTGGCCAGGTTCCTCCAGGACACCCTCTGGACCTTCCCCTCTGCAGCTGCGCCTGGGCGGCCTGGGCCCCGGCCTTCCTGCCTTCAGGGGTTGGAGTTCTGGGGCCCTGATCAGGCCCAGCTGCGGGTCCCTGTGCCCGGCTCCCGCCCTCTCTCTGGAGGAATGCATTGTCCACTGAGCAGAGACCTGGGACTCCCTCTGATTCCACCTCCTCTGAGGGTCACTTGGGTCCTCTGCCCTCCCGTCCTCACATGTGCGCAGCCTCATGTCCCTGCATCCTGGCCGACACTGCACAGCCAGCCAGCCTGGCCCTGGGTGACGCTGTGCCATGCTCCCTCTCCTCGCCGTCTCAGCCTGGTCGCACGGGGTTCCCTTCAGCGCCTGGTGCCTGCGTGTCCCTCCCTCATCGCTGTCCTGTCCCCACCCCGGCCTGCCTGCTCCCTGGCGCTCCTGGGCCCCGCTGCTGCTGTACAGTTGGCGCAGCGACACTGAGGCGTGGTTAAGCTTTGGGGGGTCAGTCGGGGGCACTTCGAGTTTGGCCGGGAAGCCTTGGCTTCCTAGGTGTTCCTCAGAGGCTGGCCCGAGACCCAAGTTGCAGTGGGTCCGCAGCACTCCTGCCCTCCGTCCTGCATCCTCCTGAGGGGCCCAAGTGCCCTGCGTGGCTGCGGAGGCCGACCACTCCCTGAGCCGCCTCACCGATTGGAGAAGAGTATTTGTCGTTATCTGTTGTTGAGAAAATAGGACTTCGGGGACTAGAAGATTTTAAAACTATGTCATGATTTGTCTGTCTGTGGGTCATACATTCTGCATCACGTTCTAACCTCCGTCTGTCGTCATGTTTTAGGAGGTGGCGTTCCGAAAGGTGGTCCAGGCCACGATGGTGCGAGACCGCCAGCACGGCCCCGTGGTGGAGCTGAACCGGATCCAGGTGACCAGGGCGGGGGTTCTGGGCCTGCAGAGGTGATGGTGTCAAGGCACCGGGGCCGAGGGTGGGGGCGCGATATGTTCTCCTTACAACAGGAGCAAGAAGCCGGAACCCAGACGCACAAGGACAGATCAGCAAAGCGGGAAAAGTAGCCGTGGCTGCCGTCTGCCCCAGGGTGTTAACAGCCAATGATGGGCGGGGGCAGGGGGTGCTTCTGGCAGCCTCGCGGGTGACTCCACTGCACCGTGCTGTGCCCCCTGGGCCTCTCTGTCCTTGCTGGGCCTGTCCTCTGCAGCCTGCTGTGGCTGCGTTGGCCGTGCTGACAGCTGCCTGTGTTCTCCAGGTTTCCTGGTCTGAGCCCTCCACCAGGACTGGCAGGCTGTGCTCCTGCTCTGGGTACCCCTACGAGGTGTCGCTGCCCTCGGTCCCTGGGGTACAGCTCTGAGAAGCTGAGTCAGAGGCCCAGGTGCAGGTGGTGGCGGTCCCCGTCCCTGTGCCCCCAGTCTCACATGCTCCCCAGCTCTCAGGACCTACAGGGAGGGGCATGGCATGAAAACCCTGGCATTTGTTTATAAACAGTTGTGTGTTTATTCTGATGTGTTTAAACTTCAGTCACCTTCGAGTTCTCTCCATTTGATGCAATACACCTATCAAGACCTTTTTTCCACTGCTCAGAACAGGTTTTGCACTTGGTGATGTTTATGCCTTTTAGTGCTTCACCTTTTCCACCTCTTCCATGTTGGCAAAATGATTCCCTCTGAGGACTTTTTTCATGCAGGGAAACAAAAAGTTGCCTGGGTGAGATCAGATGAATAGGGAGGGTGGGGCACAGGGGGGTCATGCCATTTTTGGTCACAAACTGCTGAACGCTCAGCATGGGGTGGGCAGGTGTTTTTGTCAATCACCCACCATGACATGTGCAAGCATGTTGAATAGTGTTCCAAAAAAAAAAATGCACTGAAGCCGAACGCAGCCTCTCACAACACCACCAGTTGGCACACTGGTACAGATGGGTTCCTAGAACACTCACCTAGTGGGGGAAGCCTGGACTACATGGGCCCACCTCCCAGAAGATAATTCCGGGAGGATTTTGGGGGGGGGTCCCTCCTCATACCTCGCGGTTCACAAGCCAGTCACTGATGTGTCTCCTGGCCATAACTGAGAACTGAAATGTGGACCAGCTCTGCCTTCCTGCTGCTGCCTGTGTGGGGAGTGCCCGTCAGTCCATCACTAGCCCTGACAGGGAGCCTGGCGGTGCCAGCCCTGCCTTCTAAGTGGAAGCAGAGCCACAAAGAACAGATAGTTTGTTCTGGCGCCTTTGTGTTGACACATGATTCCTGCCCTGCTGTGGGTTCCTGACTGGAAGCTTTCCCAGACCTGGGGTATTTGGAATCAAATGCAAACTCTCGTGGTTTGCCAGAGGACATGTGCGGCCGCGCTGATGGAAGTGGTCCGTTCACGGACGTCAGTGTTCGTAACGCCGCCCTGGAGGCCAGGCAGCCCACTCCGAGGACAAACGGGCTATTGAGTGAGGCTCATGAAAAAGCTTTTATTTCCACACCTTGGAGGAACGTTTTGGTCGGCTCTGCATTTTAGATGCTGAAGTCTGAGCTGATGGCCAGAGGTCATGGCATTCCTGGATCATGCGCCCGCCTCAGCCTGGGACGGGCTCCTGGGCGGGGCCCTGGGCGTCAGCGCGTGGTGCTGACCTGGCACCACGCCGGCCGCTGTCTCTGTGTTGTGTCTCGGGTGTGTCGGTGGTGTGCTGGATGCCTCCTCCCCTCTTGTCCTTGCATCCCAGCCCGGGGGTCTGGGTTGGGAGCCTGTTCAGTGTGTGGGGAGGGGGCAGGCGGGGAGAGGGCACCCAGCTTTGCACTGGACGTCTTTCCGAGGCGGACAAACAACCTCCAGTACCCCAGCTATGTGCATGGGTGGCTGGATTGGCCACTCAGCTGCACCCGGCTGGGAAGCCCTGCCCAGAGATGGAAATGGAATTACTCTTCTCACCAAAAATAGAACCCGGGCTGGGGTGGGGAATCCCAGCAAACCATTGGCCCCTTCCTGCCCCGGCACGGCTACAGGACTCAAGGGCGCCAGCCCTCTCCCCGTGGGAACACCCAGTAGGACGTGGCCTAGAGACACTGCTTGTAGGCCATGTTCTGGGAAGATCTTCATCTGCATTTGATGTAGCCGTGTAACAGGACCTGAGAATCTGTGCACACCAACAAGTCCTCACCTCACAGTTAGCATGGAATGTATGCACACTCCCTTCCGCAGACTGAGAGTGCTGTGATTAGAGCCCATGATCACCCTCAGGGCTCCTGCAATGCAGAGCTGCCCCACCCTACCCCTTCAGCTCAGGGCCCGTCCTCCTGGCGCCGCTGGGATCACAGAGCCTGCTCCTTCGTAGCAGCTGAGAGCATCGTCTCTGTCACCAGGCGCTGGACACGGAGGCCGTGTGACACCCAGGGCAGGAAGCGGGTTGGGGCCTCATGCCTCATGTGCCTGCATACCCCCTTCCTGTCTGCAGCTCATTCAGGGGTTGGGTGGCCCAAAGGGCTGCTGAGGGGTTACTAGTAACACCCGTAGACACAGCCAACTGCCCGGTGCTGGAAGAGTTCATCCCATGGGTGTTTCTTACTGTCTTTGCTGTCAAGTTATGGGTGGTGGGGGTTTAGCCGGAGCAATCAGCAGGAAGCACATTTCTCATAATGGTTGTGTCCCTAACTTGTCATATGGCCTCATTTCTGACAGAGCATCCAGGTGGTTCTGAGTGCGGCCGCGGCGCCGGCTGCAGGCTTACCGAGCCCCCACCAAGTGAGGGCTGCAGGCCGTTGTCCGAGCTGGCTGGAGGTGTTAGACTGGGGTGGGATGTTCGGGTGGGAAAAGGGATCGTACTTGGAGACAGGTGACTCCGTGGGCCGAGTAGGACCATACGGGAAGGAGATGAGGCAGGTCCTGGCAGAGCTGTGTGCCGTGACTCTGAGTGCCCGTACTCTGTCTGGGAGGGCCACTGATGCCACGGGGTGAGCCAGGTCACGGTCACCGAGCACAGGGGCTTATCACACAGCACAGCGGTCTGGGTGCTCTCAGGGGTGTTTGCTTAGGCGCCACACCAAGGGGTGTGCCTCATTCACCCAATGGGCCTCCTGCCTGCGAAGGCCCAGGAGGAAGCATGTGGCGTCAAGTGGGGAAAGGAGCTCCTAGTTGGCCTTTGAGGCCCTCGGAGGGCTTGGGGTGCTGTGGTGCGTGGGATGAGGGACAGGGGCTAGCAAGGTGGCAGGAGGTGAGGTACAGCTAGTCCGGAAGCCTTTCACCTTACCTGGGAGTTCGGGCCTCACTTTGACTTGGGGGGCACTACCTGAGTGCACCCCACTGCAGCTGGTGACCAGGATGGGGAGTGCAGGGTAGTGACATGGGTGCATGGCCACGGTTTGGCCTTGGCCCCCGGCATTCCCGGGCCTGTCCACCGTGTGCCTCCTCCGTGACCACTGTCCCTTTCACTTCTGTCCTGCAGGTCAAGCGTTCGCGGAGCAAAGGCGGCCTGGCGGGCCCTGATGGCACTAAGTCCGTCTTCGGGCAGATGTGCGCCAAGATGAGCTCGTTCAGCGCGGACAGCCTGCTGCTGCCCCACCGCGTCTGGAAAGTCAAGTTTGTGGGTGAGAGCCCCGTGCGCAGGCACGGCGGGAGGTCCCCAGGGCGGGCTCTGCTGGGGGACCCTATGGCCGACTGTGCCCCCTCTCTCCCCCCGCAGGTGAGTCCGTGGATGACTGCGGAGGCGGCTATAGTGAGTCCATCGCCGAGATCTGCGAGGAGCTGCAGAACGGGCTCACCCCGCTGCTCATCGTGACGCCCAATGGGAGGGACGAGTCGGGGGCCAACCGCGACTGCTACCTGTTCAGCCCCGCCGCCCGGGCGCCTGTGCACACCAACATGTTCCGCTTCCTGGGTGCGCTCCCTAGTGGGCGTGGTTCAGGGGGCGGCCCTGCACCCTCCCTCGGCCCGATGTTCACTGTGTCTGGGGGGGGGGCCGTAGCGTGCCGCATGTCCAATGTGAGCTTCCGGGGTGCGGCGGCCAGGACCTGCCAGGGCCCAGGAGGACCTTGGGCACGCGGAGGGGCGACACGGGTCTGTGTCCTGCCTGTCTGGAGCTGCGGGTCGGAGCAGAGGACTCTGGGTGGCTGGTCCTCCCCCCTCATGCCTGTTCCACTCCAGGATTTGCCCTCCGGGCCATGGGACTGGACCTCGGGGCAGCCCATGGCTGATGCTGGACAGAGGGGGTCAGAAACTGGCCCTTGGGTACCAAAGCCACAATGAATTTGAAACGACAGCTGCTTTAACGACAGGCGTCTTGAGTTGGGGTGGCGCGGGTCTGAAGGTGCCGGGGCCCCAGGGGAGAGCCGGTCCTCATGGGGTCAAGTGGTGGGGTTGTCCCGCCCCGCTTTCCAACCCCTCCCATCTCTGCCCTGAATGCGCAGGCGTGCTGCTGGGCATTGCCATCCGCACCGGGAGCCCCCTGAGCCTCAGCCTGGCTGAGCCCGTCTGGAAGCAGCTGGCGGGCATGAGCCTCACCATTGCAGACCTCAGCGAGGTAACCTCCAGGAGAGAGGCCGCGGGAAAAGTGGGATCCTGGGGTCACTTAAGAGGTGCGGCCTGTCCCAAGGTCCTGACCCTGTTGCGGTGGTTGGGGTGCTGACCAGAGACCGCCGTCCCGCAGAGCAGCCGAGGGGTGCGGACACAGGCTGGGCAGCTCGGAGACCTCACTAGACCATCTGGGCAGACAGGGCTCCCGAGTTCCGCCGTGGGGGAGCTGACGCCACAGCTGGCGGGGGCGGGGCAGGGGTGGAGCCACCAGTTGCAGTGGCTGGTGCTCTCTCAGCAGTTGGTCTAAGGACGTTCTTGAACTGCCTACTCTTTCATTGCTGCCCGCTCACTTGCTGGCCCGTGGGATGCACGGGCACCTGGCCACGCGCCGCAGACCTGAGTGCCAGGCTGCGAGCCAGGGCCTGGGGTGTGAGAACGGCCCCCGCCCAACACAGATTCCCATTGGCCCCTGAAAGGTGGACAAAGACTTCATCCCGGGGCTTATGTACATACGTGACAACGAAGCCACGTCGGAGGAGTTCGAGGCCATGAGCCTGCCCTTCACCGTGCCGAGCGCCAGCGGCCAGGACATCCAGCTGAGCTCCAAATACACTCATATCACCCTGGACAACCGGGCGGAATACGTCCGGCTGGCCATCAACTACAGGTGCGCGGCCCCGCCCCCGCCCCCCTGCGAAAACAGTGGGCGGGGTTTGCGTGTGTGCGTGGTTGCGTCTTCAGAAGGTCCCCTGCGTGAGGCGCAGGCGTGCTGACGCGCTCAGCTCTGGTGCTGACCTGCGGCCCCTGGAGCTGACTCCAAGGTCAGGTTCAGGTGTCTGCTGTGTTCGCCTGAGACTGGTGGCACTCCCGAATTCTGCGGGCGCAGCACCTGTGTGCCCCCTGTCCTCGGTCGCCTCATCTGGGGCAGGACCGAGTCGGGGCCATCTCCGCGTGTGGCCCTCACCCCAATGTTCAGGTGTGGCTGCTGCGCGGCTGGTCCGCAACAGCACCCGCCCATTCCCTGCTCACCACTGCCCCCCACCCTGCCCCTGGACCCTAGGTCCACACCGCACGGTCCTCAGGCCTTGTCCCCCAGGGGCACGAACAGGCAGGCTTTGTTTGCTGGGCTGTGGTGGACGGCGGTCCTGGCAGGTGTCCTATTCTGACCCCTGTGTCCCATTCTGCCTGATGCCCTAACTCGCGTGTTTCCAGAGGGCTCTTCCCATGCGGGCCGCGGGGCGGCTGTCCGAGGGGAAGGGAGGAGGGAGGTGGACGGCCTCAGGACGGTGACCGCTGAGGCCTCGCTTCTAAAGCACACACCCGGGTGCTCTGTGGGGTGACGCTGGGTGAGAGGGGGACAAGAAGACACGCGTCCCCTAAGGTAGAAAAGCAGAGCGAGTTCTTTCTTTCAGACTCCATGAGTTCGATGAGCAGGTGGCTGCCGTCCGGGAGGGGATGGCCCGAGTCGTGCCTGTCCCCCTCCTTTCTCTGTTCACCGGGTACGAGTTGGAGACGATGGTACGTCAGCCTCTGCGAACAGCCACCCTGGGAACTGCTTTTTGCGTAGTGACCTGCCCCCCCATCTCCACCCCGAATCCGTGCCCCTCAATTGTCTCAGTTACATCCCGCACTCGGGAGTCCGAGATGTGCCCAGGAAATGAGTGCCTCCTGCCTCCCCTTCCCACGGCGGACCATGGGGTCACAAGGACCATAGGGTCACAAGCGGAGTGCGACCTGTCCCTGCCCCTCCCCCAACAGGCCTGGGTAGGAAGAAAGCGCGGTCGATTTCCTGCCCAAGCGGAGGATGGGGACGAGTAGCCACCCTGACCCTGTCTCCCTCCGCAGGTGTGCGGCAGCCCGGATATCCCTTTGCACCTTCTCAAGTCGGTGGCCACGTACAAAGGGGTAGAGCCGTCCGCGTCCTTGACCCAGTGGTTCTGGGAGGTGATGGAGTCCTTTTCCAACACCGAGCGCTCCCTCTTCCTCCGCTTCGTGTGGGGCCGCACCCGGCTGCCCAGGACCATCGCCGACTTCCGGGGCCGAGACTTCGTCATCCAGGTGCGGCTCCTATGCGCTGGCGGGCTACGAGTGGCTGGCGGGCAGTGAGTAGCTGCCGCGCGCCCCCCTGCGGCAGGTTGGGAACCGGTCTCGAGGCTGCATACTTGTGCCTTTTTCTGGGGTGGGGGGGGGCAGAGAAAGGAAAAACACCCCACTCCGTTGATTTGAGAGCTCTGAGTTTTATAGCTGCAGATATTGGGTGGCACTACCTACTTTAAAAGACGTGTGTGGACGCCAGCAGAACCTACTGCTGTTGTGTCAGCGCGTTCTGGGCATGCGCGCATACCTCGTGGAGCGTTTGCCCGGTTCTCGGGGTGCATTGGGTGAGTCACCATCTGACGCGGTCTCCTACCAAAACCAGAGCACTCAGCAGAACAGTTCTGCTTTGCGTCCTAACTCCACGGTCCAGTGGTCGGAAACAGATTCTGTTTACCAGCCCATCACTGGGGTGACATGACCACCCCTCCCCCACCCCAGACTTTTCTGGTAGCAGTACGGTAGGAATAGGGAGCTCCTCAGAGGAGCAGGGCAGGATGGAGGGTCCACCCGCCCCGTGTGTTTGGGAGGATTCAGGGATGGGCACTCCTGAGCGCGGCCTGGCCGTCTCTGAGACAGATGTCCGAGAGAGCACAGCTAGGTATTCTCTCAAAACGTAGGCGGTTCTGGGTTTTGCTCCCAGTTCTTGCTGGCTTCCCAGCACCTTCCTCTGTAGTGGCAAGGAGAGCCGCACCCGTGGTGGGTGACAGGCAACGCCCACTGCCTCGCCCTGTTCAAGCTCTGATTGGAGCAAAAGTAATCATAGCAACCAATTGCTATTTTTTACTACAAGTCTAGGAGCTAATACGTCATCCCTTTTTATCTCTAAAATTAGCTGGATTATATCATTAATGATACTTGTTTTGCTTAGAAATGTGCAGGGTTTTGTGGAGTCTTCTTTTTTTTTTAGATTTTATTTTTTAGAGAGGGGAAGGGAAAGAGGGAAAGCAACATCAATGTGTGGTTGCCTCTTGCGCACTGCCTACTGGGGACCTGGCCCACAACCCAAGCATGTGCCCTGACTGGGAATCGAACCAGTGACTCCTTGGTTCAAGGCCCGTGTTCAATCCACTGAGCCACACCGGCCAGGGCCGGAGCCTGCTCTTGATTGCATCTCTGGCTACTTCCCGTTTCTCACCAACAGGTGCTGGACAAGTACAACCCTCCTGACCACTTCCTGCCTGAGTCCTACACCTGCTTCTTCCTGCTGAAGCTGCCCCGGTACTCCTGTAAGCAGGTGCTGGAAGAGAAGCTGAAGTACGCCATCCACTTCTGCAAGTCCATAGACACAGACGACTACGCCCGCATCGCCCTCACGGGGGAGCCGGCCGCCGAGGACAGCAGTGACGACTCGGAGAACGAGGACGCAGAGTCATTCGCCTCAGACTCCACACAGGACTACCTGACAGGACACTGAGTGGGCGCGGAGAGCCACAGGGGTGTGTGTGGGGACGGCATCCCTTCCCAGACAGGCGGGCGGGGGACCTGCCGCTCGGGGCCGAGCGCCGCTGGACATCTGCCTGGCGCCCGGCCCTGGGTGGACACTAGCGTCATGGAGACGCAACGGGTGTCCTCACCCACAATGCTGCATCTCGTGTCGGACTCCCGTGTTTACTAAAGAGTGTAAATGTTTATATAAATACTGACCTGCAGCCTCCCAGAAACGAATAAAAAGCCTTTTTACTCGTGGGTGCAGTAGAGTGCGTGCTCTTCCTTCCAGTGCGGTGCCTTGCCCCGGCCGCACACCGGAAATACCGTGTGACCGTTCAGCCGGATTACAAGTAATTCACTGTACTCCAAAGTCACTAGCCATTTCTGAACACGACGTGACCAGTATTACTTGGACGTACCCAGAGGTGATTTCAGCCCCAGCCCAGAGGCCGGCAGGGTGTTCGAGTCCGTGGTGTGTGACCCAGTCGGGCCTCTAAGCACTGTCACACTGCTGTCATACAAAGTGCACTCACTGTACGTGATGCTGGTGTCAGGTGTCTGCCTCAGTCTTCATTCCCTATAAACAAAACACGTCGCAAAACTGCGTGCCCAGTGTCTCACCTCGTCAGACTCGCACGGGTGGCATGCGCCGCTGCACAACGAGTTCTTCTGGGACCGGGCGTCAGTCAAAGCCACTCTGGTGTAGCTGGGTTGTTTCGGTCAAAAAACCCACACTAAGTGACAAAGGAGTGTCCTTCGTGGAGTGAAGAGGGCCAGGGGGGCAGCTGGTGTCGGGAGCTGGGGGCACTCAGGGCCCATCCTGTCCTCCCCGTCCGCCTGACCAGTCGTGTGGGCGTCCGTCTGGCCCAGGGTCCCCTCGGCCGAGTGTGGCAGGCTGCGGATAGGCCTGGAGCACTAGACCTGAGGCCAGTGGTACCACATGGGGCCACAGTGGGTGTTACGTGCTGGGAGACCGGTTATTTATTCAGGGACCCAATGGTTTACACCAGAAGATCCAAAGAGAGGAGGGAGTTTTTTCTGGGAACTTAGGCGCAACCAAGTGGGTTCAAAATTTTCTTCAGCTGTTGGGATTTTTTTTTTTTCCTTCGGGATTTTATTGACTTTTAGAGAGAGGGGAAGGGAGGGAGAAAGGGAAAGAGAAACAATGTGCGAGAAAAGCATTGATCAGTTGCTTCCTGCACATACCCTGTCTGGGGACTGAACCTGCAACCTTTTGGTTTGCAGTACAATGTCCATCCTGCTGAGCCATACCTGCCAGGGCTGTGGGGTCTTTTAATCACCCACCATTGTGTTGCCAGTCTGCCTTTGCTGCATTACAAACTGTCCAGAGTCAATGGCATTCGAAAGGAGGAATTTATCTCCAGGGATCTGGGTCAGCTGATCCTGGCTGAGTGGGGCTGTCACCCTTGAGCTCTCTGATGACCCTGGACCCCGGAGACCAGGTGCAGACAGACGGCTTATGCTGAAACTGCACCATCTTCCCCTGCCCCCCAGTCCTGAGCCAGCCTCCAGGGGCGGGGGTGGGGGGGCTGGTGTGTGCCTTCTGCCTCTAGGACGGCAGTTCTCAGAGCCCTGTGTGAGACCTGGGGTTCTCGAGTCCCTTTTACGGTGGCCACCAGGTCCTCCCTTTTTCCAACTGCATAAATCCGTGTAAAGCCCTTTTCTTCCCAGCTCTCAGCCAAAACAATGCGTTGCAATACATGGGCCGCAGAAGCAGAAATGAGCCTCCAGCCATCTTCCCATGAGGCGGCAAAGGCCTGGCACGTTAATTTTCTTGTTTTAGAAAGTAACCTTTCAACAGAGTGTTCGTGTTCATAAACAGTAGGTTTGCTTTTATTTTCAAACGAGTGTTTTTCCGATTTGACTCCAGTATTGTATTACGGAGGTAACCTAGATAAAAATCCAGGATGCCAAAGAGTTTTTGAGCGGAAAAGGTCTTGAGACCAAAAGCGCCACTGCAGTGTGAGGACCCAGCAGTCCCCTTGGGGGTGCCGTTCCCGGGGACCAGACAGCTGGGCAGCCCCTCGCTCACCACAGCTGCTCTGTCTCCCCGCCTGGGCCCTTCCTCCCGCCTTTTAATCCTTAGCCAGGATGGGTTGAGTGATTTCAGAGCCACAAAGAGAAACATCCACGTGAGAGAGAAACATGGATCAGTTGCTTCCTATATGTGCCCTGACCAGGGATTGAACCCTCAACCTTTTGGTGTACGGGACGATGCTCCAGCCAACTGAGCCACCGGGGCAGGACCCTTCATCTCTTTTTTTAAACTCCAGGAATACTGGAGGATTATCTGTTTCCCCCCACTACCACTCACACACACACACACACACGCAAAGATGGACTTTGACATTCATAATAAATACCACTTTCTTCATTTCAAGACAACTTTCAGCACAGTTACCTGTCATCTTTCATTGACTTTTTCACTCCTTTTCTGATGAATGAAGCGTGATTACGTTCACTTTGGCAGGTTGAAATTTGTGCGGCAGAACCTACGGCAGGGAAACTGAGGAACGAAATACCAGTTACACCGATAAGGGCCTCCTGATTTTGTTGGCAGGTCCCTCGGATTTGGAGTGGTGGATGACTCCCTTCTGAGGCCGTGAGGAGATGAGATGCACCCTATTTGTTCTCCTGGCTCTGTTGTCGCCAGCCCTGGGCTCAGGTCGACGGGCCCACGTCTCGCAGCAGCGTTGCATCACCCGCAGACAGTGGCGCCTGGCCCAGTGGCTCGGCGAGCGCAGGCAGTGAGGGCTGATGGGTTCAACAGCGAACAGCCCCGGGGGGTGTCATTCCATCAGAGTGGCACTCCGCCCAAGGTGCTGTAACAAATAGGTTAACTAGGATTGCCAGAAGGCTCGTTAAGTGCATGCACGTGGGAGCTATCTTAACGTGCAAAACCAGGCAACAGTCTTTGAGTAGGGGGCAGCTGAAGAGAAGGGACGCGTCTGAGATTGACATTCCTCTTGACATGCCAGAGTTCATCAGGAAATGAGCTTTGAGTTGTTCTGAAGTAAGCCAGTGGCTGTTGTCGCCTGCCCTGGTCTGGGGTGGCCTGGGCACTGCACACGGGTTGGGTGCTCAGGGAGGTCAGCCCGCAGGAGCCTTGGAGCTTGGGGACCCTCGGGTCTTCTCAGCCCGGAAACAGGGGGTCTTGATCCTTCTTCCCAGCCCATCCTCTGCTCAGCCCGCTGTGGTCCTGACAAGCCCAATGAGCCAGTCCATCTGTAGGGAATTCTGGGGACAGCAGGGCGGGAATCCTGGGCACCAGGCATGAAGGGGCCTACAGCAGGGTGGGAGCTCAGGACCCCCAGAAAGGACACGGAGGGGCCGCCCCACCTGCCCTTATTAGCTCTAGGTCCTTCCAACGGTAAATGTCCATCCTTGGCCAGCCAGGAAGGGTGTCCACAACTGTGGAACTCACACCATGGTCCCTTTGAGACTGTTGCACCTGTGGTCACCTGGCCTGGCCCAGTGGGCAGAGTGGGCATTGGTCAGAGGGCACAGGTGGACACCCCAGCTGCAGGCTGCACGCGGCTGGTCCCAAGCTGTTGTCCCTTATCCCCACTCAGCTCCAATGTGTCCACGGTTGAGAACCAGGGGCTGCGCCTGTCCCCTCAAGCCTGGCTTCTGTGCTGGCTCCACCAGGGATGCGGCGGAAGTGACACCTGCCAGTCCTGTGGGCAGGGCTTCGGCCGGGCAGAGGCCACATGGGGGGACTGTCCCCAGGGTGAGTGTAGGCACCTCCAAATGCTTCCAGCCCCTGGACACAGGTTGCCTCCCGAATTTGCCACCTTGACTGTCCTTGGGTGCAGACACATTTCCTCCCCTGTGCCTTCTGAGTCCCAGACCCCCAGCATCCTGGAGCATGGGAACACGGTCACTGGTTTTGTCACAGCAGGGGATCAAGGGCACCTGAGTCTGCATTTGAGTTTGCCTTTCTCAGGTCCCTCTCTGACCTGGCCAGAGAGGAAGGAGGAAGCTGCCCCAGCTGTCTGCCCCGGTCCCCTCTGTCCCGCATCTCCTAGGGGATGGTGCAAGGCTGCCGTGCTGTCTGCGGGCCACTGTGGGTTACACAGTCCCAGCAGACAAAGGCTGGGGACCACGGGGCCCCTGCGACAGGGTGGCGTTCCTGAAGGGTAGACGCAGACAGGTTTCCATGGGAACTGGGGGCTGGAGGGCTGGGATGGGGTCGTGCTGGGTGGGTCACACCTCTGTGTGGACGGCCAGAGGCTGGGGCACCTTGGCTGGATCACCCACAAACACGTAAAATACATACATGCGTGCACACAAAAACCACCACTTGTAATGTGAGCAAAGGGATTTTATTGCAGAATGGACGCATTCAAGTCCTGGGTACTTGGAAATAGCCACCTTGGGCCTTTATGCTCCACCGCAACGATGCTGCCCTCAGCTCACGACATCTGGGCGCCTCTAATTTGGAATTTCCCAAGTCATCGAAGGGATCCTTGGTGAAATGCCCTCCCCCATGTAGGAATCTGCAGAGTTCCTGCCAGGCCCCAGTCGCCTGTGACTGAGGAAACCGGGACCCCTCTCTGCACAGCAGTGGGACCTGGGACAGTGTCCTCATTCCTGCCAGGCCTCAGCTCAACACCCAGGGGTGGGTGGGCAATGACGATGGAGCGGGGGTAGGGGAAGGTGGGGGGCCGGGCTTGAGACTCAGACCAGCGGCCACTCGCTTTGTAGGGGCTTTGTGGGTGGGACCCAGGCGTGCCAGTCCCTGCTGCGGTGGGTTCTCTCCTCGCACCCTTCCCCGCAGCGGGGGTGGAGTTGATCCACCGCAAACATTTCCCAGCAGCACAAGGGTCATCGGGAGCGTGTGAGGAGGGAAGAAGCAAAGACAGATGCAGCCCCACTGGTCAGGCGCAGGGTCAGCCTGTGGACATGAGTGAGGCAGGCATTGGGGGCCACGCGCTGGGCCACGAGCGGCCTGGGGGGGTTCCACGACTCTCCTTCGGGTCTATGGGCCTGCACCCCCAGGCTCACGGAGGGGTGGATGCCTTTCCAAATGGGCGGTGGCAGCCCAGAACCTTCCACCAGCTCAGGGTGCCTGCATATTCACCTTTCCACGGGTGACAGAGGCCCTTGAAACTCAGGGATGAGTGCGGCTGCACCAGCATTTCAGCTGGTCGCAGGCTCCGTGGTGCCCCTGCCCCACGCAGTCACCGGCACGGCCCACGGCCCACGCCAGCCTCGTACACTCTGAACGCGCACTGCCATCTGAGCCGGGGTGTCCACTAGCGGGACACCCGACGTGTCTCGTCGCTCGGCTGAGCTGTGGTAGCGACCAGCTCAGGACCTCAGTGTGTGGCCTCGCTGTGCTCTGGGAGGCCTGGGGGCCCTCTGCGTCCTGGTCCCCACTGCCCTGTCCTGGGCAACGTGCTTGTTATAAAGTCTGTGCCTCCCCAATACCCAGCGCGCTCAGGGCCCAGGAATAAGCGGCTCTCCAGGGCGGTTTACAGAGGCGCCTTTTCCGGCGCGGCGTGCTATATCGTGGACCAGCCCGGAACCTCTGACTTCCTGTCCAACCTGGAGTGGTACCCGGGGCCAGGGCATGGTGCCCGTGAGCTGTCCCCCACTGCCGGCCCAGGGTCTGTGTCTCTGTGTGCCTCGTGTGTCTGTGCATGCGCGTTGGATGTGTGTAACTAACTACATGTCTGTGTGCCTGTTTGTATTTCTTTGTGTGTCCGTATTTCTGAGTGCAGCTGATGTGTCTGTGTGTAGCGTCCGCTTGTGGTGTGCGTGTCTCTCTGTACGTTCGTGTGTGTAGCTTGCATGTCTGTGCGCGTGTTTGTGTTATATAGGTGCCTGCGTTTCCTTGTGTGTCTGTGTATCTGTGTGGTGTCTGTGGTGTGCAGGTCTCTAAGTGTGTCCTTGTTTGTGTGTGCTTGTGTAGTTTGTGTCCATGAACGTCTGTATGAGTGCATCTGTTTGTAGTTTGTGTGTCCGTGTGTCTCTGTATGTTTCTCTGCGTGTGTGTTGAGGGAGGGAGTCAGAGGGAGAGCCTGCCCAAGTGTAACCTTAGCAACAGCCCTTGGCTGGACGGGGACAGGCAATGAGAAAATGAGAGGACCGCTGGTCAGGCTCAGCAGCTCTAGCAACTCCTAGAAGGCACAACAGGAGAAAGGAGGAAGGATGTTGGTGTCCCCATTCTTGTTCCGCGGGAGAGCCCTGTTCCAGGACTCGGCTGCCTTCTATAAGCAGAACCCGACATGCGCACGGCGCGTGCACACTGACATTGCCTTTCACAGAGAGGTCTGGAGCCCCTCTCCATTTCCCGAGGGCTCTCCCGCAGCCTGGCGGAGAGGGGACCCCGCCTCCTCGTCGTGAGGGGCTCGGGGGGCGTGGCCGCGGTGCGGCCCGTGGGCGTGGCCAGGCCGGGCCTGCAGCGCCCCGCACTCTGCGCGCTGTGCGAGCCCAGAGCTCTCCTCCACGGCTGCACTCCCCTCACGGTTCCGAGCTAGAAGTTTGGACCTTAAAGTTCGCCCTTGGAGAAAGATCAAGTCTCAGGTGAGCTGGGAGCCAGGAGGAGCGCAGCAGGCGGGGTTTTAATAAGTCTGCGTTGGGTCCTCGCTTTCCGGAGCTGGGAAAATCGGGGAAGCCTGGGGAGACTGAGCGCGCGTGAGCACCGCACGCATCTTCTGTTGGACGGGCGCGGCTCCCTGGGGAGGGTCCCCCGGCTGCGGGCGCTGAGGCGGGGGCTAGGAAGGGCTCCGAAGCCGGGGTTCTGCTTGGCCTGCCGGCGGCTCTGCTCCCAGCGCCGGCCTCGCACGTGAGCGCAGGTCAGGCGTTTCTGGGGAACGGAATGCGCCCTTCAAATCCCTTAACGCTGCTTCTCCTCACTTGGCCACACACAGTGGGATCACATGGGTTTAATGTCGCCAGTTTTTCCCAAGGACATGGAGGTTAACATCCTTGGGCTTACAGACCCGGGCCTGGGCCAGGGGCCCCCGCTGCCCAGGGCTTCCCAGGGCACTGTGTGAGCTCTGACTTAGGAAAAGGGCAGTGATTTTGAGGAAGAGAAAACAGGGGCCGTCAGTACTGTGGGCAGCAGCTCTGTCCTGAATACAAGGTAGTCCAATGTCAACTGAACCGCCTAGGGAAGGCCATCCCTGGGGTTTGCCTGTGAGGGTGGGCATGGGGTCTGCTGTCCAGGCCTGGACGTCAAGGCCTGTGTGGGGCTCTGGGGCCTGGGAGCTTGCATGCATCCGGGATACCAACTCATAACTGGTCCCGAGGAGTAAATCTCAGTGGGAACGACGGAGGCCGAAACTCTGGGTAAACTCTAAGGACACACGAAATCTGCTTGTTATTGCAAATTTAGTTGACAAATTCCGGTGCAGTTGTTCACAACGGGTGTACGGTGGGGATGAATTAGGAAAAGAAGTTTCTGAAGTTGCATTTACCCCAAGGAAATACACATGCGGACCCTGTCCTTGGAGAAGGTCGCAAGCCCTGGGGCCTGGCAGGTGTCTGAGAACATCAGGAATTATGGGGGAGAGGGCCTCCCTGGCTGTCCCTGAAGACCCAGCGGTGCCCACCCCTGAGGCTCCCAGGACAGGTTTTAAGCTGGAAAACAACCTGTTCAAACGGGAGTTTGGGAAAGATTCCTGAAGCTGGGTGGTAGGGAGCAGCTCGCCTGGGGGAGAAAGTCACTCTCTAGTCTGCATGCACAGCCCAGGGTAGGGAACAGTTGTCAGGTGAGGGGTCTGCTAGGTGAGGGTGGGTCGTCAGGGGGCTCCCCATTTGGGATGAGTGATCTGGACAGATGGTGAGACCCGTCACAGGGCCCTGGGGCAAGGCCCGGAGCCGTCTCAGGACTTAGGGCACCTTGGAGACATCAAAGGAGATAAGAAATTAGCCGGACACAGTGGTCTGGCCTGCAGAGGGGAACTTGGGAGTCGCCTGCCCACGGGTGGGTCTTGATTCCGAATTTTGTCATTGCTGCCGTCTGTGGCACCCTCGGGAAGGCGGCTCCTCTGGCCTGTCGCGGTGGGCACAGCTCAGAGGTGAGGGCGGTGGTCCCCGGCACACTTGGGGCCTCTGGGCTGCCACCCTCTGCGCACTGGGCCCGACTAGGAGCAGGCGGGCGTGAGGACTGGGATCCCAGAGTACGTGGGGAGCAAAGGACACAGTTTACAACGCGGTTTAAAGGATGGGTGAAAGCCAACAACACCGGGACACAGAAATAGCGAAACGGCCTGACGCGAGGGTCGCGGGGTCGCCGTGTCTGGCCCCGGGCTGGCCGGGCGCCCAGGGAGGGTGCGGTTGGAGCACTGCCTGAAAGTCCCCGCGAACACCGTCGTTGTTGCAGGCTCGGAGGGAGACGCCTCTAAAACCAGAGCATCAGGAATCACAAACAATGCTATGTGGTCGAATGTTCTAGACGTTAACTAGTTGACACTTTTGCAAACCCATGAGACTCCATGGTCTGTGTCCTGGCCCGCAGGGGAAGAGGGTACAGCGCGCCCCTCTGCTCTGCCCTTGGCGCCGACCCGTCTGGCTCTGCGCAGGGAGCTGAGGAGGAAGCTGAGCCGGGGCCTGGCCTCCTCCGCCTCCGGCGCCGCGCCTGCCCCTTCCCTGGGCTGCTCCACTAGAAAGTGAGCATCAGACGCGAAGGACTCAACCACGCTCCCTCCCTGGGGCACGGCCACGCCCCCGCACAGACGGCCCCGCCCCGCTCACACAGCGGACCGCCCGGCGGGCACAGGCACGACCACACCCCACGGGCACAGTCATGACCACGCCTCCGAGGACTTGGCCACGTCTCGCGGGCACAACCACGCCCCCAGGCGCGACTGCACAGCCCCACCTCTGGGGACAGCGCAGTCTGGACACCTGCTCGCCGAGAACGAGACTTCTGGCGGGAACAGTTTTCCGCGAAGAACATTCCACGAGCAGGGTGTTTTCTCAGGACTGCAGACACTGTGCACAGGGGATTGACTGTGGAGTAATTTCTTTTCAACAACGTTTTCACAGCGGCCGGTGCACATTTTCCTTGCTCGGTTTTCGTTACTGTATTAAGTCGAGTAATTAACGCGCCAGAGGAGACCTTCCCACCCGCTGTGCGCGGGTCGCCGCCTTCCTGCCCCGTGTCCCCGGGTCTAGCTCAGAGGCCGCCTGGCCGGGCTGAGGGCACCGCGGGCAACTTCCCCGGGCCTCTATCACCGTCCGGTCGCCGCCGGCTCATTCGCATGTAGTCTGGGCTTGGCCGCATAAATGCAACAACCCCGCCAATCCCTCCAAACCCCAGACCGCTCTCTCCCGGGGCGGCCTGGGAGGGCCGGGGTCCGGACAGCTCCGTGGTCCGCGTTGCGGCACCTCACTTGTTGGGTCATTCGGCAGTCCGGGAGCGAAGGCTGCTGGGACAAGTCGAAAAGGCCCCGAGGCAGAACCGCCCCCCCCAAAAAACAGGGGCAGCCTCTGTGCGCTGTCCCCAGGCCTCTGGCCACCCCTGCACCCAGTGCTGTCGCCGCCTGAGCCCCCAAACCGCGCTCTGGGCTCCTGTGCGGGAGGGGCCGGAGGTGGAGCAGTACAGCCCGGCTGGCACGGGGGCGGGCAGCGGCTCTCCCAGACCCCGCGGAGGCGGGCCGGGCGGGGAACAGAGCAGGGGGTCCCCGGGGAAGCCCGGTGGGGTGGCCCTTGCAGGACCCGGAGCGGGGCCGCGCTGCGGCCGACGGATGGGGAAGGAAGCCGAGCCTCAGGACGGGCCCTGCGGCGCCCACCTGGGTGCATTCAGGGTCAGGCGTGAGGACTGGAATGTTCAGTTGGGTCTGAAGCGCCGGACACCATCATCTAGCTGGTTGCAACTTGGTCATTTCGGTTAGAAAGTGGGGCCTGGGCGCAGCTGCGGCGAGGGTCTCGCTGGGTGAAGGGGCTCAGCCGGTTTGTTACCGCTCAGGACCCTCGCGGCGCTTCCTGCTCGGGACCCAGCCGGACGCGGGGTGGGCCGGGGTGCTGGGGGCGTCGTTTCCCGAGGCCCGGTGTGCCGTGGGCCGGGGTGTCGGCGCCCCCCGGAGGACAGCCGGCGGTCCGGGGTGCTGCGTCGGTGCTGGGAACGGTGGTGAGCAGGTCTGGGATGAGTCTGAAGAAGCGGATGGGGAAGGCAGGAGCAGGAGCGGGGCTTCCGTGGGTGAGCGCGCCCTGCGGCGGCCGGGGTGCGGGGCAGTGCGGGGCCCCGAGCCGCGGAGGCTGCTGGTGGGACAACGGCTCGAGCTTGGGGCGCGCTGGGTCCCGACGGAGGCCCCAGGGGGCGGCGGGGACAGCGCCCGAGGCCCAGGGAGCGGGGCGGAGAGGGAGGACGCGGCGGGGCGGGCTGCAGGGAGCCGGGGGAGGGACCGAGCCGGGCTGCTGGGGACCCTGAGGAGGTAGTTCCCAACGCCGGACACACTCTTGAGGAAAGTGTGCTCGGGGAAGACATGCACGGCCAGTCCTGAGAGGTTGCACCGCGAAGGCGGAGAGGCAGCTGCAGGGAGACTCGGGGAGACAGGGAGGTTACGGTTTTGATTTCGCGGTGTGTATTCACACGCAGGCGTGAGAAATGCTACGGATGGAGCCTGTGCACCCCTCGCCCAGTCTCCCCCATGGTGCTGTCTGCAAAACTACAGCACGGGGTCCCCGCCCGGGTATGCGCCACGGCGAGACCACCAGCTCCACAGGACCCCCCAGTTGCCCTTTTAAAGCCAACCCCCAGCCCTCTGCCCCCAACCCCCCCTTAACCCCTGGCGGGGGTTCCCATCTCCATGATTTGGTCATTTCGAGAACGCTATGCTCGCGGAATCATAGGGTATAGCTTTGGGGATTAGGTTTTTTTTCTTTTTCAGTCAGTACTTGGACTCTTGCACGTCGTTGGGTGTATGCACAGTTTGTGCCTCTTGACTCCAGGACGCCGCGGTTCCTTAAAGCGCCCGGGCGCGCACAGGCAACTGGGCCGCGCGTCCAGTGCCGGACGGCCACAGACAGAGTGGCGCTGACACGCGCGTGTGGGCTTCTGCGTGCGTGTAGGTTTCATCTCTCTGCGGTAATTGCCCAGGTCTGCTGTGCCCGCCTGGGCGTTAGTAGTTAGCTTTAGAGAAGCTGCCAAACTGCCCTTCTCGACAGATACACCAAGGTCACAGGTTCGATTCCTGGTCAGGGCACATACAAGACAACCAGTGAATGCATCAAAGTGGAAAAACAAATTGATGTCTCTCTCTCTTAAATCAATAAATTGAAAAAAATCGACCAGGAGTATCTGTGTGGCCCTATTTCTGGGTTCTCCGTTCCAGTGACCTACGTGTCCACGTGGGTGTCGCTGCCCACACCTCCCACTCCTGGGCATCGCAGCTGTGAAGTGAGTCTTGCAATGGTGTAGATTGGTTACTCCCACTTTACTCTTCTTTTTCCAGGTTGTTTAGCTATTCTAAACCATTTGCTCTTCCATGTATATTTTAGGATAATCCTGTTTGTATTTACAGAAATTCTTGCTGGACTTTTGATAAACATTGCATGACGTCTGTATATCAAATTGGGGAGAATTAACATCTTGATTATGTAGAGTCTTTCAATCCATGAACACGATTTATCTCTTCATTTGTTTAGATCTTTGATTTCTTTTATCATTGTTGTATAGTTTCCAGTATGTACTTATATTATCTGATATGCTGGAAATGTATACTTAAATATTTAATTATTTTTAGCAATAGTAAAGGATGTTACATTTTAAAATTTGATGTCAAAGTGTTTATTGATAGTATATGGATATATTGTAGCTTAAAAAATATTTGTCTTATATTCTGTGACCTTGCTGAACTCACTTACTAGTTCTACGAGGGTGTTTTGTTTTTTTTTTCATAGATTCCTCGGGATTTTGTTTTTTAATCCTCACTCAAAGACACGCTCTCTGATTTTAGAGAGTGGGGAGGGAGGAATAGAGAGAGAGAGAGAGAAAGAGAGAGAGAGAGAAATATATATAGAGAGAAACATCAATCAGTTGCCTCCTGAACGTGCCTTGACTGGGACCAAACCCACAACCTAGGTGTGTGCCCTGACCCAGAATTGAACCTGTTACCTTTTAGTTTATAGGAGGATGCTCCAACTAACTGAGCCACACCAGCCAGGGCATCCATGGGATTTTTTTATGCATGCAATCATACCATCTGCAAATTGGTATAGCTTTCTTCCTTTCTTTTTGTTCTCTATGCCTGTATTTCTTTTTCTTGCCCTATCACACTGGCTAGAATTTCTAGTACTATGATAAATAAGTATTAAGAGGAGACATCCCTGTCTTGTCCCTGATCTTGGCAGGAAGCTTCACTTGTCTCACCATTAATTGTCATGTTAGTTACAGGATTTTTGTAAATATTCTGTATCAAGCTGAGGAAGTTCCTTTATTTTTGTTAGAATTTTTGTCATGGGTGTTGAATTTTGTCAAATGCTTTTTCTGCATCAGTTAATATGATCATATGATTTTTCTTCCGAACCTGTTAGTATGGTAACATACATTGATTGATGTTTTAAAATATATATGTATATTTTAAAGATTTTATTTATGAATTTTTAGAGAGCGTGGAAGGGAGGGAGAAAGAGAGGGAGAGAAATATCAATCAGTTGCTTTTTGCACACCCCCAACTGGGGACCTGGCCCACAACCCAGGCATGTGCCCTGACTGGGAATTGAACCGGCCGCCCTTTGGTTCACAGGCCAGCGCTCAATCCACTGAGCCACACCAGCCAGGTGATTGATGTTTGTATGAGCTTTACTGAGATATACTTAACATATAATCTGCTCATTTAAATGGTACAATTCAATGCTTTTTAGTATATTCACTGAATTGTGTGACCATCAGTACCATCAATTCCAGAACATTTTCACCAACTCAAAACGAAATCCCACTGGGGCATCCAACCTGTGGTCCCCAGGTCACATGCTGCCCAGGCTGGCTGTAAATGGGGCCCAACACAAAATCATAAATTTACTTAATGATTTTACACGATGAGATTTTTCTGTGATTACGTGTTGCCGTGTATTCAATGTGTGGCCCAAGGCAACTCCTCTTCTTCCAGTGTGACCCAGAGACACCAAAAGGTTGGACGACCGTGCTAGCTGTTCTTCATTACCCCCAACCCTGCCCCTTGCCCTGACCCTAGGGTAGGGTCAACCACACATCTACTTTCTGTCTACACAGACTTGTCCTGTCAGCGGACTTTATATGAAAGTGGAATCAGGCATTAAGTGCTCCTCTGTGACTGGCTTCTGTCACTTAAGTATTCAGTGTTCATCTAGGTTCTGGCATGCATCAATATGCTGTTCCTTTCTATTACAGAATAACCTTCTCTCCCAGATTTTATTTATCCATTGATCAGTGGTGGACATTGGAGTTATTTCCATTCTTTGTGTTGTGAATGATGGATGCTTCTATGACTCTTAAAGTACAAGTTTTGTGTGAACATAGGTTTTTATTTCTCATAGGTGTATCCCTAGGAGTGGAATTACAGCTTCGTATGGTACTCTAACTATTTAACTATGATCGATTTGTGGGTCCAAAACCAGCCATGCATCCCTGGAGTCAACCCTACTTGGTTATAGTGTATAATTCTTTTTATGTATTGCTGAATTTCTTTTGCTGATTTTTGCTAAAGATTTTTGTACCATATTTGTGTACGACATCGGTCTGTAGGGTTTTTATTATTGTTTCTAATTTGGAATCAGGTAATACTGGCCTCATAAAAGTAACTGGGAAGTGTTCTTCACCTTTTATTTTTCTGGAAAATATTGGGTGTTAATTCTTCTTTAATGATTTGGTAGAATTTTCCCTCTAGGCCTGGAGATTTCTTTTCTGGGAACTTAAAAATTCAAATACAGTCCTGGCTGGTGTGGCTTAGTGAATTGACTGCTGGCCTGCAAACCAAGGAGTCACCTGTTTGATTCCCAGTCAGGGGACCTGACTGGGTTGTGGGCTAGGTCCCCAGTAGGGAGCTCATGACAGGCAACCACACATTGATGTTTCTTTATTTACTTCCCTCTCTTCCCCTCTCTGAGAATAAATAAAAATAAAATCTTAAAAAGTTCAAACACAATTTACTTAATAGTTTTAGGGTTATTCAAATCATCTAGTTTATATTGAGTGAGTTGCGCTAATTTTTGCTTTTGAAGAATTGTTTTTTATCTAACTTGTCAAATGTGTGTATGTAGAGTTGCTTTCAGTGTACTGTTATTATCCTTTTAATGTCTTCAGGATCTATGGTGGCATTCTTTTTTTCATTTTTTCTTTTTATTTATTTTTAGAGAGGGGGAAGAGAGGGAGAGAAACATCGATGTGTGGTTACCTCTTGCATGCCCCTTACTGGGGACCTGGCCTGCAACCCAGGCATGTACCCTGACTGGGAATCGAACTGGTGACTCTTCTTGGTTTGCAGGCTGCCACTCAATCCACTGAGCCACACCAGCCAGGGCAGACACTGCGTTTTATTTTAGGTTTTGCTGGTTCTTATTCTCTTTTTTCTTTGTTAGTTGTGTTAGAGGTTGGAGAATCCCACTGATGTTTACAAGGAAGCAGATCTTTGCTCATTGATTTTCTCGGTTGTTTTATGGTTCATTGATTTGCCCTTATGTATATTCTTTTCCTATTTCTGCTTGCTTTGGTCTTATTTTGCTGTTCTTTTTTTTAGGTTGTTGAGATGAAAGCTTAGCTTATTGATTTGAGACCTTTTCTCCTTTCTAACATGAGCATTTAGCACTATAAATTTCCTTCTGATCACCACTTCAGTTGGGCACCACACATTGTGATGCACTTTTATTTTAATTCAGTTCAGTTTAATTTTGATTTACACTGAGTTTTCCTTCTTGACTCCTGGATTATTGAGAAGGGTATGAGGGGAGACCCTGACCAAACCTGGAATTTATTTATAAAAATTTGTGTATTTATTTTTACATTTTTAAACTTAAGTCACCTTCGAAGTACTATCCATGTGATGTAACACACCTATTGAGAGGTTTTTGCTCTGCTCAAAACAGGTTTGGAACTCGTTGATTTTGATGCCTTTTAGTGCTTCTGCTGTTTTTTGTTTCACCTCTTCCACATCAGGAAAACATTTCCCTTTGAAGACTTTTTTCATCCAAGGAAACAAAAAAGAGTTGCTTTTGGTGAGATCGGGTGAATAGGGAGGGTAGGGCACGGGGGTTATGCTCTTTTTGGTCAAAAACTTCTGAACACTCAGCGCAGTGTGGGCAGGAGTGCTCGTAAATCACCCATCAGGAAAAGGGCAAATGTGTTGAGTCTTCAAAAAAAATTCACTGAAACCGAATGCAGCCTCTCACAACAATGCCAGCTGGCGCATTGATACAGATAGCTTCCTAGAACACTCACCTGGGCTGGGGGGGAAGCCTATACTACATGGGCCTGCCCTCTAGAAGATAATTCCAGTTTTGGGGTTCCCCCTCATATTGCTGTTTAATTTCCAAGTGTGTGTCTTTCTGTTGCTACTATCCTCTAACATAATCACATTGTGGCTATAGAAAACACTCTATTATTTTAATTCCTTTTTAAATCCTCACCAGAGGATATGTTTTATTGATTTGAAAGAGTGAGAGAGGGAGGGAGGGAGAAAGAGATTAATGTAAGAGAGAAACATTGATTGGTTGCCTCCCATATGTACTGAAAGTGTGGATCGAACTCACAATCTAGGTATGTACCCTGACCAGGAATCGAACCTGCAACCTTTTCATGTATGGGATGTTGCTTCAACCACTGAGCCACCAGGACCTTTTAAATTTGTTGAGGTTTGGTTGCTGGCCCAAGGTGTGATCTATCTTACTATATCTTCTGTGAGAACTTAAAAATAATGTTCGGATCTTGCTGGGTGGAATGTTCAATAAATATCAGTTAGATCCTGTTGGTTGGTGGTGTTTGCTTGTGCATCCTTGCTGATTCTGTCTAGCTGTCCTGTTGGCTGCTGAGAGAGAAATGAAATCTCCAGCTACACGGCCCTACATGTCCCCTTCTCCATTTTTTAAAAAAGTTATTTTTAGAGAGGGAAGGGGTGGGAGAAAGAGAGAGAGAGAGAAACATCAATGTGCAGTTGCTGCGGGCGGTGGCCTGTAACCCAGCCATGTGCCCTGACTGGGAATCAAACCTGCGATGCTTTGGTTCGCAGCCCGTGCTCAATCCACTGAGCTACACCAGCCAGGCCCTTCTTCATTCTGTTCTATCTGTTTGGCATCATGTATTTTGCAGCTCTGTTTTGTGGTGCACATGCCTTTAAGACTTCTATGTCTTCTTTTTGGTGTGTTGATCATTTTGTCATTATATAGTATCTCTTTCTGTCCCTAGTAATTTCCTTTGCTCTGAAGTTTACTGTATCTTCTATTAGTACAGCCACTCATGCTTTCTTTGGATTAGTGCTTGAATGATATGTTTTTTCTATCCCTTTAGTTTTGCTCTACTTACCTCTACAAGTATATGATGTGCACTTTCTTCCCCAAATATTTGAGGAAAAATAAGGATGCACATTATAAATTGGCATAATGATTACCAGTACATACCATGGGTATAGTAATTCTGTGTACAATGTGCACAAAACGTGGGTATGCATTAAACATGGCAAAATATGGTATATTTTTTATATTGAATTTCTTATAGACTGCATGTACTTGAGCAATGTTTTTTAATACACTCTGTCAATGTCTGTATTTAATTGTTGTATTCAGACCACTTATATTTTAGGGCTGTGGATTATGTGAAGATATTTTACAACTGCATTTTGGTTTACCTATAGTATTTAAAAAGGATTTTATTTATTTATTTTTAGAGAGGGAGGAAGGGAGGGAGAAAGAGAGGGAGAGAAACAGCAATGTGTGGTTGCCTCTTGCATGCCCCCTTCTGGGGACCTGGCTTGCAACCCAGGCATGTGCCCTGACTGGGAATTGAACCAGTGATCCTTTGATTCACAGGCTGGCACTCAATCCACTGAGCCACACCAGCCAGGGCTATCTATAGTATTTTTTGAGTGTATCTCTTTTATAGTTTTTAAAAGTAGCCACTCTAGGTATTAAATTATACAAACATTACTCATCACACTTCTGTTGTCATCATTTTATAAGTTTGAGTAAAATCTAGAAATTACCTTCCTCTACACCCTTTTACTTTCCCATTTGTGAAAAAATTGTCAGAAGTATTTCCTCTACATATATTGATAACCACATCAGAGAATGATATAACTTTTGCTTCAAGCATCAAACAGAATTTAGAAAATTCAATAGGAGAGGGAAAATGTATTTATCCATATTTTTTCTGTTTCTGTTGCTCTTTTTACTTCCCTGTGCTTCAAAATGCCTTCTTTTGTCTTTCTTTTTGTGTGTAGAGAACTTCCTCTAGCCATTCTTTGAGGATAGATCTGCTGGCAACAAATTCTCCTAGTTTTCTTTCATCTAAGAATGTCTTGATTTCCCCTTCCCTCCTGAAGGATATTTTCACTGGGTATAGGATTCTTGGTTGGCAGTTCTTCCCTTTCTTTACTTGAAAAATATCGAGCCACTCCTTCTGGCATCTATGGTTTCTGTCACTTGGATTTTTTCTCCTTACAGGGGCATCGTCGTTTCTCTCTTGCCAGTTACAAGATTTTTTTGTTTTATTTTAGTTTTAGGGAGTTTGACCAAGATCATGTCTTGGTGTAGATTTCTTTGGATTTATCCCCTTTGGGATACTCAGTTTCTTAGATCTGTATGTTATGTGTTTTGCTAAATTTGGGGAGTCTTCAGCCATTATTTCTTCAAATACTTTTCCAGCTACTTCTTTCTTTCTTTCTTTCTTTCTTTCTTTCTTTCTTTCTTTCTTTCTTTCTTTCTTTCTTTCTTTCTTTCTTTC